>JAJEJO010000175.1:1119346-1284301 GCA_020662805.1 Glaucomys volans | reverse complement strand
TTTTTTAACTTTCTAGCCTTAAATTAATCTTAAATTTCTCGAGTTTTCTCATTTTTTATTTCAATTTTAAAAACAGAGCATTCCTTCTTCTTTAATATTTATTTTTACAGACTACATTTTGATTCACTGTACACGAATGGAGTACAACTTTTCATTTTTATGGTTGTACACAATGTAGATTCACACCATTCATGTAATCATACATGTACATAGAGTAATAATGTCTGTTTTAGTCTACTCTCTTTCCTTCTCCCACCCCCTCCTGTCCCATTTTCCTCTACACCATCAAAAGTTCCTCCATTCTTCTCTTCCCCTCTCCACCCCACCCCTCGTTATGTATCATCATTCACTTATCAGAGAAAACATTCAGCCTTTGGTGTTTTGGGCTTGGCTTATTTCACTTAGCATGATATTCTCCAACTCCATGCATTTACCAGTAAATGCCATAATTTTATTCTTCTTTCTGGCTGAGCATATTTTCTTTATCCATTCATCTACTGAAGGGCATCGAGGATAGTTCCACAATCTAGCTATTGTGAATTGAGCAGCCATGAACATTGATGTCGTTGCATCACTGTAGTATGCTGATTTTAAGTCCTTTGGGTATAAACTGAGGAGTCGGATGGCTGGATCAAATGGTGGGTCCATTCCAACTTTTCTGAGCAATCTCCACACTGCTTTCCAGAGTGGCTGCACCAATTTGCAACTCCAACAACAACGTTTGAGTGTGCCTTTTTCCCCAAATCCATACCAACACTTATTATTGCTTGTGTTCTTGATAATAGCCATTCTAATTGGAATTAGATGAAATCTTAGGGTGGGTTTAATTTGCATTTCTCTAATTACTAGAGATGATGAGCACTTTTTCATATATTTGTTGATCACCTGTATATCATCTTCTGTGAAGTGTCTGCCCAGTTCCTTAGCCCATTTATTGATTGGGTTCTTTATATTTTTGGTGTAAATTTTTAATGTTCTTTATAAATTTTGAAGATCAGTGCTCTGTCTGAAGTGTGTGTGGAAAAGATTTTCTCCCACTCTGTAGGCTCTCTTTTCACATTGTTGATTCTTTTCTTTGCTGAGAAAAAACTTTTTAGTTTGAATCCGTCCCATTTATTGATTCTTCCTTTTATTTCTTCTGCTCTGGGCGTCTTGTTAAGGAAGTTTGGTCCTAAGCCAACATGATGAAGATTCGGGTCTACTTTTTCTTCTATTTGGTGAAGAGTCTCAGGTCTGATTCTTAGATCCTTGATCCATTTTGAGTTGAGTTTTGTACAGGGTGAGAGATGGGGGTTTAGTTTCATTTTACTGCAAATGGATTTCCAGTTTTGCCAGCACCATTTGTTGAAGAGGCTATCATTTCTCCATTTTATGTTTTTGGCACCTTTGTCTAGTATGAAATAACTGTACTCATGTGGGTTTGTCTCTGTGTCTTCTATTCTGTACCATTGGTCTACCTGTCTATTTTGGTGCCAATACCATGCCGTTTTTCTTACTATTGCTCTATGATAGAGTTTAAAGTCTGGTATTGTGATACCTCCTGCATCACTGTTCCTGCCCAGGATTGCTTTGGCTATTCTGGATCTTTTGTTCTTCCAGATAAATTTCATGATTGCTTTCTCTATTTCTGAGGAATGTCATTGGGATTTTAATTGAAATTGTGTTAAATCTGTATAGCACCTTTGGTAGTATGGCCATTTTGATAATATTAATTCTGTCTACCCAAGAACATGGGAGATCTTTCCATCTTCTAAAGTCTTCTTCAATTGCTTTCTTTAGTGTTCTGTAGTTTTCATTGTGTAGGTCTTTCACCTCTTTTGTTTAATTAATTCCCAAGCATTTTTTTTTGAGGCTATTGTGAATGGAGTGGTTTTTCTAATTTCTCTTTCAGAGGATTCATTGCTTATGATTAGAAACACGTTAGATTTATGTGTGTTGATTTTATATCGTGCTATTTTGATGAATTCATTTATTAGATCTAGAAGTTTTCTGGTACAGTTTTTTGGATCCTCTAAATATAGAATCATGTCATTGGCAAGTAGTGATAGCTTGAGTTCTTCTTTTCCTATTCATGTCCTTTTAATTTCTTTGGTCTGTCTGATTGCTCTGGCCAGTATTTCAAGCATGATGTTGAATAGAAGTGATGAAAGAGGGCATCCCTGTCTTGTTCCGGTTTTTAAAGGGAACGATTTCAGTTTCTCTCCATTAAGGATGATGTTGGCAGTGGACTTAGCATAAATAGCCTTTGCAATGTTGAGGTATGTTCCTACTATCCCTTTTTTTTCAAGTATTTGGGCATGAAGGGGTATTGTATTTTGTCAAACACTTCTCTGCATCTATTGAAATAATCATATGATTCTTAACCTTAAGTCTATGAATGCGATGAGTTACATTTATTGATTTCCAGATGTTGAATCAATCTTGCATCCCCAGGATGAACCCCACTTGATTGTGGTACTCTATCTTTTTAATATGTATTTGTATGTGATTTTCCAAAATTTTGTTAAGGATTTTTGCATCTAGGTTCATCAGAGATATTGGTCAAAAGTTTTCTTTCCTTGATGCATCTTTGTCTGGTTTTGGTATCGGTGTGACACTAGCTTCATAGAATGAATTTGGAAGGGTGCCCTACTTTTCTATTTCATGGAATACTTAGAGAAGTATTGATATAAGTTCTTCTTTGAAGGTCTTTTTCCCCACATCCATGCCAACACTTAATATTGCTTGTGTTCTTGATAATAGCCAATCTAATTGGAGTTAGATGAAATCTTAGGATGGTTTTAATTTGCATTTCTCTAATTACTAGAGATGATGAACACTTTTTCATATATTTGTTGACCACCTGTACATCATCTTCTGTGAAGTGTCTGCCCAGTTCCTTAGCCCATTTATTGATTGGGTTCTTTGTATTTTTGGTATAAAGTTTTTTAAGTTCTTTGTAAATTTTGAAGATCAGTGCTCTGTCTGAAGTGTGTGTAGAAAAGATTTTTTTCCCACTCTGTAGGCTCTCTTTGCACATTGTTGATTGTTTCCTTTGCTGAGAGAAAGCTTTTTAGTTTGAATCAGTCCCATTTATTGATTTTTGCTTTGATTTCTTGTGCTCTGCGGATCATGTTAAGGAAGTCTGGTCAGAACTCAGCTGAGAATCCATCTGGTCCCAGGCTTTTCTTGGTCCATTACTTGAAACTGATCTGTTTAAATTGTGTGTGTCCCCTGGTGTGTTCCTTCTTTTGCTTCCTTATTTCCATTCATTTATTTATTTCTAATTACACATGTAATGCATAGACTTTTAAAAAAACATTCCTTTAAAACTATCCAAACTAGGGAGGCTGGGGATATAGCCCAATGGTAGAGCACTTGCCTAGAGTGCATAAGGCCCTGGGTTTCATCTCCAATATCAAAAAGAAAACAAGAAAAAAAAAAATCCATTGCTGCATGGCAGTAACTAGAACAAAAATTTGAATGAAGACCTCTTCATGCATGCTGTCTTCTCATGCTCTTGTCAGAAGCTACCAATGTTGACAGTGTGTTCCAAACTTTTTCTAACCGTGTATGTAAGTAGGAACTTGAATATTTATTTCTCAAAGTCACATTTCTCTGGAAAAGAAGACAATAAAAGAAAATTAATATTAATTGAATATTTACTCTAGTCTTGCCAGCATTACCAGCATAGTTCGTTATTTTTACTTGAAATAACTTGGACGAAGCATGTATTAAAATAAAAATTATTGCTATAAAAGAAAATACAAATGTGCATTTAAAAATAGATCTCTGTCTCATTCCACCATTTTTCATACCCCTCCCCCTCTCATTTCCCTCTATGTAATCTAAAGTTCCTCCATTCTTCTCTCACCCCTCACCTCCCAACCCAATTATATATCATCATCCACTTACTAGGGAAAAATGGTATTAAAGGACAAAGGTGCAGCTCAGTGGTACAGTGCCTGCCTAGCATGCATAAGGCCCTAGGTTTCACCCTGGCACTACATACATACATGTTTTTAAAAATGATAGTACATAGTTCATAGTTGTTATACTCAATGAAACTATATTAGCACATCATCACCACAAATCCAGAGTTTATAGTGGGGTTCGTTCTTAGTGCTGTTCATTCTCTGGGACTGGACAAATGTGTAGTGACATGTAACCAGCATTAGAGTCTCATACAGAGTACTTTTAACATCCTAAGCATCGTCTTTATTCTGCTTATTTATCTCTCCTTCTCTGCAAACCTTGCAAGCCCTGATGTTTCTACTACCTCCATAGTTTTCCCTTCCCAAAATGTTGAAGAGTTGGAATCAGACAATACATAGCCTTTTTAGTTGGTCTTCTTTCACTTAGTTTCCTCCATGCCTTTCCATGGCTCAGTAGCTCATTTATATTTAGCACTGAATAATATTCCACTCTCAGGATATACCACAGTTAATCTATTCAATTACCAAAAGATATTTTGATTGCTTCCAAGTTTAGCAATTATGAATAAAGCTCCTGTAAAAATCAGTATTCAAGTTTTTTTGTGGACATGTTTCCAACTCTGGAGTAAGTATCAACCAGCCCAATTGCTGGATTATAAGGTAAGTGTCCATAGAAACCACTAGACTACCTTTCAAAGTGGTCATACCACTTGTGTTTCCATCAGCAAGAGGATTTCCTGTTGTTCCACATCCTTGTCAGTCATTGATGATGTCAGTACTCTGGATTTGGCCCTTCTAATAGGTATGCAGTGGTATTTCACTGTTTTAATTTGCATTTCCCTAATGACCTACCATGTGGAGCAATATGCTTTTCCATCAGCTGAACATCTTCCTTGGTGAGGTGTCTGTTAATATTGTTGGCCCATTTTGTAATCAGGTTGCTGTCCTCTTACTGTTGAGTTTTAAAAACTTTTTGAATAATTGGGATAGCATTTATCAGATGTGTCTTTCCCAAATATTTTCTCTCAGTTTCTGGCTTGTTTTTTCATTCAAAATGTATATATTATAAAAGATAGAACAATGAGACTTTAGAAAAATGTTTTGAGCATGGGATGTTCCCTTAAATGCCTCATCACCCTAGTCCTCTCCCTATTTCCGTTCTCCCCCTGGAGAGCTATTCATCAACAACAACGAAAAATGAACCTTGTGGTAGACACAATGAATATTTTTAATATTTATTCTGTACAACAATAATGTGAATATGACTCCTACAACACACATTTATTGAGTCTCTGCTCTCTGTCAGGCGTTGTTCCAGGTGAAGAAGACAGTATGATGAACAACTTAGGAAAAATCATTGTTCTAGTGGAACTTACATTAAATGAGATGAGGTAAGTAATAAAAATTAATATATCACAGGAAAGTATTTGGGTGATATGTGCAACAAGAGAACTTCAGTAAGCTGAGGTGACAGAGTGTGAATTTTAAACTAGTTGGCCACGAAAGGCCTCTTAGAGTAAATAACCAAGTGTGGCATGGCATGAGCACTGTAGGCATCTCTAGTCATCACAAGCATCCTCAGAGAGGCGTGAGCTTGGAACGTAGGGCGATAAGTGCAGCGTAGTCACAGAGACTGAAGAGGCCAGACATGAGATGTGTAGACAAAGGCAAAAAGTGTAGAAAGCTGGGGACTCATCACAGCCTTTTAAGCAGAGGTGTGTTATGTGATTCATGTTTTAGAAAACTACTCTCCTCTGTGAAGAACAGATCACAGGAGATCAAAAGGGGCAACCACATAAGTCGAGAGTCTATTTTACCAAGTAGGCAAAGGTGATGATGACTATGCAAGGGCACCCAGAACAGAGCCCTGTGATCCTCCAATCCCCATTTCAGGGTGAAGCACAGAAAAGAAAAAAGATCAGAAGGCAGGGGGAGAAAAATAGGGGAGAGTGGAAGTTCAGCTGGGATTATTACTGTTGCACTAGTTTGAATTGGAAGCACTCAGAGCAAAGCCAGCAATTGTTCTGATTATAAATTCTCCCTGATTTTTGATAGAGTTGTGTCACTATAAACCCAACACAAGTCGAAAATATTTTAAGGCAAAAATTACACTTAATATGCCTAATCTACTGAACATCAGAGCTTAGCAATACAGTCTAGTAGAGTATGGGTTGTCCCTCCTCATAGTCAGGTGATGATGAAGGAGGTATGGCTCACTTCTGCTACCCAGCTTCATGAGAGAGCTTCATACCACATATCTTTACGTGTATGGCTTTCATGATGTTGTAGAGTCAAAAATCATAAGTTGCACCATCATAAGTCATGACCGTCTGTATTGTCTACTTTCATCCTAATTCTGAGGTAGATACTGTTATTCTCTCATTATACACCTAAGTATACTGAGGCTCAGAGTGGTGAAGTAAATTGCTCAACCTCCTGCTAATGCAAAGATGGAATTCAGACCTGAACAGTCTGCCACCAGACCCACATTCTAAAATTCTCCATGCTTCACCTCCAAATGGCAGTGGACGTGGAGCTCAGGATGGGTGTGGAGCTTCCACTGCTCTCCAGCAGACATCCATAGGGCAAAGGAAGGGTGTCCCTGGGCACAGGGTTTGTCAGAGCACACCTATGAACTTGGAAGATAAATGTTAGGCATATTTGTAAGAAATATGTTTGATTTTCTAAATAAAGAATATACTGTAGACTTCCAGGCCTAGGAGGCAGGCCCAGACACAGACATCAGGCTCAGCCCAGCCCAGACGCATGAAACTTCCATGCCTGGGAGGCCAACACAGTGCAGATGTGTGAGACTTCCGTGCAGTGGAGGCCCAGGCCAGAGACCCAGGCATACCCCAGCCTGGCCCCAGACCATGGTCTAGTGCTACTGAAGACTATGAGGTTTGAACAGTATAGTATAGTTTTATTTTAGGTTTTTTTCTTTATTAATAATAATATTATGGTTATTCCTATTATGCCAACTATTATTCCTACTTTTCTTATTATCTTTCTCACCCTCCTTATATTTCTCTAATCTGTCTCCTTGGAGACTCTCCCTTTTCTCATGCTAACAACTAATTTCTTTTAATTCCTCTGTTACTACTCCTATGACATAGTACCTCTATAGACACACTTCTTATCTCATTATTGGTACATCCTACACCCCACCCCTTCCTCTTTGTCCACCATTAAAAATTGTGGTCCTTATTGCAAACCTATTGGCTAAATGGTAGATAATAATCAAACTCATCATCTCTGTTTACTAAAACAATATGGTTAATATCTTAAAGAGGAAAATTTGAGTTAAGGATGCACATTGTTTGTATGCTGTGCTGCTAATATTCATCTCTCACTTCAAGGTGAGGTTTTGGTAACCTGCAGGGACACTATAAGCCTATAGGAGGGAAACTGCAATGCCATTCTCACTACTAGAGGGAAAGATACATGAACAACATGAGAAAACAGGGGAAGAAAGTGTCTCAAACAAACCTAGATGCTACATCAACAGAATCCAATGATAGCATGGCAGAAGAAATGTCAGAAAGGGAGTTCAGAATGTACATAATTAAAGTGATCAGAGAAGCAAACGAGTTAAGAGAGCAAATGTAGGCAATGAACAATCACACCAATCAACAGTTGAAAGAACAGACGCAGGACGCAAAAGATCATTTCAATAAAGAGATAGAGATTCTGAAAAACAAACCAGAAATCCTTGAAATGAAGGAAACAATAAACCAAATTAAAAACTCAATAGAAAGCATAACCAACAGGTTAGATCACCTGGAAGACAGAACCTCAGACATTGAAGACAAAATATTTATTCTCAAAAACAATGTTGACCAAACAGAGAAGATAGTAAGAATTCACAAACAAAGCCTACAAGAATCATGGGGGCTGGGGATATAGCTCAGTTGGTAGAGTGTTTGCCTTGCAAGCACAAGGCCCTGGGTTCAATTCCCAGTACCACAAAAAAAAAAAAAAAAAAATTATGGGATGTCATGAAAAGATCAAATTTAAGAGTTATTGGGATTGAGGAAGACACAGAGATACAAACCAAAGAAATGAATAATCTATTCAATGAAATAATATCAGAAATTTCCCACATCTGAAGAATGAAATGGAAAATCAAATACAAGAGGCTTACAGGACACCAAATGTACAAAACTACAACAGTTCAACACCAAGGCACATTATAATGAAAGTATCTAACATACAAAATAAAGGTAGAATTTTAAAGGCTGTGAGAGAAAAAATATCAGATTATTTTCGGGGGAAATGAATATGGTTATCAGCAGATTTCTCAACACAGACCCTAAAAGCAAGAAGGGCTTGGAACAACATATTCTAAGCCCTGAAAGAAAATGGATGTCAACCAAGAATCTTATACCAGCAAAACTTACCTTCAGATTTGAAGATGAAATAAAATCCTTCCATAATAAACAAAAACTAAAGGAATTTACAAAGAGAAAGCCAGCACTACAGAACATTTTAAACAAAATATTCCATGAGGAAGAAAGGAAAACACAATGTAAATCAGCATAGGAAGGAACTACCCTAAAGGAATAGCCAAATAAAGGAGAAACCAAGTCAAGTTAAAAACCAAAAATAAGCCAAAGTGACTGGGAATACAAATCATATCTCAATAATAACCCTGAACATTAATGGCCTGAACTCATCTATCAAAAGACATAGACTGGCAGATTGGATTAAAAAGAAAGACCCAGCAATATGCTGCCTCCAAGAGACACATCCCATAGAAAAAGATACCCACAGACTAAAGGTAAAAGGATGAGAAAAAACATATCACACACACAGATTCAGTAAAAAAACAGGGGTTTCCATCCTCATATCAGATAAAGTAGACTTCAAGCCAAAATTAGTTAGACAGGATAAAGAAGGACATTTCATTCTCCTTAAGGGAAGCATAAATCAGCAAGACATAACAATCATAAATATTTATGCCCCAAACAACGGTGCATCCATGTATGTCAATCAAATCCTTCTCAATTCCAGGAACCAAATAGAACACAACACAATAATACTGGGTGACTTTAACATACTACTCTCACCACTGAACAGATCTTCCAAGCAAAAGCTGAACGAAGAAACCATAGAATTCAATAACACAATAGCTAATTTACACTTAATAGACAGACATATATAGAACATTCCATCCATCAATAAGCGAATACACTTTTTTCTCAGTAGACCATGGATCCTTCTCTAAAATAGACCATATATTATGCCACAAAGCTACTCTTAGCAAGTACAAAAAGATAGAGATACTACCTTGTATTCTGTCAGATCGTAATGGAATGAAATTAGAAATCAATGATAAAATAAAAAACATACTCCAACACTTGGAGATTAAATATTATGCTATTGAATGATGCATAGATAACAGAAGACATCCGGGGGGAAATCAAAAAATTCTTAGAGATAAACAAGAACAAAGATACAACATATCAGACTCTCTGGGACACTATGAAAGCAGTACTAAGAGGAAAATTCATTGCATGGAGCGCATTCAATAAAAGAATGAAAAGTCAACAAATCAATGACCTCACATTACAGCTCAAAGCCCTAGAAAAAGAGGAACAGATCAGCAAAAGTAGTAGAAGACAGGAAATAATTAAAAATCAGAGCAGAAATCAATGAAATCAAAACAAAAGAAACAATTCAAAAAATTGACAAAAAAAAGTTGGTTCTTTGAAAAAATAAACAAAATTTATAAAACCTTAGCCACACTAATAATGAGGAGAGAGAAAACTCAAATTACTAAAATTCATGATGAAAAAAGAAATATCACAGTAGACACTATTGAAATACAAAACATAATTAGAAGCTTTTTCAAAAATCTATACTCCAACAAAATAGAAAATCTCGAAGATATCAACAGTTTCCTAGAGGCATATGAGTCACCCAAACTGAATCTGGAAGACATACACAATTTAAATAGATCGATTTTAAGCAATGAAATAGAAGAAGTCATCAAAAGCCTACCAACAAATAAAGTCCAAGACTAGACAGATTCACAGCCAAGTTCTACAAGACCTTCAAAGAGTAACTCATTCCAATACTCCTCAAAGTATTCCATGAAATAGAGGAGGAGGGAACCTTACCAAACTCATTCTATGAAGCTAATATCACCCTGATACCAAAACCAGAAAAAGACACATCAAGGAAAGAAAATTTCAGGCCAATATCCCTAATGAGCATAGATGCAAAAATTCTTAACAAAAGTTTAGCCAATCGCATACAAAAGCATATTTAAAAAATAGTGCACCATGATCAAGTGGGTTTCATCCCAGGGATGCAAAGTTGGTTCAACATCCGGAAATTAATAAATGTAATTCAGCACATCAACAGACTTAAAGTTAAGAACCACATGATTATTTCAATAGACGCAGAAAAAGCATTTGATAAAATACAGCACCCCTTCATGCTCAATACACTAGAAAAAATAGGGATAGTTGGAACATACCTCAACATTGTAAAGGCTATCTATGCTAAACCCACAGCTAACATCATTCTAAATGGAGAAAAATTGAAAGCATTCCCCCTGAAAACTGGAACAAAGCAGGGATGCCCTCTTTTCCTACTCATTTTCAACATTGTCCTTGAAACTCTACCCAGAGCAATTACACAGACCAAAGAAATTAAAGGGATAGAAGAGGAAAAGAAGAGCTCAAACTATCCCTATTTGCCAATGACATGGTTCTATATTTAGAGGAGCCAAAAATTTCTTCCAGAATACTTTAGAATTCATAAATGAATTCAGTACAGTAGCAGGATATAAAATCAAAGCTCATAAATCTAATGCATTTTTATTCATAAGTGATGAATCCTCTGAAAGAGAAATTAGGAAAACTACTCCATTCACAATAGTCTCAAAAAAAAAAAAAGTACTTGGGAATCAATCTAACAAAAGAGGTGAAAGACCTCTACAATGAGAACTACAGAATACTAAAGAAAGAAATTAAAGAAAATCTTAGAAGATGGAAAAATCTCCCACGTTCTTGAATAGACAGAATTAGTATTGTCAAAATGGCCATATTACCAAAAGCATTATACAAATTCAATGCAATTCCAATTAAAATCCCAATGATGGACCTCATAGAAGTAGAGCAAGCAATCATGAAATTCATTTGGGGGAATAAGAGACCCAGAATAGCTAAAGCAATCCTTAGCAAGAAGAGCGAAACAGGAGGTATCACAATACCAGAACTTAAACTCTACTATAGAGCAATAGTAACAAAAACAGCATTGTATTGGCACCAAAATAGACAGATACATCAATGGTACAGAATAGAGGACACAGAGACAAACCCACAGAAATACAATTATCTCATACTAAACAAAGGTGCCAAAAACATACAATGGAGAAAATACAGCCTCTTCAACAAATGGTGCTGGGAAAACTGGAAATCCATATGCAGCAAAATGAAACTAAACCCATATCTCTCACCCTGTACAAAACTCAACTCAAAATGGATCAAGGACCTAGGAATTAGATCAAAGACCCCGCATCTAATAGAAAAAAAAAATAGGTCCAAATCATCATCGCGTCAGCTTAGGACCAGATTTCCTTAACATGACTCGTAAAGCACAAGAAATAAAAGCAGGAATCAATAATTGGGATAGATTCAAACTAAAAAGCTTTTTCTCAGCAAAGGAAACAAACAGCAATGTGAAGAGAGAGCCTACAGAGTGGGAGAAAACCCTTGCCACACACACTTCAGATAGAGCACTAATTTCCAGAATCTATAAAGAACTCAAAAAACTTCACACCAAGAGTACAAATAACCCAATCAATAAATGGGCTAAGGAAATGAGCAGACACATCACAGAAAAAGATCTACAAGCAATCAACAGATATATGAAAAAATGTTCAACATCCCTAGTAATAAGAGAAATGCAAATCAAAACTACCTTAAGATTTCATCTCACCCCAATTAGAATGTCTATTATTAAGAATACAAGCAACAACAGGTGTTGGCAAGGATGTGAGGAAAAAGGTGCACTCATACATTGCTGGTGGGATTGCAAATTAGTGCAGCCACTCTGGAAAGTGGTGTGGAGATTTCTTAGAAAACTTGGAATGGACCCACCATTTGACCCAGCTATTCCACTCCTTGGCCTATACCCAAAGGACTTAAAATCAGCATAGTACAGTGATGCAGCTACATCAATGTTTATAGCTGCTCCAATCACAATAGCGAGACTGTGGAACTAGCCTAGATGCTCTTCAATAGAAGAATGGATAAAGAAACTGTGGTATATATACCCAATGAAATATTACTCAGCCATAAATAAAATTATGGTATTTACAGGTAAATGGATGCAGTTGGAGAATGTCATGCTAAGTAAGATTATCCAATCCCAAAAACCCAAAGGCTGAATGATCTCTCTGATAAGTGGATGATGATGATACATAATGCGGGATGGGAGGGAGGATGGAAGGGAATGGAGGAAGGATGGATTGCATAGAGGAAAAAGAGCAATGGGATCAGGGTGGGGGAAAAGAACAATAACAGAATGATACAAACATCATTACCCTGTGTACACATATGATTACACAAATGGTGTGACTCTACTTCATGTACAACCAGGGAAACAACAGCTGTACTCCATTCATGTACAATTAATCAAAATAAATTAAACAAATAAATAAACTGTAGTGGCAAATGAATCTAATATACTGGGTCACCAGTGTCACATGGTGACATTTGCCCCAACTACCATGTTTCAGTGGACTGGAGACCAGCAGAATGAGATGGACTGAGTTTCCTGCATTTGTACAGTGAGGTCGCAGAGTGTGACTCTTTGGTATAAGAATATTCTCCAGTTTTCTTTGGCTTAAAGGTAGTAACCAGACTTAAACATCCCTTAGGACATAAGTTGAAACCCCAGTTTCTAGCAAAACTATTTTCTCCACTACAACAGATTACCACTCCAGAGAATGAACATGTGCCATAATTTGAAGATGCTCAAATAATTCACCCTCATAACTCCCTTTATAAAGATAAAAATCCAGAAATACATGGGGCAATGAGAACACCATGGAACAAAACTCTGGTTTCCTTCATAGCTACTTTAAAAGCAATAACAATAAAATGTATATATACTTGTCAAAATTTATCTTAATATCTGACACTTTCTTTTGATCATGCTACATGTACTTAAGCCCAAAAGATCATCAAAACCCAACAGCAATGGATGTTTCTTCTCTGATAGCAATGATAGGTGTTCTGGGTGGCATTGTGCCCCCAGAAAAGATATGTTGAAATACTAATGACTACTGCCTGTGAACCTGTCCTTATATGGAAAAAGTCTTTATAAATGTAATTTATTTGTATGCCAAGAGGAGGCCATGCTTGAATAGGGGGTGCTTCCTCCACTGTGGAGGAGAAGAGAAGACACAGAGACATACAGAGAGAACATCATGTGAAGACAGGCTCACAGAGGGAAGAAGGCCATGTGACAATGGAGGCAGAAACAGTTATGCGGTTGCAAACTAAGGAATGCCAAAGATTACTGGAAACTGCCAGAGGTTAGGAGAGAGCATGGTTCTGCTAACAACTTGACTCAGACTTTTAGGATCCTGCGGAAGAATACATTTCTGTTATCTCCACCCACTCATGTTTATTGCAATTTGTTACAGCAAACTTAGGAAACTAATACATACTGCAGAAGAAATGGAAAACTAAATAATGTTTCAAACCCATTATGACATATAACAGAATAGAAATCATATTACTTCTACTTTCACTGTTATTTGGAGATTAAAAACAAAATCAGTTTACTGGGGCTTTCATCATGTTGGAAAAGAATCTTCTTGTGATTTCAACCCATGAAAACTCCTAAGAAGGAGTTACTTAATTCATAATTTAACCAGTTTAGTATCTCATACATCCAGTTCATGCCAGTTTGGAAACATGATTTCCTTATTGGATTTCAGAAGTTACCCTTAACTTTCTTAAGAAATACATTTTCTCAGTTTTAAAGAAGAATAGAATTATGGCATTTGCTGGTAAATGGATAGAGTTAGAGAATATCATGCTAAGCGAAATAAGCCAAGCCTCCAAAACAAAACACCAAATGTTTTCTCTGATATTCAGATGCTAATTCACAATAAGGGGGGCAGGGTAGGGAAGAATAGAGTTACTTTATATTAGGTAGAGGGGAGTGAAGGGAGGGGAAGGAGTATGGGGGTAGGAAGGATAGTAGAATGAAATAGACATTTTTATCTCATGTGCATGTATGACTTCATGACCAATGTGATCCTACAATATGTATGTATAATTAGGAAAATAAGAGATTACACTATATGTACGATCTATCAAAATGTATAAGTGCATTCTACTGTGTGTACAACAAATTAGAACAAATCAAAAAAAATTTTTAAAAAAAGAAAGAAATTATCTTGGCCAGGAATGGTGGTAAATGTCTATAATTCCAATAACTCTGGAGTCTGAAGTAGAAGGATAGCAAATTTGAGGCCACCAAGTCAACTTAGTAAGACCCTGCCATAAAATAAAACATAAAAAGGGCTGGGGTGTGGCTCAGTGGTAGAGTACCCCTGGGTTCAATCCCTGGTACCAAAAATGAAAGAGAGAGAGAGAGAGAGAGAGAGAGAGAGAGAGAGAGAGATTGATTATTTGTGGGGTATCACAAAGTGTTCAAATAAAACAAAATCAATAGGTAAGAATAAAAACAATTTGGAATCTCACTTCACATTGAAATCTCTTGCCAGTCTTCCTGCCTTGGACATTGTAATTAGACAATGGTAGCCTCCTGTTTTTGAAATTGTATACAGAGAATTAATAGCTGAGTTGTCTTCAAAAGTGTGTGGAGGGGAAAAGGTAGGGGAGTTTCAGAAATCTAATTTAGAAGGACTCTGAGGAGCTGGTCCTTGCATAGGAAGGAGTGAAAATTCAGGCCATCTACAAAAAAAAAAAAAAAAAAAAGTGAATCTGTTGTGATCTTAATGGCAGAGACCCTTGGGCAACTTCCTGTTTAACCCACGCATCCAGCTTCTTTGAAACACATTCATGTAGAGGAAGTGATTAAGGATTAAGGAGAGAGACTGTGTGGGGACCACTATACTTCTGCATGGTTCAAGCACATGGCCCTCAAAGGAAATCTAATCAGGGTGAGTCGGGTCAGAGTCAGTGACTTCATGTAATTGGCATTGAACATTAGCCTCACAGCTGCGGCACTGACTTCTGGCAACGATTTCCCCAGCCCAGACACAAACTAGTCAAACAGGAAAATGTCAGAAAGAAATCATGGAGATTCCTCTTTCTTCTGGGCACACGAGGGTGTTCTTACACAATCTTTGGAATGCTACCTGATGACGTGAACCGAGTGACAACTTTGTAGGAAGCACTGTGCACTGCTTTTTCCTACCACAACACACACACACACACACACACACGTACCACATTGGCGTGGTCATAATTCTGTTTAATAGGCATTACTCCACCCTTTCCTTTCTCATTCAGAAGGTACATCTGAAGGCTAGAATGTGAGCCCAACAACATTGCGAATTCACTCTGATTTAGAAATGAATTATTATCAAAACCTTAGGGCTTTAACTATTACTTTATACAGATGTCTAATGAGACATTTATACAAGCCTCCTCACTAGCTTTGACATGTCTAATATGAGGCCACGCAAGTATTTACTGGTCTGAGGGTGCTGCTTAGCTAGTTCAACAACCTTTTTGTCAAAGCCATTAAACATGTAAGAAAATATTCATTAAACTTAGAAATATGCATGGAAGCATTCATTTTGTAGTGAAAGTAGGAAAAGATTCCTTGATCGTGACTAAAATCAAACTCAAAATGAATTATTTGTAGTCAAATTAAGTGGTTAATGTGAACATGAAATGCAATAACTTAAAGTCACTCAACATAAAATGTGAAGCAAGGATTAAAAGATGAGCAGTGTGTATTAGGTGGATAAAGAAGAAAGAACATTGCTAATAAATGTATCATTGTGCATAAAAGTGCCATTTGGAGGGCTACATAGTCCTAAACAGAGATATAAGAAAATAGTGGAGAATCTTGGATTCCATGCTAAGGACTAATTTTGTAGTGTTATCATGTAAACAATGGGAAGCAATGGAGAGAGATGGAGGTGGGGAGGTCAGTTAGAAGTCCATTAATGTAGTTTAGGTGAAATATGTTTCAACAAACACTACCACACTGGATGAAAAGATGAATGAATTATAAAGAATACTAAAGAATTAAAATGGAGAAGAATCAGTTGCCATTCAAAAGTAGGGAGAAAGTGATATTGGCCAAATTATATTGTTAGATTGTGTGCATGCATAAATGTGTAACAACAAATCCCATCAACTTGTACAACTATAATGCACAGATTTAAAAAACATGGAAAAAAAGTAGAGAAAAGGAAGGGGAAAAACTGAAGATCACTTCAGCTTACGGTCCCAGGAAACTGGAAAAAAAGGTGGTGCCATTCTAAAGGAACTATCTAATATTTGTTGAGAAATTACTATATACTAGCCTATGGAATTGATTAAAAGAAAGACATTATATCATAACTGGGCACATATACTCTAGACTCAGATAGACCTAGATGCAAATCTGAGATTTATGTATAACATTTGGCAAACATTTTGCCTTCTTTCACTTGGCTTATCTATAAAATGGAGTGTGGTGGTCATGGAGATGCCTCCTGCAAGAACAGTTTGGTAACATCCTCAGTTGTGAGCACCTTTAAGCTCTGTTTCAGCTTTAAAGTTAAGGCTCATGTACCTCTGCAGCTTCCCCACAGACTGCATGATGTAAGGGTAGAATTATAGATCAATGGAATGGAACTGAGAATCCATTAAAAAAAAAACCCTTATATTTACGGTCAATTGACTTTTAACAAGTATTCCAGGACAATTCAATGGAGGAAAGAATAGTCTTTTTCAAATATTACTGGCACAACTGAATACCCACATGCAAAAGAATGAAGTTGGACCACCACCTCCAACCCATTTATTTTATAAAAATAAACTCAAATGAATCATAGAACTAAGCATAATACCTAATACTATACAATGCAGGCATGTAGAACATCACTTGGATTAGGGAAGGGTTCCTTAGAAGCAATAGCTGAAACACAATCAACAAGAGGAATTGTACTCGCCAGATATGTGTGTCAAAGGATGAAAAGTAAAAATGGGAGAAAATAATTGCAAATCAATATTTGACATGGGACTTCCATTTAGCACACATAAAATCTCACAACTTGACAATAAAATGATAACCAAGTTTCCAAATAAGCAAAAGACTTAAATGGACATTTCTCCAAAGAAAATGCATATAAATGGCCAATAATCACATGGAAAGATACTCACCATTAGTCATTAGAGAACCGTAAATCTAAAGAACAGCATCTAGTATAGTTGTAATTTTTTTTTAATAAAAGGACAATAACAAGTAGTGGAAAAAATGTGGACACATTGGGAATTTCACCTTTGCTGGTGGGAATGTAAAATAGTGTGACCACTTTGGAAAATGGTTTGGCACTTCCTCAAAACGTCAAATTTGCTGGACACAGTGGCATGCACTTGTAATTCCAGAACACTTGTAATCCCAGTGACTCCAAAAGTTGAGGCAGGAGGATCACAAGTTAGAGACCAGTCTGGGCAATTTAGCAAGATCCTGTCTCAAAGTAAAAATTTAAAAAGGCTGGGGGTATACCTCAGTGGTAGAGCACCCCTGGGTTCAATCGCCAGTGCCACAAAACAAAGTCAAATGTAGTTACTATACAACCCAGAAGTTCTACTCATAGGTACATGCTCATGGAAAATGGAAGCACGTGCCCACACAAAAACTTGTATGATTGTTCAGAGTAGCAATATAATAGCCAAAAAGTACAAACAACCTAAAAGTTCATAGTAAATGAATGAATGAACAAAATGCTGTATATACATATATTTGTCAATTTAAAAAAAGAAGTATTAATACATTGTACCACATGGATCAATCTTGAAAACATTGTGCTAATTACAAGAAACCAGTCACAAAAGATCATCTACTATATAATTTCATTTATATAACATTTTCAGAACAAATAAATCCATAGAGGCAGCAAATAGATTAATGATTGACAGGGACTGGAGGAGGGTGGAATGAAGAATAAATGTTCTAAAATGAGGTTGTGGCATTAGTTACCTAACTCTGCAAATATACCAAAATCTATGTAACTGTACACATTAGTAGAGTGGCCTGTGAATTCTATCTCAATAAAGCTATTTTTTAATTAAAGAGAGTCCATGACTTAAAAAAAGATTATACTGTATTTTAGTGAAATTCAGGGGGAAAAAAAGCAATTTAAATATTGTGTATTAGTTTTCTAGGGCTTCCATAAAACAGTTTGGCTTAAAACAATAGAAATTGTGTCCAAAATTAGTTTTGGAGGCTAAAAGTTCTAACTCAGGTGTTGGCAGGATCAGTCTCTTCTGAGAGTTCTGAAGGAAAATCTATTAAAGACCTCTTTCCCAACTTCTGGTGGTTGATGACCATCCCTGACATCTGTGTCTTGTGTATACATTGATCTTATCTCTGTCTCCATTTCACCTGCAAGTCTCCTTGATCATCTTCCCTTTGTGGGCCCTTCTCTTCCCCTCTTCTTATAAGAATCCCAACTCTGTTAGATTGGGGCCTAACCTAATGTCCTTATTGTAATGTGATTATGTCAACAAAGATCCCATTTCCAAATAAGGTCACATTCACAGGTGCTGGAGATTGGACTTCAACCAATCTTTCAAGAGGACATAATTCAACTCCTAACAGACTGTAAGTTATTTCAATTGATTCTCTTATATTGTCCCTTGCTTTGAAAGGCTCAGTGTTATGAACAAAATAGGCACTAAATAAATATTCATTGACTGATTAAACTATTCAATCTATATAGCTGTCCACTGTAATTTGAAAGACTTAGAGAGAGAGTCTGTAATCTTACTTGAATTCATGTCTTAATGTTTAATTAAAAGAGCACTTCCTTCTAATCAAAGCCTTTACATTTGCATTCTTTGCCAAAATAACTGGTTGATGGTTTAATTGTTTGCTGAGTTGATCTAATCAGTCATTTAGGTAGAACCCTGTTCATGGGTCAACTCAGGCAAAATGATCTTAAACTTAGCCCTGTTGACCCAGACTCTTTTAAAACAATTTAAGTTTATTTCTTCTTGTTCTGTCCTCTGTGGAGATGGAGAATATTATCAAAATAATCCTTTACTCTTCTAATATCTAGGCCAAACTACCTCAAATTCTGTAATCTTCCATGAAAATCCATACATAGATTTTTTATAAATATTTTTAGTTGTAGATGGACACAATACCTTTATTTATTTATTTTTACATGGTGCTGAGGATCAAAACCAGTGCCTCATACAGGCAAGGTTGAACAGTCTACCACTGAGCCACAATCCCAGCTCCAAACATAGATTTTAATGGCATCTCAGATATATAGAAAATGTTTGTTAATTTTAATTCTAAAGATAATTAAAACTCTTTATTTTTACACAGTTCTGTATACTTTTGTCACTGCATCTTAAAAGGAAAAATACAGAAGAATTTAATTAAACTTCTTCAAATATCTGATGCATATTGAAAGGAGTTTTCCTATGAATCACTAGCTTTCGCTATTTAATCTACATCACACAGACAGACCCTCATGCACATTCAATTTAAATGTCTTCTCTGATTAAGAGACAATCATCTACTATGGTTAAAAACTACATCTCAGAACTACCCAAAATAACACATATTTTTTGGCCTCATTATTTCTGTTTATTATTAAATGCATTCTTACACATACCTATTTTGAAAATTACAGAAGTGATTAAATAAAACATACTTGTTATTTCACTTT
Organism: Glaucomys volans; assembly: GCA_020662805.1. Classification (NCBI taxonomy): domain Eukaryota; kingdom Metazoa; phylum Chordata; class Mammalia; order Rodentia; family Sciuridae; genus Glaucomys; species Glaucomys volans. The sequence continues at coordinate 1,264,489 of JAJEJO010000175.1, read as the reverse complement.
AATTCTTAATTATCCTGCAGAAGAAAACTACATCTAATTCCTTTTGTATGTGTTAACTTATGAGGCAACACAAGAAAATTGTTCTGGCATCTACCATGGGTGGCTCTCCTAAACTCTGGGTATTTATATTATTCCCTGGATTTTCATTGTACCCTTGCATTTCATTTTGAGTAGGTTAGACATAAAATAAATTTGAGTATTAGATACAGATATATTTTGCTTGGGAAGAACTATTCTACCAAATATATTGAGAAATATAGAATATTTTATTGATTCTGGTTCATTTAAAGAACAAAATATGTAAATGGGGCCCATCATTTTAAGGCCCGTTAATGGCTTTTTAGAACATTCCAAATGTATAGGAAAATATCTAAGTGTATGGCATGATTTCTGAGGACTTTTATTTAATTTGGAGCAATTAACCATGGGGAATAATCAGTGTTCCACCAAATAGGAAGATTTTTTTCTTACAAGTGACAGAGAGAGAGAGTTTATAATGACTTGTTTTGTTTTGCTTCTTTTAGTCATGTGAATTGGAAGTCTTTCCCAGGGCTGGTGCCCTTTGACACTGTCTCAATCTCTATTTCCTGGTTTCTGCTTCTAGCCCCTGTCTATCCTGCCTTCTGCTGTGTTTCTCAGCTTAATTTTCTCTCAGAGCAACAGGCCAATTATTAGTTGCTTTCACCATTGCTATTTATTGTACCAAATACTAGTGTCATTTGCCTGCAGGAAAACCAGGGTAGGGGAGCAGAAACATTATATTTTATTACTTTTGAATTAGCCATCTCATAAAATGCAAAATATTCTCTTTTACTAGGAAGTATGCTTAAGATTTATATTTTTTTATCCTAATATAACAGTAAGTTGATACTTTATATGCAATTCTTATTAGTAATGTCCACTTAAGTTACCCTGTTCTCTTTATAGTAATAATAACAACCAATATTTACAGAACATTCAGTAGAATTGCTTTTATTTTATTTTATTTTATTTTATTTTATTTTATTTTATTTTATTTTATTATTTTATTTTATTTTTTGTGTTCTGGGGATTCAACCCAGAGCCTCACACATGCTAGGCTGGCACTCTACCACTGAGCTTTATCCCTAGTCCTAGAATTGCCTTTGTAGCAATTCAGATGAGAATAAATAAGGGCCTTATGTCATCTATATTAGATACAATTGTGTCCCATCTCCTGAAATTAGAGTATTTTAAAGACAGAGATCTTAACTCATGCATCTCAACATCCTCTGTGCCTGGAAAATGTCTTCCAACAAGAAGGAACACATTCAGTGTTTCTTTTGGGGGTTGCTTTTGCTTCTGTTTTAACTGTATGTATTAGAAATAGAGTTGAAACCTTAAGTATGGTCCCTCCCCAGAGGTACCCTCTATCATGAACTTAATCTTTTTCTCCCCATAGATATATTTAAACACATTTTTCAATAGGTCTGTATCTATAAACAGGTTAATATTGTTTAAGAATGTTGTCATGCTCTTGTCTTATACAAATGCTATCACATAATAAGTATAATTTTATAATATTTTGCTTAACATTATATTTTTAAAATATATTCATGTTGAGACGCTTTTAGCTCTTAATTAACACCTGCATAGCAACATTATAGAACTGTACCTAAGTGTTGGAATTTGCCAAATGTTTATATATCCATTGATACATTTCTTTTCCTTTCACCTATTAATATGATGTGTTGCTGTTTCTGATAGAGAATTCCAGGTGTGAGTCCTAAATCCATTTTGTCAGATATTAATATTGCTAAAATAACTTAGTTTTGACTATTTTCCAAATACATATATACTCATCCTTTTTTTTTGCATTTCCCTGTTATCAACTTTTCTATTTGTTCTGTTATACATAAGAGATTTAATCCAGTTTGATAATAGAAGCCTTTTAATAGGAGGATTTAATAAGTTTACACTTATTTATTTATTTATTTGATGTTACTATAGGAATTCTCATTCATCGCTGGTGAAGAACAATGTGTTACAACTATTTTGGAAGACAATTTCTTATAAAGCGTAAACATAAGCGCTACCTGACAATACAGAAATTGTGCTCCTTGATAATTACCCAATTGAATTGAAAACTCACATCAGTACAAAACCATGCAGATTATTTATAACAGCTTTATTCATAATCACCAAAACTTGGAATTAACCAAGAAGTCCTTCAATAAGTGAATTAATAAGCTGTCATACATCCATGAAATGGTGTGTTATTCATTGATAAAAAGAAAGGAACTATCAAGCCACGAAAAGATGTGGAATAACCTTAAATGTATATTGATCAGTAAACAAAACAAGTCTAAAGAGCTAGATACCGTATGATTCCTACTACATGAAATTTTGGAAGAGACAACGCTAGGCAGACAGTGAAGAGAACTTTCACTGGTTATCAAAGGTTTGAGGGAAGTGAGGAGTGGGTGAATAGTTGGAATAAATTTCTAGGGTCATGAAGAGAAATCTTTGCAACCTTAAGTTAGACAATACTTTCTTAGGTACGAGAAATGGTACAAGTCATAAATGAAAACCTGAATATTAGACTTCGTCCAAATTTAAAATTGCTGATCTTCAAAATATGATATTAAGAAAATGAAAATATAAGCTACGCACTGGGAAAAAATGTTTGCAAAACAGGTATCTAATAGAAGATTTGAATCCAGAGTATATGAGAAACTTACAATTCAGTAAACAGGCAAAAATAATAATGATCAAAAGATTTAAATATTTCACTTAAGAAGAAATGCACACAAAATGATGTTCAATGTCATTATTCATTGCAGAAGTACAAATTTAAAACACAATGAAATACCGCTATGTATCTTCTAGAATGATTGAAGTTTTTCTAAAACTGGACAATACCAAATTCTAGCAAGGAAACAAAGCAACTGGAACGTTTTACATATTGCTCTTAGGAATGCAAAGTGAAACAACTACTTTGGAAACTAGTTAGGGACTTTCTTATAAAGTTAAATATGCATCTAGCATAAAACCTGGCAATTTACTTCCAGGCATTTATCCAAAAGAAATGGAAACATAAGTCCACATAAAGACTTCCACATAAGAGTTCATAGAAGCAAGGTGGTGCATTCCTGTAATCCCAGTCACTGGGGAGGCTACAGCAGGAGAATTTAAAGTTCAAGGTCAACCTCACAACTTAACATGAACTTGTCTCAAAATAAAAAATAAAAAGGGCTGGGGATGGAGTTCAGTAGTACAACATCCTTGGGTTAAATCCCCAATACCAGTGGCAGTGGGTGGAAGAGTTCATAGAAGTCTTATTCACAAAAGCCAAAACTACTAGAAACAATCCAGATATATTTTACACTTAAAATGTATCCATACAATGTGGAACTAGCCAGCAATGCTGGTCATTGACTTACCAGGCCAGTGTGCTTCTGGGAAGCACAGTAATGTGGTAGGACCCTGACCATGTGCCACATCCACACTTCCCCTGTTATTAAGCAGGTCCATTGGTCCGATTTTTGTGATATTCTGTGTCAATAAATCAGAAAATCTGTACTGGCTGAGGTCTAGAGGGCAGGAATAGCAAATCCATGCCCAGAATATATGTAAATTCTACTCAAAATGAACTTCTGCCCCTTCAGAGAAAGAAGATATTCCATACAATCAACTCTCTGCCCAGTGATAGGCCAGGCTTTCCAAAGAATAATCCTGTAATAGGGTCTCAGCCTTGACCTCTGTTGCTACAGACTGGACATTTGGCAACATCTGTAGCTACATCAGATTGCTGAGTGAGAGCCCATTCTTTGGGTTTGATGTATGGATTCAGTCTCTGCCATCGTGACCACTTCATTCATAAGCCCATTGTTCCAGCATAAGGGTAGATAATGACAACAGTTGGTTGAAATCAAATGGAGTTTGAGTCACTGTTTGTGACTCTCCTCCATGGTAAGTGCCCCCTGTTCTATAGTAATTGTGATGTAAAGATCTTTTGCCACCTTCATCTCTTCAATCTTCCAATCTCTCCTTCCAGGCTCCTGACCAACTATACTATCCAAGCCATTCACCACTGCCCTTGACTTCGTGTAACCCTTCCTGGGGCTTCTTTACTTTCCACATGAAAGAGATTGCCAGATGCACCACTCAAAACTCTTCCCACTGGGAGGCTTTCTCTGTGCAACTCGTTTTTAGGACTGCTCCTGACCAATCCATTTTCATGTTTAATGTACATAGCAAGACAGCTCATCCAAGAATCAGGTTTAACTTTTCTCCTCCTTCCTTATCTGGCCTTATCTGATAATAAGAAAATCTCTATGCTGCCACATATAGAAACACGGAGGTTGGGCAGCTTTGTTTCTGAAGGTTTCTAGGAGCTTCTGGAGTCAGTCTTGCTTGATTCCACCTCCACGTTTTTGTTGTTGCCCGTTTTGTTTTGTTCTGCAGTCCTGGGATGGACCCAGGGGAATTCTAACACTGAGTTCCCAGCCCTTTTAACTTTTTATTTTAAAACAGGGTCACTCTAAGTTGCTGAGGTGGACCTTGAACTTGCAATCCTCCTTCCCCAGCCTCCCCAGTCTCTGGGATTACAGGTGTGTGCCACAACCTGTAACCTCCGCATTATTAATGGATTACACTGGACCTTCCCAACATGACAATGTGGTAGTTTTGACAGAACAAAGCTATTGAAGGTCAGCTCTCATCACCTGGCTCTGTGATTGTCTAGGATGTCTGTGAGGATCCAGTATTATGCCAAATAATTTGTTTCCATAGTATATTATGGTTCTCTGCAGCAGAAGGCATAGCCTTACTCTGAAACCCTCAAAGTCTGGTTTTGATTTTCCTATTTGAACTTGTCTTGAATTCCAGTCTGTTTTTTTTTTTTTTTTTCACCACATATATCTTTAAAGACATTGGACCTACAAGGTCAAATGGCCCAAGTGACAAGACAGACCGCTTGCCCTGCAGCCTGGACCTGCTAAAGAATGCTGTCTGGCTCTGGACCCATTTGGTAAATGGGTCAGAGTGATATTCTGAAATGAGAACTATGCTTTCTCTAGAACACAAACAACACTACCAAACATTGTGCTTCCTTTTATGACAAAAGCCAGTCAATTCCATAGTCCACGTACTTCCTCTCAATCTCTCAATTCCTGAGACTCTACCCTTGTCAGTGCACTGACTTCCATTGGTATCCAGTTCCAGGTCACCATTGGTGAAGTTTTAACACTTTCACTGCTATGTCATTCCAGCTAGTATTAGTGGTGCACTTTCCATCAGTGAAGGGGTTCTGTCAGCTGACTGGTGTGTGGCTCAGCTCTAATAGCCCATGTTAGAGTTGTCTTCCTGGAAATACTTCCAGTTCTCGCTGTCCCTGTCCTTGGTCAGGCCTCCTAGAAATAGACTGAAACAGAAATTTCCACACTGAGTGTTTTTGGGAAAAACAACAAGCAGAGGAAGAAGTCAAAATTAAATGCAGTTGCAGCGGAGACTTCTGCAAATAACTTAAGATGCTGTGGAGTTGGGATGACAATTCAGAGTTGTCATGATTTGAGGTGAAAAAAAGAAAAAGGCTAGACCTTTATATTCCCACCTCAACCAGTTATTAGACATGGGGTGCTCTCAGGAAGGAGGCAAGGCCTTGGATGATGAGACAATTTACTGATAAAGACTCAGCTTTGAGCCACGCACATCCAACACTCCTGAAGGATTTGGAAATTTTTCTGAAAAGTCTAAAATCATGAAAGAGTACTATTTTCTCAGATCACAAATCTTCTAGCTATCTCTAGCTCTCCAATGACTGCTCCTACTTTTATTTGAAACACACACTAAATACATCATACCCAATTTACTCCCTTGCTAATTTTTGCATGTATTCCATTCCTTCCTGTTTAATATCTGGTTGTGGAAATCTCCCTTAGCCTTTGTATGTCTGAAGTACCATGATGTTGATCTTAACATTAAGAGATTATTTAATTGGTATAAAATTCTAGCTTGGCAGCTATTTTCCTTTAACTGATTTTATCAATGCATCTCTGATATGTGCTATTTATGAGAAGAAATTTGCTCTCAGCCTAATTATTCTTCCTTTACATTTGCTGCAATGGACATTTTTTTCTTCTGGTTGAAATTGCTACTCCATGTACACAGGAACTTATCATTGTGAGAAGTCACCAGATTCTCCAGTTATCTCAATTTTTTTTCATATATACATGTGATCTAATGGTTGTGGCAGTGGTGGTGGTGGTGGTGGTGGTGGAGTGTGTGTGTGTGTGTGTTCACTAGTGCTTCTTTGTTTGTGTCTAATCTGCTCACCAACATAGAAGGTTGGACATTCTGTTTTGTTTTGCCTTTCATGTATATATGTCAAGTTCCCATTTAAGTAGGAGCAGACAGTTACTATCAAGTGTATATCCAGGACCGAGACATAGTAACCCAAACAGAAAACAGGAAGAGGAAGAAATGGAAACTAGATGTGGAATCTGCCTCTGACATGGCTCCACCTTAGAGCTGTAAAGTCATTCCCATGAAGAGGCTTCTTAGAAACACAAGTCATTTGGGGACAGAAATATCAAGTCACTCATCTGAGACTCAGAATGACAGAGAGAAAGAGCTTGCTCAATGTTGGAAAAGAATGGGAAATGTGCTAGAACAGACCCTCACTAGGAATTATAACAACAGAGAGTGTCATAGACTAAGCACAATAAATTTCTTTATATTACTCCACTAAGGACATAAGAGGATTAAGTCTTGACTAGTTAACTTGTTATCTCAGTTATGGACTCTCCAATTGAGGGATTTTAATTTCAACAAATAAAAGGTTGGTTTTGCACAACAGTCCACTGGTGTGAGAACTGAGGCCACCCCCTAGCACAGCCCCATTTTCCGGGCTACCATGGAATTCAGTAAAAGCCTCATTCTCCTGTGAAAGGTTAGCCCTTATTCCAATAAGCTCTAGACAGTCTGAGCTGCGAATATTTTAAATCAGCATAATTATATTTCACATGGCAATAAACACTTTTAGTTTAAGTGCGCATAATTTGTCTCTTTGTCTGATTCTCTTTGTTGCATTAGTTTTTCTCCATGGTGAGCATAAAATAACAGGATTTGTGATGATTCCCTAGAGATTATTCTTTTTCCCTCTCTCTTTCAAAAATACTCAAGATACTTTGCTTATTTAAAAAAAAAAAAAGGAAAAAGGAAAATAAAGTTGGATTTTAGAGAAATTTCACATCTCCCAGCTTTGGTTTTAAAAAAACATAAGTACATTGTGAATATGAAAAGTTGTTCTTACTGTGAGAAACCAGGTTTCCTAGCTTTTTCTGCATTGCTTCTGATTGTTCGCTCTTCGGCCAGTCCTCAAGTTGGTCTGATTTAAGGTCAGTTGTCTGGCTTTGATTGGTATTCGAGTGGAGTGGTGAGTGTATAAGGCTCTAATCCCTGCAACACATGGTCATTTTTTCATTCTCTCTCAGCCTCCACCTGTTCCATGGTCCAGTGGAGGACTGCAAATCCTATGAAGGGAGGGCCACCCGACGAAGCCTGCCTCCCTGGCTAGCGTCCATCACTTGTGCACTCGGGCTGCGGAGCACCCAGCCAGCTGCAGCCCAACGATCATGTTATCAGATGACGGATGGCTTCATATCAGGTGTTTAAACTGACGAGCTGCCCCATCTGGTAAATGATTCGGGAAGTCTGGCCTTGTTTGATGAATGGGGAAAGTGACAATGCCAATCAGAGTGACCCCTGCAGCCTCCCTGCTGCTGCCCCAACAGCCACTGTCTCGTCTATCCCACTGGTTTACTTTTTCAATTCTATTGTCACTCGGTTGAGGTTACACCTACTGTCACTAAATTGTCCCTAAATTATGTCATTAATCCAAATATTTTCCTTGTAAGAACCTTTATAAAATAGATGCCAGGCCTCCCACAGACTCATGGTCAAAATTAAAGGGCAAGACACAGGATTCAGTCCAACGATTTTAGAGGTAGTTTCACATCACTTTTTTACAGCCTGTTTTGAAGGAAATGGGGTTATTTTGAAGGGAACTGCATATTTTACCTAGAAATCAACCAGGATCCTCTGTAATAAGAAATGCAAGCCAGTCATGGTGGTACTTTCCTGTGATTCCAGTAATGTGGGACACTGAAAGAGGAGGATTGCAAGTTCAAGGGCAGCCTGGACAACTTAGGGAGACCCTGTCTCAAAATAAAATTAAAAAGGCTGGAGATGTAGCTCACAGGTGGAGCAACCCTGGAGTCAATCCCCAGTACCAGAAAAAAGAAAAAGAAAAAAGAAAAGAAAAAAATGCAAAGGGTCTCAGTGTGTCACACATTGATCTCAAGAACAGAAGTCCCTCCATAATGTTAGTTGGTGAGTAATAATCAGTGTCCCTTTGTGAAAATTTCAAGGGCATTCTCAAATGGTTTTCCCAATCTATCTTTATGAGATGGTTTTTGATTTGATAATCTGATTTTGAAGAATTAAAGTTACTAAGAACCTGTTATATGTTAGCCCTGGCCTCCTTCTGCTCAGTATCATCATGCCTGTAGGGAATATGTATGCTTAAGGCTAGATTTACAGAGCTCAAGACGAAGTGGAAATTTCAATCAGTGGAATCAATGTTCCATCACTCCCTTGACATTGTATTGTGAAGACACAATCTATTTATAGATAGTGTATCATATCAATTACTCATCACAGCAAATATCAAATAATGGAGATTAAGTACAACGTGCAAACACTTCAAACACAATTTTCTATGCAATATTTATTTTAATCAACAATTCCAAATGACTATGAAAGACTCATGAGCCAAGCAGCAATTGTTTTATTTTTAATTTAAAAATATATTGTCATCTAGGTCTTCACTGAAAATGCGACTTTGTCCACCCCTGTTATAAAGCACATCATTTTTTGCAACCATGAACAGTGAATAAACAAAACAAAGGGGGAGTTTAATGGGAATGACAGCACAGCAGGTACATTTATGATTTAGTATCATTTCAGTTTTCATCCAGGAAAATTGTCAACCATTCCCGAAATAAAAAATAAAATGCTATGTACTGTATAGTCTAACCTCTTTAAATTGGCAATTTGTAGCTGTTTGATAATTCATTCTTAAGCAAACCTCAACCGCTTGCTACCTGCTGTATTCATTAGCCTGTCCATCTTCCTATTCCCTGTCGAGCATGTGGGACTATGATTGTTAGAAAAATGTTGTGCTGCTGGGTGTACTTGCTACTTAATACATGTATATATGTTCACCACGTATTTTTATGCAATTGTTTTAGAAAGATGAGCAAACTCCCTTTTTTCTGGTCTGGGAGATAGATATTAATGTTTTCTGGATGTTTTGCAACAGATCCATTTTAGATAAATAATGCATTACACACTGTGTCATATGTAGCAGAATTTTTTTATTCAGCTATTGAGCATAACATGAAAAGCTCAATATAGAAACTACCAAATTTTAGGAGCAACAGCTCTCTGTATGTGGCACATTTGCAAATATGGGTATTTCAGGGTGCAAATTAAAATAGTTTGATGCACCATATCACACTTTCTCAATGAAAGGGAAACTTTCCTTGTGCTTACTATAAACACTTCATTTACACGTTTATTTGAGACTTTGTTAAATTAGATTATGTAAACACAGGCTGGATAGCAAGTCAGATTTAATACACACGAGTTTTAAAACTGACTAGCATGCTGAACATAAAAGTATAAAGGACTTCACCAAGATTTATTGATTCATGTCAAGGCATCATTACTTTTCAAAGTGTGAAAAATGATCATATATTTATGACCTGCCGACTGAAGCTGTTTTGTGAATTAGCAAAAGCTCTGGAGAGGAGCAGCCTAATTGCATTATCATAGAATCAGAGATGGTTGTCAATTTCCCCCATTTAGCTTTTCTCCTTTAGTTTGTTAAAATGAAGGTGCCATACGTTGGTTGAATTCACTAATACCCTGATGAATGAGGTATTTTCCCAGTAGGCTGGCTACCAGTATAAACAGTGAATTAGGAATGATAGACCATCAATCATATCTCCTTCAAACAGATCTCTGCCCTGAGATTATTCATTATATATTAGGACCACTTAAAAAAGTTTTCACACAGGATTCACTGATGAAAGGCTGATATTGTCCATAATCTTTGTTGTCCCCTGTGGAAGGAACTATAGTAAGGTAGGTGGCTTTCTTCATTAGCACAGTTTTCACTGATGGTCTCTTTCATTTCAGTTGTATTATTTCTTTTTAAAAATACAAGATTCAACACACACTATATGTGTTACTGTTGTTCAGCAATATCCTAACTGAAAGATTGGATTTCCTTGTTTGGTACTTATTTCTGCTTAATGGGAACCATGAGTTAAAGGTGTAACTGAGAAACCCACATCATCTAAATACAGGCTAAAATAAATGCTCACTTACCTCTTATATTTTTGGCATCTACAAGTCTAGGATGACCTGGTGATTTGTGCAGTGTTTTTTATGCAAAGGGTCAGATTTTGCCCTCAGGCGCCCATGTATGGTTCCCCTGGGGTTTTGTCCCTTTAATGGAAATTATGAGTATGCATCCAAGGGCAAGATTCCTCCCAAAGGGATTTATCCTGCCTCAATGTGCAAACATAATTCTCATTAAAATTAATAGAAATTGTACACATGCATCTAGGGAAGAAATAGACTCCTAGGTTTGGATCACCTCATTCTATTTCCTGCAAAAAAATGACAGGGTCTGCCCTGGAGGTGGGCATGCAGCCAAAGGTTTGAGAGTTCAGATAAGCAATCAGAACTTCCAACACTCACCTACACCATGTGTGGGGCACTACAAATTCTTTTTTTCATTGCAAGAGATTATACAGGGAACCTAGCTAGACTCTTATTTGCTAAGCTTTTCTCCTGCATTATAATTATTTCCGTGATTTTTTTCTCCAGGGAGTTCAGGGGAGACTGGGCATTGCTTATACTTGATTCCTGGGTTGAAGGTTTTGGATCATTTGTATTTATCAGAGTCACTGGACCATAATATTTGTCTATTCTTTCCTTTTGTAATGCTTCAAAAATACCTCTTATTTGACTGAATAAGTGGTATTTAACTCCTGGTGTGTTTTAGGGTCTGAGAAATCAACTCTTTATTCTGGGGAAATGCAGCTTTAATGCACACATTGCTAAACTTGTGTAAATTCAACCAAACAACATTTTTAGACCAACCAAATCTATATAGACTGCAAGAGAAAAGTAAACTTGGCATTCAATTAATTCGATCATTTCTGTTGTTGAAACCACATAAATCACCCAGAAAAAATTATCTAATCCCACTACAAAAAAATCTTATTTTTAAAAATTGAACAATGCCCAAAACACTAATATAGCTATTCTGAAGCTTATCTGAATAGTAATTTCTAAATCTTTTCAATTATAAGACCAGCACAATATAGCCGAAATAATAGTATTTTATTATTTATTTTATTAGTATTTTATTTATTTAATATTTAAATATTAGTATTTTATTTCATTTGATTTAGTCTCATCAATGTAAACAACATTGTTTTATTTTTTGTTTGCAGTACGAGGGATTGAACAGAGGGGCACTTTACCACTGAGCTCCAGTCCTATCCCTTCTTATTTTTACTTTGAGGCAGGGTCTGGCTAAGTTGCCCAGACTGGCCTTGACCTTGTGATCCTCATGCTTTAGCCTCCCAAGTAGATGGAATAACAGGCAGATTTCACTGTACCCGGTTTAAACAATATATATATAAAGTAACCATGACATTATTATCACACCTAAACAAATTAATGATAAATACTTTCTTTCATCAAAAAAATAAATAAAAATAAAGTTAAACTTTTTAAAAATTTCTTGAAAAAGCTCATATCCAAATCAATTTTGAAATCAATGAATACTAAATCTATACCAATAAGAGATTTGTATATAATGGATAGACTTGGCCAGAAGATAAATAGGTACAAGATGTCATATCTCCATAAAAGAAAAAAAATTGCAGGAAAGTGGGTCAACTCAAATGACTGCATAAACAAGTGAATTAAACCTCTCAAATTTTCAGTGACAATCAAATTGGCCAAGTAATTCTCTAAATCATAAAATATTTCCAAGGACAACCAATAAACCAAGTGTTGAGACTCATTTTATGATTGGCACAGTTGTATTTTGAGTTTGTTTATATCTAAGTAATAACTCTGAGGCCAAGGAAAGAATCTTGAAGATGAATGCAGTCAAGAGGATGTTAATTTTTTTAACAACTCAATTTCTTATTCCAAAGCAAATTCAGGTCACCACCCTGAATGCTCTTTCCTGCAGTCAGTGATACTGACAACCTGATTCCTGATTCTGTCTCTTACTGGATACTCTTCTTAGAACCAACCTGAAATTTGTTTTGTTTTGTTTTGTTTTGTAGTAAGGATTGAATCCAGGAGTACTTTATCACTGAGCCATATCTCCAGTCCCTTTTTTGACTTTTTATTTTGTCAGGGTCTTGCTAAATTGCTGAGGCTGGCTTTGAACTTGTGATTCTTCTGCCTCAGCCTCCTGAGCCTCTGGGATTACAGGTGTGCATCACCCCACCCAGCACCCTGGAACTTTGGATGCATCCTAAGACTCTATCAACTTTTCTGTTTATCACAGGCTCCCTTTCTTGTCTCTATTGCATTTGTGTCCAGGACATAGCTGCAATTTTTGTCCTAGAGACTCCCAATTGTCATATCATACGTTGGTTACTCTACTGAGTTCTAAATTCTACTCCAAATTGCCTCCTCTGTATTTCAAACTGACCATTCTTCAAGTATCTCAAATTCAACATGAACAAACAAGAACTTTTCTTTTCCTTGATAGTTACTTATACCTATCATAATTCGTATTAATACTGACTACTAAAGAAAACAGAAAAGCAGGAAAAAATGCTTCTCTTTTTTCTCATATTCTGTAGAATGTAGGTTATAAAGTTACCTCTATGTACAGTGATAGAGCACATCATCCTGAAAACCAGATAAATTATAAATGTTGTATAAACATGAGTATAATTACTTATTTTGAATGAATATGCATTTGCTTAAAATGATTTATTTCAAATTACTTGTGTGACCTCTTTCTTCGTTCTCAAACTATCACCCACAAAATATTTTTCACCTGCCATTTTTATGCCCTAGCTATGGAAATGGAGCATTTCTTTGAAAATTATTAACATCCATATGCCCTTTTGCAGAGTGGTTTCCGTAGCATGTGTCTGAGATTATTTCTCTTCATAATATACTGAAAACAAGTTATATTTCTAATCCTGTATATTTCAGTATGTATAAGCATTCTTTTAATCCTGTGCTGATAGATAAATTGGCAAACACAAGTACAAATTATCTAAGTAGTTAAATCCAATTGCATGCCATGAGAATCCTAAATTTCAAATGGACAAGGATTACATATGGGTTTAATTTTTCTCTTCCTTTTAAACTTTATTTTAAATTCATGAAGGGTTGTACTTGAATGCATACTGGCCAACAATTTTCAAAAAATAGAACAGCACATATAATAACAATGAAAATCCCTCTTCATTACCTCGATCCACACCATAGAAGTAAATAAAATTAATAGTGGTCCTCTGCCGCCTTTGTCAGAGCCATTAATTCAGTACCTAGAATAATCAATAGCACATGTAGATGTTTAGTAAATATTTGCCAAACTAATCGATATCCTTCCTGTTATTTTGTATGCAATTGTGTTTATCTAACATTTATGTGAACATAATGAGCCTACTGTCCTCTGACTCCTTGTGGGTGAAACTTTATCAGCTCTTTCCATCTACCTCATCATGTTTAATAGCTGTGTCATTTTTCATAGATGGGAGAATCATAATTTATTTAATTTTTCTCCTTTATGATGTGCCCAACTTTGCATGACTGTATCCAATGCAATGATTATGTTTAAGTATTTAGGTCTCTGTATGCATCGGGTTTTGTTCGTGTTCAAACTGCTTGTTTTGTTCTGTCTGGTTTTAGTGCTGGAGATCAAACCCAGGACTTTGTGCTTGCTAGGCAAGCACTGCTACACCCTCACCACCTACATGGGAGTATTTCTGCACAATAGGTTCCTTGAGATGGAATTGCAAGGCCAAGAGTTATAAACATTTAAAACTTAATAGATAGTTCTATGTTGTCTGACATTAAAGTTGTTCCAATATGCTCATGAAACTATCAATTATCTCAAAACTCTGTGAACTTTATAAAAATACTAGATGAAAAATATATCTGCAAATTTTACATTTCCTTGACTTCCACTAAGCTTGAACAACTTTGCATATTTTTTAGACATATCTATTATTTTTATCTATATAAATTCCCAATTAACAAATTTTGGGTACCTTTTTAAATTGACTCGTAAGTGTTCTTTGTATATTATAGATAATAACATTTGTCTGTTTTTTATGCTGGAAAAATGCTTTCTGCTGATCTATTACTCATCTTTTACAATAGATTTTAAGTTGTGCTTACTTAGATCTATGAATTTGTTTAGTGTATTTTGGGTTTTGTGCCTTACAGAGTTGAACCTTTTTCTATGTACAAAAATATTAATTTTAGAGGGTTTTGGTGTTTGTTTTACATTTAACTCTTTGCTCTACTTCAAATTTATTTTTGTGTGTGGCATGAATAAAGGATCTATTTTTTTTTCTAAATCATATGTAAATGTCCCAGTTCCAGCTTTGACTAGCTTACACTTTGTCAGCTAGTTTTAATGAAAATCTTATACTAACTGAACACTTTTTTATTTACAAATACTTATTGTTTCATAAATTCACTTTGTTTGTAAATATAGAAAGAATAAAAACCTTAAAGCATATATTAACATCTACTGAAGTGAATAACCTATGATTCTACTTCTTTCCAAATTTTTCTAGCTTATTCTTGTACAATCACCTTCTGTTTGTTCTGGGTTTTTGTTTGTTTTTGAGACAGGTTCTCACTATGTTTTTCAGGCTGTCTGGAACTCAAGGGCTGAAGTGGTCCTCCTGCCTCCATCTCCCAAGTAACGGGACTACAGTCATGTGCTAGTGCACCCAGGCACAATCATATTTTGAAATGTCTTGAAATTTTTCATAAAAATGTCTTTTTTGGCTGGGCACAGTGGTGCATGCCTATAATTTCAGCAGCTAAGGCAGCCAAGGCAAGAGGATTGCAAGTTTGAGACCAACTTCAGCAACTTAGTGAGACCCTGCCTCAAACAAAATAAATAAAAGGGCCAAGGTTGTTGTTTGGTGGGTAAGCACACCTGGGTTCCATCCCTGGTACAAAAAGGGAAAAAAAAAGAAAAAAATCCTTTTGGGGGATTAGTTGGGATTTTACTGAATTTATATATTTTAAATTAGAACATTCCAATCTGGATGGAGAAATGTCCCATTATTTATTCATTTCCTCCTTTATGTCTCAGGTAAAGTCATCTAATTTTTTCAAATAGCAATAATAAAAAAGCAATTTCTAGGTGTTAAATGATGTATAAAATCTTTTTATCCCCATGTAAGCCTAATATGTTGGTCCTATTTTTATCCCCATTTGTAGAAAATCAAATGGCACAGAAAGATCAACTAATTTGCACAAGAATTTATAGCAGTAAATTTGCAACAATGTCTTTAATGATAGAATCTAGCCTTTTAATCATTGCTTTATTGTTTTGTATAGTTTATTTCTTGATAGTTTATGGGTTTTGCCAATGTATTAGTTGATATTTATTATTATTACAAAATCTATTAGACTATTATTAGTATATGCATCTATCTTACAATTTTCTTTTTCTTACTTGAAATGGAAACATCATTTGACTCAGTTATCCCACACCTTATTTTATACCCAAAGGTCTTAAAGTCAGCATACTACAGTGATACATCCACTTCAATGTTTATAGCAGCTCAATTCACAGCAGCCAAGCTAAGGAACCAACCTAGGCACCCTACAACAGAGGAATGAATAACTGTGCTATATATACACAATAGAATATTAGTCATAAAGAATGAAATTATGGCATTTGCTGGTAATAGATGGAACTGGAGAACATCATACTAACTGAAATAAGTCAGTCCCAAAAAAACCAAGTCAGGTTGTTCTCTCTGATATATGGATGCTAACCCACAACAAGGGAGGGGGAGATTAGAAGTTCACTGGGAAAGGGGAATGAATGGAAGGGAGGGGGAATGGTAATAGAAAAGACAGCAGAATGAATCGCACATATCTTTCCTATCCTTATGTATGAATAGATGACCAATGTAACTCCACATCATATACAACCACAACAATGGGATCCTAACTGGAACAATTATACTTATTTTATATATGTGTAATATGTCAAAATACACTCTACTGTCATGTATATCTAGAAAGAACAAATACATTTTTTTTAAAAAAACTTCTTTTTTCTTTTCTTTCTTTTTTTTTTTTTTTCAGTTCTGGGAATTGAACTCAGGGGCAATTTACCACTGAGCTACATCCCCAGCCTTTTTATTTTTTTATTTTGAGACAGAGTCACTCTAAGTTGCTGAGGGTAGCCTTGAACTTGCAATCCTCCTGCTTCAGCCTTCCCAGCCACTGAGATTACAGGTATGCATCACCAAGCCCAGCTCCTACAATGTTTTTTATCAGCATTCCTTACTAGGAAATTCCCCAATTCTTGTACGAATTCCGTTACTCTTTAAATTTTTTAGGTACACATTATCTAAAATAATAAATTTTTTAATAATAATTATTAACAATTAGTAACCTTTAATCTGATGATCAGGTAGAATTTGTGAAGAGTTGCAACTGTTCAGGGTCAGTTTCTGCATTTCTCTTCTTCAAATGCTAGAATTCAATTCTCTGTTCTATATGCTTTCTTTGTATTGAAACATCTGCCCCTCCTCTGGTTTTTTTTTAAAGTTCAAATGATAAACTTTATTTTTAAGTATATTAATTTGTTCAGAATAAAGTGGAAAGATTGTCACAGGAGAAGAGCTATCTCTGAACAAGGGTCCAAAGAGTTCCCAGAGAGAAGGGGAAATTCAACTCAGGACCAGCGAGGTTCCTGGCTTACAAGATGGGTGACAGAAAGGAATTTCAGAATGCCCCAAAGACATAGACAGAGGTTCATTTAGAAAAGCAAAGTCACATTCAAGGGAGAATGTGGTCTATCTCAGAGTGAGAAGCTCTGGGAGAAAAGCAAGGAGTGCTCATTCAAGGGAGACTCTCTGGAGGGAGAGACTACAACCTATTGGTGTGGGGTCTTAATATTTATGAGGGACACTTGCAAGGGACTGGACCACAGGTGGGGTCGGGGGGAGATACACAACTCCGTGCCAGTTTTCCCTGTGCTCACACCTTGCCCTCATGCTATGTTTTGCAGACAAGGCGTGGGCCATTGGCATGGGCTGAGTTGCAACTGTTCATGGACAGTTTCTACATTTCAATGATTCCTGGGGATTTTCTGCAATTTAGTGGTTTCTAGGTGCTTCCTTTGAGACTCAGTACATTCTCCCTTCTCAGTATCCCCCATTCCTATCTCATCCACCCACCCCAACATTAATCCCTCGACTTTAAGGGTTAATGAGGGACAAATATCCTGTTCTATGGCTGCTTTGGGCTGGTAAGGGACAATGACACTGCCTAGTCAGG
The DNA here is from genome assembly GCA_020662805.1 of Glaucomys volans. NCBI lineage: Eukaryota > Metazoa > Chordata > Mammalia > Rodentia > Sciuridae > Glaucomys > Glaucomys volans. The sequence continues at coordinate 1,246,864 of JAJEJO010000175.1, read as the reverse complement.
AACTGAAAGTTGCTTTGGGATTCACTAAGTTGCTGAAGCTGGCTTTGAACTTGTGATCCTCCTGCCTCAGCCTCCCAAGCCTCTGGGATTACGGTGTCACCACAGCAACCAGCTCATCTTCTTTTTCAAATTTAGTAATGTATACTACATTACTAAAGTAGACTGGGTGAAGTTTTTTTTAATAAGACCCTCAAAACACAGGAAACAAAAGCAAAAGTAGACAAATGGTATTACACTAAACTACACAGCTTCTGCACCACCAAGGAAACACTTAACAGAGTGAATAGGCAACATATGGAATAGAAGAAAATATGTAAAAACTATATATCTGGCACAAGGATAATATCCACAATACTAAGGGATTCCAAAGACTTAATGCAAAATGCAAAAAAATCCCAAGTTTTAAAAATGTCCAATAGACATTTCTCAAAAGACATACAAATGGCCAACAGGTCTATGAAGAACTGTTCAGCATTACTAATCATATCGGAAATGCAAATCAGAACCCCAGTGGGAAATCATTTTACTCCAGTAAGAAAGGCTATTATTAAAGTTATAACAAGTGCCGGGCGTGGTGGCGCACGCCTGTAATCCAAGCGACTTGGGAGGCTGAGTCAGGAGGATCGTGAGTTCAAAGCCAGCCTCAGCAACTTAGCGAGGCCCTAAGCAACTCAGTGAGACCGTGTCTCTAAACAAAATACAAAATAGGGCTGAGGATGTGGTTCAGTGGCCGAGTGTCCCTGAGTTCAAACTCTGGTTCCAAAAAAAAAAAAGTTATAACAAGTGCTGGTGAGGATATAGAGAAAAAGAATACTTGTACACTTGTAAAGTGTGGAGGAGATTCCTCAAAAAACTTAAGATAGAGCAATCCTACTACTTGATACATATCCGAAGAAAAGAAAATTAGTATGTCAAAGAGACATCTGTGTGGGCCCAGTGCTGATAGGATGGCCAAATAAATAGCTTGATACCTTTGCTTTAGTCCTCCCTTATCTTGAGCATTTCGATCACTATTCTGGAGTGCACATCCCCAAAGTTCAGAATCAAACATCCTATCTTTAGGGAACCAGGATTATCTTGTAAAACTCTCTTATAAAATTTTTTGCAGTCATCATGATTTATCTGAAGACCTTGAGATGTTAAAATTGCCTTAAGGATCTTTAAATGAGGTTCCATCTTATCTGGGGTGTTTCCCATGTTGCAGAAAAGGGACAGAGGCAGTCTCTCAATCAGCGAGAACTGCCGCTGAAATAAAACCACCCTGCCCAGGGACTTTACCACTCGGGTACTTACCTCCTACTCTCAGGACCTTGCCCCACATTGGAAGCCAACTGTTGCACTGCCTCAGTTTGCAACACCCTAGGGTCCATCACTTGTTGCACTCTTTTAGTTTGCAATGTTGAAGGGTCACTGGGGTGTTGCACTCCCAAATCTGCAACACCTGAGCAACAATGAGAAAAGGAACTCAGTCTCTGTGCAAAGATCTTAGGAGAAGAACTTTATTGGGGGAGATGGAGCACTTGTTACAAGGGAAGCTGCTTCTGCCTTTACTGTGTGTAACACTGTCTTTTATATTAAGCTAGCCATACATCTCAAAGGTCAAGCCTTGCCTAAGCAGTTACCAGCCTATTCGGCAGACTATACAGTAAATTCCCTTTGCCCTAGTTCTACTAACCACAGAGGAACACAAAGAAGGACCATTTCACAGACCATAGAAAAATTGTCTTGCAGAACACAGGAGAACATCCTGTTCACAGAACACAGGACAGGAGGATGGGGCCCCAACTCCCAAGGATCCTGGCTGGCACCTCCATCTCGTGACAGAATGCCATGTAGGCCTTCTTCCAGGGGACAGAGCCCACACATATGCACTCCCATTTTTATTGCATCACTATTCACAAAAGCCAAGAAATGGATATAATTTAGGTATCCTTCAACTGAGAATAGATAAAGAAAATGTGATATACAAGCACTATGGCATACTATATAGCTGTAAGAAAGAATTAAATCCTGGCATTTGCAACAACATGGACAGAACTGAAAATTCTATGTTAAGTGAAATAAACTAACCAGACAAGGACAAGTATTGCATGATTTCACTCATATGTGAATACAAAAATGTTGATCTCATAGAATTTGAGAGTAGAATTGTGGTTACCCAAAGCTGGGAAGACTGGTCAGGGGGAGGGGGAGGGAAAGAACAGGGATAGAATGATCAACAGGTATTTAGAATAAGATAGGAGAGATATGAGTAAGATTTGGTACGTTATTGCAATTTAAGACAACTGTAGGAAACAGTAATGTAGTATATATTTCAAAAAGTGAGAACAAAGGATTTTGAGTGATTTCACCATTAAGAAATTTTAAATGTTTGAGGAGATAGATACACTTAATGTTTTAATCATTATGCAATATATATATATGCATCAGAACATCACATGGTCCTTCATAAATACATACAATTTTTATGGGTTTTGTACCAGTTTTAAAAGAAGCTTAATTAAAATTTAAAAGTACTAATGTAAGTATATCTATACCATGATTTTTTAAAAATATATATCTAGTTTTGTCCTTCTCCTCATCTCAATGATTTTTGTGATTTCTTTTGCAGATACTCTCATTATTTACAAAATCTTTTTTTCTCTTTTTTGGTATGAGGGATCAAATCCAAGGGTGCTCTACCACTGAGCTACATCCCCAGCCCTTTTTTAATTTTTTAATTTTGAGACAGTCTAAATTGCTTAGGGCCACACTAAATTGCTAAGCCTAACCTCAAATTTGGAAATCCTCCTGCCCCAGACCCCCAGGTCACTGGGATTATAGGCATGGACTACTGCACCTGGCACAAAAACTTTCTTTATTGTGTCCTTTGAAAACCTTGTGAATTTACTGATTAAATTTAATATCTATTTTGCTATCTATTTCACTAATATTTAGTTCTATCTTCATTCATTTCTTTTCTTTCAGTTTTTTTTTACTTTACCTAGTAAAGTCACATGTTTAACTCACTAATTTTCAGCCTCTGCTTTTTTTTCTTTAATTTATTTTACATGGCACAGTAACACATACCTGTAATCCTAGCTACTCAGGAGACTAAAGCAGGGGATCACAAATTCCAGGCAAGCCTCAATAATTTGATGAAAGCTTGTTTCAAAATAAAATTTTTGTATTTGTTCTTTTTTGGTATATATGACAGTAGAGTGTATTTTGACATATCATACATACATGGAGTACAACTTCCCATTCTTGTGGTTGTACAAGATGTGGAGTTACACTGGTCATGTATTCATATATGAACATAAGAAAATTATGTCAGATTTATTCTACTCTCTTTCCCATCCTCCCCTCACCTATTGTGATTCAGCATCCACATATCACAGAGAACATTAGGCCTTTGTTTTTTGGTTATTGAAATAAATGTTTTCTAAAAGGCCTGGGGATGTAGTTCAGTACTAAAACAGTCCTGGGTTCAATCCTCAGTACCACAAAAAAAAAATTTAATTTAATTTATAAATAATTTCATTTAAGCCATGTTTTCCTGAGTGATACTTAAGATATAGTGTGTAGTTTTTGATATTTAACTATCATTATCATACATTTGTAAATAGTCTTAAATTTTTATTTGATTTTTCTCCTTAACTCCAAAGTCATGTATATAAAATAACAAAAATAAAGGAAAATGGGAAATGGGAGAAAGAAGCAGGGAAGGAAAAGAAGATATCACAGGAAGTACTTAAGATGGTGTTAATTCTTCTACTAACATCTTCCACCCAATGAGGTAGAACTTCAGGTGGAAGCTCCATATAATCTTTGGCTTAACTTAGGAAAGAATTTTTTAAAATTCTGAGTTGTTCAAAAAATGAAAAGAAGTGACTTTTCAATAAGTCCCCCATTACCAAGGTGCTCAAGCACAGGAATGCGTGATTACGTGCCAGATATTGCAAAAGAGATTCAAACACGGAGGGGACAAATTACTTTTAAGATCTTTCTCACTGTTTGCATCCTATCATATAATTTAGTCAAATATAAAGTACGACAAATGGTGCCACAAAACTATTTTTAATTCAAGTAAACCCCCTACTGCAATAAACTCCATAGGAAATCAAGAATGCCTTATTGAAATATAATTGTGTTAAAATTAATAGTTTGCTTAAAACCACATTCCTAATCTGCAGGAGTTGTAGAATAAACAGAGATGAGACCAATTTTCTCTATAGTTTATTAATAAGTCAAAAGAAATAAGGAAAAATGAGAAGTGTCATAAACCTTTTCTTTTTCTTATTTGTTGGGTCTTTCGTACTATTTTCCCTCAGTATATCATTTTGGATTTGGGGTTAGTGGCTGGGATATTTGAGGTGCTGATGAAATCTCAAAGCATGGACATAGCTTGAAACACAATACGTAAATTGTAATTTTTCAGTTCTAGTTCAGGTTAGGACTGGCCATTTTTTTCCCCTTTATTTCTATTCCCAGAAGCTTATTCAAGCCAGAGTAATTTGCCATTAATCCTTCATGAGACTCACTAGCTTCTTCTCTCAAGAAGTGAACTTGCCACTTGAAGGACTGACTTTCTTATATTCTAATAGGATGCATAAAGATTTATGCAAGGCACTCATTTTTAAATTTACCTTAAATTCATAGCTTCCTTTTTGTATCTGTGATTGTATAGTCTATTTGTCTGAATTTTTATGTACATGACTTCCTGTGCTAGACAATTGCCAGAATCCTTACCTAGGGCTTTGAACCTAGGGAGCCTGGACATATCTCAGCAACTGCCCCTTATTTCCAGGTTCTTCTTGGCTCTCCAGTTCCTGATTTCCTGCCCCTTCTTCATAAACCACACACATGTTATTCCTCCTTAATACAGTTGGCAGCCATGCCAATTAAATACACTATCCTTACATAAATGTTATGTTGAAGGCTTTTGTGTACGATTTGTTTAACCAATGCAACTTTAACCCTGTTTTAAAGACCCTAATATCTCCTAGCTCTAAATAAATAGCAAAGTCAATGAAATGGATGAAGGTATTTCTAAAGAAAATTATTGTGAATGAACTAATGGTTGTCTGAACTGTTTAAAGCAACCCAAATAATGATTCAAGTGCTTCATTTTTTTAACTCTATCTCTGCTCTGAATGCAGTCACAGAATTCACAGTCCCAACTGGCATTGCTTTAGTTTGGGGACAAAAATAAGGTGCCTGATTTTATCCAGGGTGACTGCTGGCTGATAAATCCATTGTGAAGGTAACTCATTCCAGTGTGTATAAAGGAACAACACTGAAAGGCCAGGGTAAGATCCCAGTAGACGCTCCATGTCTCTAGATCTCAGGTGATTGACATGTTAGTTTCCATGTTTATTACTCTGTAATCCATGAGAACTTTAAAGAGAAAGTTTTTTAATACAACTTTATACTCCAGGCACTCAGAACAATGTCAGACACATTATAGATACTCAAAATAGATTTGTTGAATGAAGAAATTTTTATTTTCTTTGGTATTTTGACTATCATTATATTTCACTGCCATCATGTCTAGCATTCTATAAATTTCTTCATCTATACATTCAATAATGTAAATGTATGATTACATGAATGGCATGAATCTACATCAAGCATTACCAAAGGAAAGAGAAGTTGTACCCCACTGTGTACAATGAACCAAAATGCAGTCTGTAAAAATTTTAAAAAAAATTTTTAAAAACTTGCTTAGTATCCACTTTGTTGCTGACCCTGTTCTAGGCACTAAGGATTCAGTGAGCAAAATAAAATCCTTGTTTTATGTGGCTTATGCTTAATTAGGGGAAGAAAAAATCATTAAACAAAGTATAATACAATTTCAAGCAATACTTAATACTGGTAAAGTGACAGAGAATGGCAAGTAGATGCTATTTTGGAGAGAAAAATGATGTTTGAGCAGCGATCTAAATGAAGTGAGAGAGGGAGTCTGTGAATATTTGAATGGAGAGCATTCCAGCAGAAAGAACAACAAATGCAAAGGCTTTGAGACATGTGTTAGTAATGGTGTGTTTGAGGAGAACCAGCTGAAACAAAATGAGCAAGAAGAGTGTGGAAATTGGTCAGGATAGCAGTCGGGTATCAGATCACATAGAGCATTGCAAGCCATTGTTTGGATTTATATTTTATCTAAAATAAGCCATGGGAAGATTTTTGAATCAGTAAAATGTGATTTCTACCTTTAAAGAATCACTATGATTGTTATGAGAATCACATACTGGGTGATCAATGTGGGTTGTAAGTCAAGAGAAGACCAGCTAGGAAGCTATTGCAAGAGTCAAGATGGAGTTCATGGAGATGGCTAGGACCAAGACAGACCCAAAGGATTTTCTTAATAAAAATATATATAACAAAATAGGAAGAGCCAAGAATAAGTCCAAGGTTTATAACAAGTAGCAGAATAAATCAGAGGCCACTAATTGCAGGATTACATAACACGGGAAAATCATGAGTTCCATATATACCAACCAAGTAGGAAAGTTAGGCATGGCATTTTGATAAATGGTATATAAGAGTGAGGTCTAAAAGAGACCATCAGTTTACGGTGTCAGTGTGGTCCAGAAGTCAGGTTGAGAAAGTGTTTGAGGAATTATTTGTGTCTAAGGACAAGAAGTTCAGGTGAAATGCAAACTGAAAACTGACTGAGCATTGGTTTTATGAGATGTCATTTGTGACCTAATTGGAGTGATATGGATAAAACCTGATGAAAACGAGTTCAAGGAAGAAAGAGAAATAAGAAAGTTTGGGAGCAACCACAGGCAACTGTCTTATTTCTTCCTTGTTAAACATGAAGCAAAGAAAATGTATGCACATTTTGACACTTTTTCCTAATTATTTCTTTTGCTGTATGACTTTTCAACAAGCCTGAATTCCATCTCTTCATTCATGTCTATATGATCACATTTTGTGTGTGTGTGTGTGTGTGTGTGTGTGTGTGGTGCTGAGGATTGAACCCAGAGTGTCATGCACACTAGGCAAGTTCTGTACCACTAGGGTATATCCCCAGCCCAGAATCAACAGAGCCAAGTGACCATGGATTTAAAGCCTCTGAAATTGCAAGTCAAAATAAATCTCTCTTCCTTTAACTTGATTTTCTCAAGGGTTTTCTCATAGTGATGGAAAACTAAAACAGATAATGTCTCAAATGACCAGTTTTTAGAGCATTCTAAACGCCAGGCCCTGGACAGAGCTTGACCAAATCAACATATCCCTCTCCTTATGGAACAAGTTTATGGTCCATAGAATGAACTATTAAATAAACAAATAGACTCATCTTCAGTTTCATGAAATGGAAAGAACTGAGTGTTTTTAGCATATATTTTTATGAGGCACCTAACAACCTAGGCAATTAGATGAAACTTCTAGAGAAAATGGGATTTAAACTGAATTTGGAAGGATGTGTAGGAGTTAGGAAGGTATTACTTATGATCCAATATGATCCAGTTGCCATTGGTATATACCACCTTCAAAGTTATTAGGTTGTTTCTTCTACTTTTTTCTCTCCTGAAGGATGACTGTAAAATATAGAGAAAAAGCAAAATGAAGTTTTAATGATAACTGCATGCTCCTGAAGAGATGTAATGATGATTAAGAGAATGGAAAAAGCATTGGTTTAATGTTACTGTGAAAACAGAAACCAAAGTGTGCTAGTTCTAATTTAATCATGGTAACCTTGTTTTTGTCAGTTTACAAAAAACGAGTGCTTTTTGTCTTCACTGAATACTTTTCCTTTTGTCACCCAGGTAATGTAATCACCTCCTTTTGTGTGATAATCATTTGCAATTAAATTTGTAACTCTTCTGTCCTGCTAGACTGTTAATTAGATATCTCTTGAGTCAAAAAAAGTGAATATATGCTAGTTTTTAAAAATATCATTGTTTTTCTGATTTTGATTGTCAATTATTTATTTAAAAACACTGGTGCTTGAATATAAGGCAATTTGTTTTATTCCATTGAGAGGAATTTCAGAGTCAGAATTTTAAAAATGTATTATTTGTTGCCACAGTGAATTTTAATATAAATTCATTTTTATTTATTCTATTTCTTTGGAATGAAATTATATGAGTTGAAGGTGAGTTTACAAAGTGAGTAAATAACATAGCTCAACTAAATCTTCTGAATCTCAATCAATTTATCATTCCAAAACCATAAATGTCAATTCTTTTTTTTTTTTTTATTTACTTATTGATTCATTGAACACAAATGGAGTACAGCTATTGTTTCACTGGTTGTACACAAAGTAGAGTCACACCATCTGTGCGTTCATGCATGTACACAGGGCAATGGTATCTGTCACACACTCTGTTATTAATTTTACCCCCCACCCGCCCCCACCCCTCCCTTCCATCTGTGCTAGCTATCTTTCCTCCATTCTTGCCATCTTTCCTCCCCACAATATGCATCATCATTCATTTATCAGAGAGACCATTCGGCTTTTGGATTTTTGGGATTGGCTGATCTCACTTAGCATAACAGTTTCCAACATCATCCATTTACCTACAAATGTCATAATTTTATTCTTCTTTATGGCTGAGTAATATTCCATTGTGTATATATACCACAGTTTCTTTATCCATTCATCTACTGAAGGGCATCTAGGTTGATTCCACAATCTAGCTATTGTGAATTGAGCAGCTATGAACATTGATGTGGCTGCATCACTGAGGCAATCTGATTTTAAGTCCTTTGGGTATAAGCCAAGGAGTGGGATAGCAGGGTCAAATGGTGGATCCATTCCAAGTTTTCTAAGGAATCTCCACACTGCTTTCCAGAGTGGCTGCACCAACTTGCACTCCCACCAGCAATGTATGAGTGTACCCTTTTCCCCACATCCTCGCCAACACCTGTTGTTGCCTGTGTTCTTGATAGAAGACATTCTAATTGGGGTAAGATGAAATCTTAAGGTGGTTTTGATTTGCATTTCTCTTATAACGAGTGATGTTGAACATTTTTTCATAAATCTGTTGATTGCTTGTAGATCTTCCTCTGTAAAGTGTCTGTTCATTTCCTTGGCCCATTTATTGATTGGGTTATTGGTGTTCTTGGTGTAAAGATTTTTGAGTACTTGGTAGATTCTGGAGATTAGTGCTCTGTCCGAAGTGTGTGTGGCAAAGATAAATGTCAATTCTGAAGTGGACAGTTTTGTCTGGCAGTTCAGAGTCTAATCTCTAGATTCAGGATGCTTTGATTCCCTTCTTAGCTAGATCACTAGAAACACTATAGACTTTCTTTGCCTAACTTCCCTTTTATAAATTAAAAAGAAAAAACAGTGATATGCAATTCATTATTTTATGAGAACTAAAGAAAAATGTTAATATATGCGAAACACTTAAAATGGTGCCAGCAAATACTAGTAGCTCAATAATTTTTGGTTATTATTATTACTATTGTAATATATATATGGATGTGTGTGTGCACACATATACATCTATAAATACATATATAATTGCTTTATCTGTTACCTAATAGTGTCTCATATTCACTATCTGCAGATGTAACACACACATATATTTAATTCACATTGAAATAACTACCTAAAATCTCAAGAACAAGTCTCAAGATTTATTATTGTCCTGAAAATTTCATTCTTAGTCCCTTCATGAGTCCTATCAAACATAAATTGCCACAAATTCACAAATTTCTAAGTAAATATCTTCAAAATGATATATATACAAATTATATTGTATATATGCAAAATAGAATAACATGTAGTAAAAAATTCACCAAAAATGTTAATAAGGATATTATACGTACCTTTGTGGAAATTATCTGACTCTAAATAAAATCTGAGAACATCAGATGTCTTATAACATCAACCATCAGTTTGAATGCTTAAAATCTCAACTACCTGTGTAGTTGGTCCATGATGCCATGTGCACAAGTGTTTGGAAATGTCTCAGTGATCGTTTGTTTTCTGATTTGTGTCCAAACACAGGATAGTGATTTGTGTCCAAGCACAGAGTATAAACTTTACTTATTTGTTCTTTTTTTTTAATTGCCTAACTTTATGACCTATGGGGTCAGTGACCCTGAGTTCTGTCCTCAGCCCTAAAAGAAAAAAAGAAAGAAAAAACTTATATGAGAGGTATGTTGTACACATTCCAAGGAAAAGGAAAGAAAACAAGATTTTCAGCTTCTATAGTAGGAGGTCAATAAATGAAAGGCAAACCAAAAATCAGGAAGTAGTAGCATAAACAAAAGAAAATTTAAAATAAGATGCTGAATAGTAAATGTAGTGCAATGTTTGTATATATTTTTAAATGCTAAAAAAAAAAACATATTCCATTGGTCTATATATATAGACATGACCCTATATGTATATATAAAAACTTAAGTCAATTAGAAGAAAAAGGATCAAATTCATGTGAGTTATTTCTTCTGTTAAGGAGAATGGCGTGGAGGTAAAGAGAATGTGGTTTTATACGTAATTTCTCTTTTCTATTAAAAATGATAGAAACTGGTATGATAAATAGTTGTTCACACTAAGAGATTGACATAAGAGTGTTTTATTATTTTTGATTGTTCTTTTATTTTTCCAAGTAAAAGTAGTATTTTGGCAGGGACTGAGCTGGGTACCAGGGATTGAACTCAGGGGCACTCAACCACTGAGCCACATCCCCAGCCCTGTTTTGTATTTTACTTAGAGATGGGGTCTCACTGAGTTGCCTAGTGCCTTGCTTTTGCTGAGGATGGCTTTGAACTCATAATCCTCCTACCTCGACCTCCCGAACTGTTGGGATTACAGGCATGTGCCACCATGCCCTGCTAAAAGTAGTATTTTTCATGAGAGATTTTTATAACCGAATTTATAACTAGAATTTTACTAAATGAGAGACAAAAAAGATTTTGGTATTTGTAAACTTGGGCAAGACTTGTGTATTAATAATAGAGGAGATACAAATGAGCAAGGTAGGCTGTATTGTCCTGCTAAATTTCCCCCACAGATGTGCTAAATTTACTCCACAGATGTGCTAGAAAGTTCTTTACTGCCTTAGGATCTTTGCAAATGTCAAAATTCATGCCCACCTCTGCCCCATCCTATTCCACCCCTATAGACACACACCTGCTCTTTATCCAGCTAACTCTTAGTCATCTGTCATATCCCATATGAAATATCATTTCCTGGGAAAGCACCCCTGACTCTCCCAATCCCATCAAATCGGAAACTGCAATTCATTTGGGATTTTTGTCTGCTGCCTTTCTCCCTTGCCAGCATTAACATTCCATGAGAGAATTTTTCCATTGCTCACAACAAAACCCTTGAAGTCACACTCGCTTGCCTTTTCTCTCACTTTCCATCTTCAATTGTCAGCAAGTCCTAGTGACTCCACCTTGAAAGTATGTCTAGAACATTCCTCTTCACCACTTTACCACTATGAAGACAGTTCGACCCACAGCTCTGTCGTCTAGTAACCACCTCCCTCCCCTGCCTCCGACAAATCCTTCTCCACCAAGAAGCCAGATGGAGCCTTTTAGAAACCAAAGTCAAAAATACCATTTCTGGACTGGGACATAGCTCAGTGGCAGAAAGCTTGTCTAGCATGCATAAAGTCCTGGGTTTGATCCCCAACACTTGAGGAAGGCAGGACATGAACTGGCCCTGCTGTCTCTCAGGTCTTATCTCCTAAGTGTTGGGGTTCAGAAAATGCCACTCCAGGGAAGAGAAGGGAGAGGAAGTACTGAGGAATAAAATCGACCCACTATGTTCTGTGCATCTGTGCATGTATGAATGTAGGAATTTGTGACAATGAATTCCACAAATATAGATAATGCACTAGTAAAAATATTTTGAAAAGAAAAATAATATTTTTTATAAAAAGAAAGAAAATGACACCCCAAATTACAGTGCTTTAGCAAGTTGAGTTCTTTGAATGAGAGACATTGGAAGACCCCAGAAGCACACCAGAATTTCTCTTTCTCAAGGTGCATCATAAAAACTATAACCCTTTCAAAGCAAGCCACAACATCTAGAAAGGCTACTCTCTCCTTTCTCCCCTGAAGGCTTTGTTCCAAAGGGGCTCTGCCCCATGCCCAGAAAGAGGGACTATTACATGGAAAAACCAAGAAGAATCTGAGCAGACAGGCCTCTCTGGGCTTCCCCCTTCAGTTACCATTAGATCAGACCCTTTTCTCACATTTCTACACTTTTTCCATTCTTTATCAACCTTATGTGAAAAATCGACAGTTATAGCCAAATATGGTGGGTTCACCTATGATCCTAGCTCCTTGTGAGGCTGAGACAAGAGGATTGCAAGTTTCAGGTCAGCCTCAGCAACTTAGAGACCCTGTCTCAAAATAAAATATAAAAGGACTGGGGCTATAGCACAGTGGTCAAGTGTTTGCTTGTCATACATGAGGCCCTGGGTTCAATCCTCAGTACTGAAATTTTAAAAGGGACAATTTCCTTTGGTCTTTGGGTCCTCATTTCTGAAGGCTCCTGTGTCACATAAAACTTCAATTTAATAAACTTGTTATGCTTTTTCTCGGCTAATCTAACTTCTGTTGTAAGAATGTTAGTCATGACCCTTATAATCTATGAGGAAAGGTATGATGCCTTTATCAAAGATTAGACTCAGACTCAATTAAATAATAAGATCACACATTTAGCAACTGGAACTTCTCCAAACAGAAAGCTCTTCAAAACCCAGTCTTGATTTTGCTCTTTATATACAAACTTCATTCTTATTAAAATTCTTTTCCTCTCCCACACTTTTTGTACTTGATAAGGACACACTAAATATTTGTTAAGTGAATGAACGTTTTATATATATGTATATATATATAACCCATATATAGAGATATGTACATATATAGATATTATAATATATATAGATATTATATATACTTATTTTTAGTTCTTATTTTTTCAAAACCATAATGTACTTGGTATGAAAATAAGAAAATTATATTTTCCAAAAGATTAATTGAGGATGCGGTCTAGTCATCTTCTAGAACATTAAGCCAACCCAAACAGAAAGGTATTTTCAGCTTTGAGAAGTTGTTCATGTGCATGCAGAATTATAAATGGCCTAATTTTCCTTATATCTCCATAATTAACAGAATAATTATTGATCAGCACAAAGCACACAGTCTCTGGAGACATGATTTGTGTGAGTGCTTAGCTTTTTGAAAGCTTAAATCACTGTAGTCAGTATTAAAAAAATGAATTGATAGTAAATGTGGTATAATTAATCCACCTATTCTATTTGCACATGAACATCTTTTCATGTTAAATATCTCATTCATTTAGGAAAGAATACAAATGTATTACAATGATGGAATAAAATATAAATTGGAACTTTTATTTTCCCTGCAATATTCCTTGTTTTTAATTTTCCCAGACTTCTCGTAGGTTGTGCAAGTTTATAATATTTCTCAACTTTTATCTGCAAATGACAGGTGCAAAGAATGGTAGTGATGGAGCAGTAGATTATTTGAATCCCCTGGAAGGTACAGATGTTAAGGCCAGGCGGTTTTCCCTCCTGACTCTCCAGCTTTCCTTGCTTCACCCTGTGCCCCAGCTCACAGGGCACACTCCACTGAGACACAGGGTGTATATATCAGGCCCATAGGAGAGGGTTCCCCCTGGGAAGGACAGGAGGTACTGATGGAAGGATGGAATGAAGAAGGAGGAAGCCATCCTTTTTGCTTAGCTGGCCTCTAATCTGTAGCAGCACTAGCCATTCCTTTGTGCCTCCAGCTACAAAGACAGTCTTTCCAGGTGACCTTGGCCCTTGAACCCAATACCACCATCTGTCTCCCCGTACCCCCCATAACACCCTGGGGCAGTAGTGACATCTTGCAATTGCTCAGCTCTGAGCTGCCTTGCACTCTCCTTGTTGTCTTCACTACTCTTCCATTTGCTTTGTAATTGATTCCTGTACTAATTTCCTCTGTTCTAAATATTTAAAGCAGTTTGTGTTTCCCTGATTAGACCCAAGGGTACAACACATTTGCTCCTTGAGGGGTACCACCTAGATTGCCTTGCTTACTGTTATATCCTCATGCCCTAGGAGAGTGGCAGGAACATATTAAGTAACCAGTGAAAATGTGCTAAACGGATGAATGAAAAATATAGCCAGGTGTGGTGATGCACACCTATAATCCCAGACACTCAGGAGGCTGAGGCAGGAGGATCACAAGTTCAAAGCCAGCCTCAGCAACTTAGGCTATCAGTATCTTAGCAAGACCCTGCCTCAAAAATAAATAAATAAATAAATATATATATATATAGAGAGAGAGAGAGATACATACATACATACATACATACAAAATAAAAAGGTCTGGGGATGGGGCCCAGTGGTTAAGCCTCTGAATTCAAGCCCCATACCAAAAAAAAAAAAAAAAAAAAAGAAAAAAAAAAAAAAAAAAAAAAAAAAAAAAAAAAAAAAAAAGAAAAAAAAAGAAATTACACCCTTTAAGGCTGTAGTTCTCAAACTTCATCAAGCATCAGAATTACCTGCTGGGCTTGTTGTAACACAGATTGCTTCCCCTCTCCAGTCCTCCTCCCTAAGTTCCTGATTCATTAGGTCTGAGATAAAACTCCAAAATTTACATTTCTAGCAGGTTCCCAAACAATATAGATGAGGTTAGCCTAGGGAACACACTTTGGATACCATCACTTTTGTCTACAAGTGATCCTGCATATAATCCAATCCAAAAATCCACATTGGGGTAAACATCTACATCAGTGGGCACTAATATTTATATTCAACATATGTAGGTAAACAGGCTTCCATTTTCAAATATTATAACCATAATAAATATTTTCCATGAAAGCATGGAAATTTCAACATATTACCAAGGAATGATCATTATTACTCGTCATTTTTTTAAAAATTTGTTTTAATTTTTTAAACTTCTTTCTTTTTTAGGTCACACTTTGAAGAAGGAATGAGGAAGGAAATATATTCTCTAATTGAGAACTCACATTCTTTAATTCTTTATAAACAGCACCAGGAAAGGAAGTTCTACCAAATATTTAGAAATGCATCAGTTCTCATTTGAAGTAAATGTTCATCCAGATAGAAAAGATTCCCCCCACACATTATCATGAACTAATTTGATGACTCAATTTTTAGTCATGAGATAGACTCAAAATTAATAAAGATGTTTATCTTTAATTGTGTGTCTAGGACTGTGGGTACACTCTTTTGGGATGGTGTGATTAGGTGAATGTTGGTGTCTACATTGTACTGTAAATTCTATGAGAATAGAATCCACATCTGTATAATTGCATGGTACATTCCCAACACTCAGTACAGTGCCTGATACACAGTAGGCACTCAATAATCATTGGCTGAATAGAAAAGCAATGAGTCAATGAGTCCCTGAGTCACTATGAACTGGTGTGGTTTTCATCATAGCTCATTTTTGAGAAAGTTTTTATCTCATCAATTTCTCATAGCTCACCTATTTCCCTCTGCCCACAATACTCCCACTTATTTTCAGAAAAATCTTTCTACCTAGCAAGGATGGAATAAGTTGGCAAAGCTCTAGTTAACAAGGACTATGATGACATCAAGTTATTAAACTGGGCTACATCTCTGAGGTCTTGTGCAACAGCATAAAGCATATCACCCCCTGGACTAAAGTAAGGTATCATTGGAATTATCTCTGATTTCTTTCCCTCACCTTCCACAATCCATTAGCAAATCCTATGGACTCTTTTTTAAATGCATCTTAATCAAATTATGTTATGTGCATGTACAAAATAAGCATAATGAATGCCTTATGGCATAATTATAATACACCAATAAAAATTTGTATTAGCTGGTCACCATGGTGCACACCTGTAATCCCAGCAGCTCGGGAGGCTGGGGTAGGAGAATCACAAGTTCAAAACCAGCCTCAGCCATTGAGCAAGGCCCTAAGCAACTTAGTGAGACACTGTATCAAATAAAAAATAAAAAGGGCTGGAGGTGTGCCTCAGTGGATACGTGCCCCTGGGTTCAATCCCTGGTACCCCCAAAAAAAATTTTAATAAAAATAAATATCTTCAATATTATTAATTCTCAATTACTCTGTGCCCACCATGGTGCAAGAGTATGAAATTTGACCTAAGCTTTAGTATGAAATTCCTGCTTACAATTTTTCCTTTTGCAGTGTTTATATTTTTTCTCCACATAGTAAGGAAGGTGAAAGAGAGAGAGAAAGGCAAAGAGAGAGAGAGAAGATTAGAAAATTAGATTCCATCACTTAGAATCTTCCATGTCTTGCCAATAATTTTAGAGCAAAATCCAAATTCCCTGTCCTTTGTGATCTCTGCCCTCCTCCTCAAAGACCCACTCTTTCACTGGGTTCAGATTCAGCAGTTATTAAAGAGAGATCTAACAAACTAACCTAGAGTGACTTCTAGGATACATTGTGGGGTTTTTGTTTGTTTGTTTGTTCACATTTCAATTTTTTTTTTAACTGTAATTTTATTTTATTTTATTTTTTTATTTATTTTTTTTTTTATTGAACACAAATGGAGTACAGCTATTGTTTCACTGGTTGTACACAAAGTAGAGTCACACCATCTGTGCGTTCATGCATTTACACAGGGCAATGGTATCTGTCACACATTGTTATTAATTTTACCCCCCACCTGCCCCCACCCCTCCCTTCCCTCTATGCTAGCTATCTTTCCTCCATTCTTGCCATCTTTCCCCCCCACATTATGCATCATCATTCATTTATCAGAGAGACCATTCGGCTTTTGGATTTATGTGATTGGCTGATCTCACTTAGCATAACAGTTTCCAACATCATCCATTTACCTTTCTACCTTTTTTTCCCCCTTTCTTTTGCTTTCTCTCTCCCAGGAGAATGGCGGCCCCAGGAGGGCAGAAAAATCTTTGTCCGGAAAACTATGCCCAGCTCAGCTGTCCTGGGGAGGGCTCCAAGGGCCACTCTGGTGGCCTGCCCCACCCCACAGTTCTCAGGCTGTTCCCTTGGATTTCCAACCAGGAGTCTTCACTGGGAGGGGTGAGTATGGACAGGCTGAGTATGGGGTACCTGTCCCACATGTGCAATGGTAGGACAGGCCCCATCTGAAGTTTGCTTGGGTATGGAAGTGGCTCAGTGAGGGGCAGCCTTTCCTGGCTCCATGGCATGCCTGAGTCTTTGATACTCCAGTGCTGTGGAATCTGAAGGCTATACTGTTTTAAATAATGCAAAACAGTTAAGTACAATATGCTACATTTTTTGTAAGGAAGAAGGAAGAACATTCCTACCCCAGTGCCTTTGTTTTCTCTGCCCAGAATAGTGTTTCCAAAATCTTTTCTATTTTTGGCCTATATTATTTTCACATCACTCAGGTGTCTGCTGAAAGTTTACCATTGTAAAACCTCTTCTGTAGTACCCTTTCTAAAATAATGTTCCTTTTCCTCCTCCAAGTCCCTGTGCTTTTTCATACAGATATATTCTGAAATTTTGTATTTATTAATTAGCATGCAGTACTCACTTTATGACTTGATCCACAGCAGAATGCAAATTGCTCTAGGATGGGTGGAGTGTGTCTTGCCCACTGCTCTATCCCACCATCTTGAGTAGCACCTAGCAGAGGGCAAGTCCCCTTAAGAGTGCGTCGAATGAAATACCAAGTACTAACTGGGCCAACTTGAGTATAAAAGGAATTCATCTTACCAGTGTCTTTTTCTTCCCTGAATTCCTCCCCAGTGGATCCCTGCCACCCCACATGTACACACATGCTTTCACACTCAAGAAGTCAGTGCATTGCTGTGTTTTTTACATCCCCATGAAGGAAAGGATGCCGTTCCATCGTTCATTCTCAATGTGACATTAATGACCCAAAATGACTTCAGGAATTAAAGTTTTCAGGCTTATTCATATTTTAATAAAGATCTGAAGCTAAGAATACTAATCTCTTAAAATTTAGCATTTAATGACTATCATATCATTTATAATAGTAAGATATTGGAAACAATCTAAATATCCATAGTTTGCTTGACTAAGCTGTAGTTCACGTGCATACCACAGAGAATTATGCAATTATTAAAGAGAGAGGGGAAGATGTCCGCAAATTAACAGAGTGACTTCTAGGCTATATTGTTTTAAAAATGCAAAACAGTATGTACAATATACTCCTTTCGTGTAAGG
The DNA here is from genome assembly GCA_020662805.1 of Glaucomys volans. Taxonomy (NCBI): domain Eukaryota; kingdom Metazoa; phylum Chordata; class Mammalia; order Rodentia; family Sciuridae; genus Glaucomys; species Glaucomys volans. The sequence goes on along the minus strand of JAJEJO010000175.1, from coordinate 1,228,747 downwards.
AAGAAGGAAGAAATTTTTTAAAGTACACATATATGTTCACTTTTGCAAACAAAAGCAGAAAGGATAAATAAACTAATGAAACTGACTCCTCACAAAGGGCAGTTGAGAACAGAGGGAAAGGCACAGCAGAGGGATTAGCAATTTTCCACCTGAGAACCTTATTTTTGGATAGTTTTAATTTTTGGAACCATGTTCATATTTTATGTATTCAATATTTAAAATTAAATCAGCAAGGATAAGGAAACAGTGTCAAGTATGTAGAAATAGAAACAAAGGAACCTAATTACAATTCAAAGAAATAACAAATCCATTTGAAGAAATGGAAATAATCATTGAACCAAGTAGCTTTTGAACACAGCACTTAAATTATAAGTCCTCATCTTAAAAGCAAAAAGAACTTCAAACAAATTTTGAACACTGCCTAGAAGGTTTGTTTCTTTGCATAACAGGATGGGTACAATTCTCCGACTATGTGGTACAGGATTGACCAAATGAGTAAGTAGGGTAGTATCATTGGGAAGTTGAGTTCTCACCATGAGAGAAAAAAAGATACAAATAAATAATATTAGAAAACAATTAACACACTGGTGTTAATTTCAAATTAGCATTATCATAAACTCGTGATTTCACACACGTACATATTCATACACACATCTGTATGTAATGTATTAAAAATCTTCATGTATATACATACATACATGTGCAAGAATATCTGTGCATGTGTGTATACATATATGCCCATATACATATAGATAATTTATGGTTTATAGGCAATTCCTTTAGCCCCCAATTCTGTCTCCTGAAAAAACCTGGAATATCTTAGTAGCATTTACAAACCCATAGCTTATATCTGGATTTATAAACGCCATTCTCCAAACCAGGATTTCTTTGAAAAGTGGCTGATTCTCAGCTGGGGTAGAAAAGGCACAAAATTAGCCTAAAATATATTAATAAAGCAAACTTTATACCAAAGAAGGATGGGAACATGTCAAGGGGACATAAAAGTCAATTTAAAGGACTCTTACTGACCAAATCTGGGGCAATTTTGGATCACATTAGTGACAATCATAGATTGCAACCAATCAAATAAACTAGAAATTCATTGCTTCGTACTACTAATAAATAAAATAAAAGGCTTTTTCCTATAACAGAATACCAAATAATACATGTAGAAGAAATAAGAAAAATTTAAAATTTATTATTGCACAATCATCAATAAAAGCCATAAAAAAAATTGTGGTGCTGCTGTCATTTGTATTTGGAATGTTTCCCCAAAGACTTGGTCCCCTGCTAATAGGACTATTGGGGGCGGCAGCTAGTTGGAGGAAGTGGATCACTGGGAGCACGACCTTGAAAGGCATCTTATCCCCAACTCTTGTGCTCTCCCTGCATCCCCACTCTCTCTGTCTCTCTGCTTCCTGGCTGCCATAAGGTGAACAGCTTTCCTCCACCACACTTCTCCACCATGATATATGGAAATGACATGATCTCACCACAGGCCCAGAAACAATAGAGCCAGCCAACCATGGGATGAATCTTTTAAAACAATGGACTAAGTTAAATCTTTCCTTCTTTAAGTTGATTTTCTCAGGTATCTTGTCACAGCAATGAAATACTGACTAACACATGTAAAATTCATGGTGCTGGATCAGACGCTGGATTGGAGAAAATGAATAATTGAAAGGACATTTTGAAAGCAATTAGAAAAGTTTAAATATGAAGTACATATTAAATTTCCTAAGATTGACCATATTCTGTGATTATACAGGAAAATGTCCTTTTTCTGAAGAGATTTTTAGCTAAAGTGTTGATAGATAAATAATTATGATGGGGGAAAAATACTTCAAATAAAAATAAGACAGATACGCCAGGTGTGGTAGCACATGCCTATAATCCCAGCGGCTCAAGAGGCTGAGACAGGAGGATCGTAAGTTCAAAGTCAATCTCAGCAAAAGCAAGGCACTAAGCAACTCAGTGAGACCCTGTTTTTAAATAATATACAAAATAGGGCTGGGGATCTGGCTCAGTTGGTTGAGTGCCTGACTTCAATCCCTGGTATCCACTGCTCCCCCCAAAAAGTAAGACAGATAAAGAGTAGGAAATATAGGTAGATGAATCAAATGTGGCAAAATGTTCTGACTACTAAATAGAGTGAAAGATACATAAAATTTAAAAAATAATTTTTGGAACTATAATATGATATTAAAATTATTGAATAATATAAATTATTTTAAACCATTTAAAAAATTAGCCCTCCAGGCATTCTATAGTGAGGTAGAAGACTGATTATTGGCAGAAGGGAAGATCAATTCATTATGTATTCATTCCATATTCTATTGCAGGGACATAGGCAATAAACTAAAAATAAATAATAAGTTTAATGGACAAAAATGATGAAGGTATGTAAAAATAGGGAGTTACAGGGCATTTGTATTTTAAATAAGTAAGGGGTCTTATTAATAAGACTTGTGTACAAACCTGAAGAAGTTGAATAAGTAGTGGAGGTGGCAGTGCTGAAAATTCTAGAAATAGAGAATACAGTAACATTCTGGTAATTTTTAAAAAGTCTCTCCAAGGGATAGGGAGAGCTGATTTTTAGATTTTGCCAATTTCCTTGGTGTAAATACTCCCATCTTGGCTGATTTCCAGCTACCACTAGTTTGAGGACCAGCTGGCATAGCTCCTGACAATTTCACAATCTGCTCTCACCAGCTCAAGCTGGTTGTAGTCTACCCCAATACAGAATAAATAGAAGGTGCCAAAGCCCTGAGGCAGGAGATGAACGCTGTGCATACCAAGTTTGAGGCCAATGAAAACAAAGAGGGAGGGAGCCAATGGCAGAGCATAGGGGGTGAGTTTAGACAAGTTACAAGAGATCAATTGTGCAGGTTCTATAGGCCTGGTAAGGACTTTGACTTTTGTTCAAAGAGAGCTGGGAAGCCATGGGAGGAGTTTGATCTTGGAAGTGACCTGATTTGATCTTTACTTTGACAAGATCACTGGGGCCACTGTCTTGAAAATACTGTGGGCCAGGAGGAATGGAAATAGGGCAATGGAAGGCTACAGTCATTGGACAAAGATGGTGGTGCCTAGGACTATAGTTCTAGCAGTGAAGGTTATAAGAAGCAAGGTAAGTCAGGGTTTATTTTGGAGCTCACAGGATCTCCTGGAGGGTAAGATGAAGGTAATAGAGAAAACAAGAGGTCAAAGATGACTGCAATGCTTTGAGACTGATTTATCAAAAGGATGGACTGGACTTTAACCAACAAAAGGAAGATTGGGAGGAACAAGTTAGAGGAAGTCAGATTTCACACACAGTGAATTTGAGACCCTCATGGAGAAGTCAGTAAGCAATAAATACCAGGATGGATCAAGAGTGGCAGTGGCCTAGGAGGAGCCAGCACAAAATCTAGAGGCAGAGCTCCTCACTGGTGCAAAGTGCACCAAAACCCACCAATGTCATGTATTTACTCTCTATTCTTTTTCTTCTTATCCTATGGCATTCACCAAATTTCAGTACAGAGCATTTAAAAATGGAAACTAATGCAATGTACTTATACTTAGCACAAATAAAAATGGAAAGTTAAAATTGATGTCCCTCCCCCACACACACAACCTAATTTTCTGAGGAAATCAAAAAGAAAATATTTGAGTTATTTGCATTCTCTGCTATCCAAAATTGAGTGTGCAGAATACAAATGTCAGCTATAAATCAACTACCACCACAACTGAAAAATTCTTTTCCTTTCAATAACAGTACCCTAAAGTGTTTCAGAATTTGTATTTGTAAATAGCATCATATTCTGCCTCTCTCTCTCTCCCTCTCTTAGGTAAGTGGATATGGTGAACATACAGCTTGCAGAATTTTTGCCTATTGGGCCAAGTGTAGAGACTTTTTAATGAAATTTCTGAGTACATGTTTCAAGGCAGAATATGTTCTTTTTTTAAACCATTAGATTTTTTTTTTTTTAAAGGCTTACTTCCCCAGCTAAAATGGCTTGAGAGATGATCAGCCGTGACTAGAGAGGAAAGGGTGCCAAGTTTCCAGTGTGCGTGTGCACATTTCCTTTGCTCATAATTAATAGCCCCCGTGCTTGCTAAGGTTTTGGAAAGCAGCTAGAAGCCTACCCAGGTAATGCCTTCTGACAACGTTTTAAAGATCAGTTATGTCATATGGCTGCCTTTTAGAAAAAAAAGTCATAATGCATAGCTGTGCCATATGGCATCTCTGAAGAATCAGCCGGATTGGACAGACATTCATTGGATAAGGTCCCACAGCACTTGGAAAAGAATGTAGTCCTGTTGCCAAAATGTGGCCTTTGTTAATCTCCTAACTATTATTGTGCAGAAACCAATTCATCTGTATTAATTATAAACAAATTTTAATTACTTCAGTAAAAGCCCATTATACCAATATCTGATGCCAAACAAGCTGTATTAACTCTTTGTAAGTCTCCAAAGCAAATACGAGGTGTTGGAACGTAGGTGTTTTATACGAGGCAGGAATTTCTCTAGCTGAGTGTAAAAATGCAGTTCTGACATTTAGTTTTCCAGTTCTCTTAAGAGATCCCATGATGCTTTTGCTTTTTGCAAACAATATCAAAAGGCAACTGATGCATCTAAGTTGTGAAAGACAGATTATCCCTAATGTCTAAGTGTTGGACTGCACTTTGTATTCTTTTGCTTAAAGTCAGAAAAAAAAAAAGAAAGAAAGAAAGCCATCTACATTGTAGAGCGATGATTTGCAGTGACACAAAACAATTTGAAAAATAGTGACCTGGTTTTGCTAAAACATTCATCAACAGTCATTTCTGATAGTGTTATGGATGATGTGGGACCAAATGTATCCAGTGCATCAAAGTAGAATATCCTTTAAAAAAACATGAAAAACCAAATTACTAGTGTGTTTTATGGCAGCAGCTTGGCCAAGAAAGCTGGCTGGTCCTTTCCGCACAGAAACTATCTGGTTTGCAGATGACACATGGTGGCTACAGAGTGCGCAGCCGTTGGGGTTGGAAGAGATCCAGCGAGAGGGCTCATCTGTGAGCAGCAGTGTTGGAATCATCTTTGAGTTCAGTTTCACTAATGTGTAGTTTTATTTTATTAGGCCAACCATCAAAAGTTTCTCTTCCTCCTGGAAATAATTCCTTTTGGTATTCATATCACTCCTTGGACTTAAAAAGTTAAACAGTTTTAAACAAATAGAACCACATCCTGCCTTCTTCCTCCATTATACTTTGAAGTCTCTCATGTAAACCTCACATTATTTTTTGCCTTGTTTTATACAAGAAAATAATTTATTTTTATAATCATAATGGGTAAATTCTAGAAAGCACTCTTCCCTTTAAATTTTCTTTGGTGGACACAGAAAATAGCTTTAAACTGTGTCATAAACGTAATACTGGTATTGAGCTGGCTGGGGATGTGGAAATGGTTGAACAGTTAAGTGAAACCAATTATCCAAGGTTTGGCTGTTTTATAAATTAAATACAGTATGTAATTGAGGGTTCATGAAGTTATTTTCCTACTCAGAAAGCCATTATTATAAATATCTGTCATATTCCTATGAAGTTTATATTTCAGCAATAAAATCATAGCATTTTCAATTTGGAGGCTGAAAAGCTCTGCACAAGTTTTCCCGGCTATCACCCTCACTTTACAGACGAGAAAACGATGGTACAAGATAAAATGGCTCGTCTAGGGTCATAGAGCTAGGTAAAGGCAAAGCAGGAAGCTGTGTCCAATCTTCCCATCCACCATTAACTCCATTCCACTACCTGCCTCATCTTAGTTGTTATTGATCAACAGAGAATATATTTACTTTCAGCAATAAAGGTGAAATCATGACCATAAACTTCAGAGATTCTATACACTTTTATACACATAGATTAATTCCATGTTCTATTTTTGTTGTTTTACCAGTACAGAGATTTAGTTTATTCATTTGATAAATGTTAGGTGTTAACACACCTGGTTACATACTACCTGATTGGGGAGGATCTTGTGGAAGGGATGAATGGAGTTTGGGAGAAGAAGAGGGAATGATTATTATGTATTCTAGGGCATAGGACTCTCCAACAATTTATCATTAGTTTGGAACTGTTTTGCTTCTGCCAAAATTTGAATAAAAACGATAATTTCAATCTAAAATTCACACATATAAGTGATCAGCCCCATAGCATTATTAATATAATTATTAAAATAAGAAAATTTTGGACACAGATGAACAAATAAAGGAAACCAAATCCCAGAGAACATGTATTCTTAGTCTGCAGATTTTGTCCCATGTCACAGCAACCGACAAAATCCTGGCTGAAGGAGAGTGTGCCACCTAGGATGTTGTCAGTCACCCATCATTAATTAAGGTAGCTAATGTAGTGGATTTTCATTTACTCAGAGTAAATATCCTATTGCTTCACCTCCTTGTGTCATATCATCAAAAATTAGACCTATTTTGAATGTTCTTTCTGATATGCAGATTCTGACTCACAATAGGCAGGGGTTGGGGTTGGGGGTTGGAGAAGTGGAGGCTGACTGGATTGGACAGGGGGAATGGGGAAAAGGGAAGGGGGATGGGAATGGGAAAGACAGTAGAATGAATCACACATAACTTTCCTATGCTCACATATGAATACATGATCAGTGTAACTCCATATCATATACAACCACAAGAATGGGAAGTTATACTTCATATATGTATGATATGTCGAAATACATTCTACTGTCATGAATAGATAAAATAGCTTTTAAATTTCCTTTAAAATTTTTTAATAAAATTTTTTAATTAAACCTATTTATGGAAATGATTAAAATGATTATGAAGAACATTATTTTCTAAACAGCACCTTTTTATGTCTCAAAAGGATTCATAAACATCATTTCTCCTAATCTTTACAGCATTTCTGTTTCATCAATAACTGAGATGATAACCAGGCATGGTGATGCACACCTGTAATCCCAGTGGCTCACAAGACTGAGGCAGGAGGATCCCAAGTTCAAAACTAACCTCAATAAAAGTAAGGTGCTAAGCAACTCAGTGAGACCCTGTCTCTAAATAAAATACAAAATAGGGCTGGGGATGTGGCTCAGTGGTGGAGTGCCCCTGAGTTCAATCCCCAGTAAAGAACTGAGATGATAAGGATAAATGCTGGCTTGCTGTTCTTAATAACAAAGCAATGAAATTACTTTAATACTCACCAACACATAGTCAATGAGCTTCTGTGCCTGAGCTAGCTGGTTGACCTACACAAAATGCTATGGGATGTGTCCTGGAAATATTTTCATCTTTTTCCAACTTCAGGAAGGGATCCTGTCTGCTTTGCAGAACATAATATTGAAGAACAGTGACCAGAGGTAAATGAAGGGAGCATGAGGTAGACTGGGCAGAGGCATGGGGATGGAGGAAATGGGGAAACAGGAGTACAGGCTGCAGCATCAAAGAAATCATACAGTATGTATGTCTCTATGTATTTCTCTTTTCCTTTAAATTTCCTCTTCAACTTCTGTCTTGTTTTGTGTTGCTATAACAAAATATATAAGACAGGACACTTTATAAAGAAAAAAGGCTTATTTTGCTCATGATTCTAGTTGCTAGAAAGTCCAAAAATATGGAACAAGCATCTGGCAAGGTCTCCACCCCTGGCTATATCACAACATGACAGAGAAGCGGAAAGGGGAACGGATTCCTGAAGACGGGGCCAAATGCATACTGTAATCTCACTTTATAATTTTATTATAAATAAAGTGGTGAAATCTTACTTTATTTCAAGAAGTAACCTGGTCCTGTGAAAGCTATGTGAATTCTTTCTGAGGGTGGTGACCTTATTATTTAATTACCTTCCACACGGCCTGTGTTAGTCAGCCTTCACCCTATAACAAATACCTGAAGTAATCACTTTGTAAAGGGAAAATCTTTATTTTGAGTCCCAGTCGTAGAGGTTTCAGTTGATGATTGGTTTGTTCCATTGCTTTGAATCTATGGGGCACATCCATGCAGGAGTGTGTGGGAGAGCAAAACCTCTCATCTCACGGCTGAGAAGCCAAAGAGGAAGAGGAAGAGACCAGGATGCCACAATCCCCTTCAAGGGCACACCCTCAATGGGCTCCTCTTCTTAAAGGCTCTGCCACCTCCCAATAGTGCCACTTGAGGAAGTAAGCCTTTACAACATGGACCTTTAGGTGACAGTAAAGATCCAAACTGCAGTAAGGCCCCACCTCTTAAAGATCTACCACCACTTAATAACATTATATCAGAGACTAAGTTTCTAGAACATGCACTTTGGGGGGACACACTCAGACCACATCCAATTCAGAGCATTTTCTGGTTTGAATTAGAGTTAGGATCCAATTAAGGAGGGACTTTTCACTCCAGAATGCTAGGAGAAGCCATCATCGGCTCCAGTAAGTAATAGAAAAGAGTAATAGAAAAAAAAAAGTCAGAATATAACATAGCACTGAGGAATTAAATGACTTAATTTTTCCATCTTAGAATTGACTTTGGTTTTACATTAAAGGATGATTAATCAATGACTTAATTCATGGGAGAAAAGTCCTCCCAGGGATTAGCAGGGGTGTGTCCTCATCAAAATCCCTCAAGACAACCATGGCTGTCAGCAGCTGTAGGTACAGAGGACATGTGAATTGTGCCATTATTGACATTTGAGGTTGGATAATTCTTTGTTATGGGTGTCTGTCCTCTGCATTGTAGAATGTTTAGCAGCATCTTTGGTCTTTATGCTATAAAATAGATACCAGTACCATATTGCTCCCCAGTTATAACCCATAGAAATGTGTCCAGATGTTGCCAAATGACCCTTGAGAGGTGAAATTGTCTCTACTAAAAAAACCATTGGTAGAGAGATATAACCCAGAAAAGGGGTACATTTAACAGCATGAGGTGTGATTGCCACTCTGTCTTGACTGTCCCCACTGTGTTCATTGATGACCACCTGTTCTCTTCCTCCATTTGCTACACAACAGAGTCAGTGGGTAGTCACCATCATCTCTCAGCGTTGGCATGAGCAGTTGATAGGCATTGGTTTTAATTGCTGTTCCACTTATAGGCCATACTGTGTTCATAGAAGACAGGTGCCTATGTGGGTAGACTATAGAGAAGGAGAAGCAATGGGAAAATGCAATTAAAGGATGTAAATTTTGCTACATTAACATTAAAACTGTCCATATTCTAAATAAAAAATCAAGAACATGACATGGGCATTGCAGAGGTGGCTAGAAACACCTGATTGATGACAGGCAGGAAGGGCACAGAGTGTCTTTTAACTAAGAAGGTGAAAAGAGGACATGCACAAACAAAGACTAAAGACACAACTTTGGTCAAAGCAGGCCCCTCAAATTTCATTCCTTAAAAGGACAGTCTCCAACGATAAACATCCTTCCCATCCCACGGGAAAAGTGTTCATTTTAACCAATTGACACTGAAGAGTGTGAAAAGCAAGTTGATAGAAAAATGTTACTTACGCCTTGACAATAAATTCAGTCTCATTTCACATCTTCTACGCAATTTTCCCTTCCCCCACCCACCACATCCCTCCCCTTGGGTCTGTCCCACATGGTGTCTTACAATTGGGCCTTGGAAAGTTGAGAGTTACAGCCAAAAGCAGCAAGAAAATGCCATGAAACTGGCAGTGTTCATCGTGGAAGGAGCCAGAGCATCTGCTTTCGAGCAGGGCTATGAAGCAGAGCCACAGGAGGAAGAGAGGCTATTAGGCCACCAGCAGCCAAGGGGGAAAAGCCACAGGAACCCAGATTAAAAGTCTGAAAAGACTTGGAACTCAGAGTAAAGGACCAGTGGAGAGAGGTAGTAAAGCCAGGCTTGGCATATGGAACCACTTGAGGGGTGCTCGTAGTCAACCCAATAAAATCCTACACAGAGCATGGTGTACGAAAGGGCTAGAAAGAGGTGACACAGGGCTCCTAAAGCACCAGCCCAGGAATGCTGGCAAGAAGGTACAGAGGGGACAGAGTCAGCCCAACAGGGAGCATGCACTGCCATGACTGCCAGTTTCTATGAAATACGGAGCTTTCTCTGTATCTAAACCATTTTCTGAAATACTCTCGGTCCTTCAATAAGTCATTTTCACAAGTGTTCTCTGTCTTGCTTTCTTGTGGATTCACTTTCTCTTTGTAACCAATACACTTGCCATCATAAAGCATGTTTACTATGACTCACTAATCCTGAAGGTGATTTTGCCATGTTCAATACTGTTTTTCACAGGTCACATTCACATTTCTTTCCTTACATGTTAATGAAAAGAGAGCTTCCCACGTACTTCCGTTTGCTAAATGAATGCCAAAGATGTGTTGCAATTATTGGTTCACTTGCTTTTGACTTGGTGTTGGTTAGTCCATCTTTATTGAACTGGAGTATAGACTAGCTAATAGTCTCTAAATCCTGGTTTCTGGTGACTCTTGCCTCTTCTGTCCCTGTTGGTTGATTCTCTGATGGAGTAGAGGGAAATCTGCTATTCCTAATTATTAGGATGATTTAAGTGTTCTTTCTGTCTCCACCCTGACTTGCAATGCTTTGCTTATGTCAACTCATCTTCCCAATGCAATAAAGTGCAACAAGTAGTTATTGTCTGGCAATTCCCATGACCCCTCTGTCCTGCCCAGTTATTTGGAGGACTTCCTATTTCTAAATGAATGCAGAAGGACAGCAGGGGTTTTCACAAAGACAGTACTCATGCAGAAGAGAGAGAGCTTCCCTACATCTAGTTGGACAGACCTTAGATGGTTGGAAATGGAGCATATATAAGGTCTGATAGGTAATGCCTTCCTCCCTGTGTTGAGGTAGTTTCTGTTTCATGCAACAAAATATAGCTAAACTTTAAGTTGAAAGGAAAGGATGTATTTTTCTCCCTATGGTGGTATATGTTTTTATTGATTTCTACACATTAGAAGAGACCCAAATGAGGCTGTGTTCATCAACTGTTTTAAGGTGATTATCTCTGTGATACATATTTTGCATTTGTTGCCTCCTTTAGTGTTTAACAACTGAGAGGAGACAGTCATGGTTATCTTCCTAACCGTTTTGGGCCTCCCTGGGTTCATATCCTATTCTTCTTATCAACAGAAACCTGATTCCCTTTGGTAAATAACTGTCTCCCTTTGAGGGTAGCCTCAGATTTGGGGTATGCCCTAAGCAAAGTGTTACGCATTCTCTACTCAAGATACAGATGTGCAACCTGAGCACCACCTAAGACCTACGCAATCTCCAGAACTTGAGTCTTGAGTAGAAGGAAAAAAAAAAATCATTGGAGCATGTTTGTTATTGCAGCAGCACTCACTCAATTTCTTCCTGTTCTCTGTACCTCCAGTGCTCACCTGACATCTGTCGTGTTTTGAATGGTTCTTTTACCTTTTCTTAAATTCCTTGAGACATATGACTACTTTCCTCTACATACATTTCTCAAGATGGAACCAGGATCTATTGCTAGTTTAACTCTTTCCAGTATTTTATTGTTACCCCTTCTGTAGTAAAGTAGAAATTAGTGGCCAAAATTGTTTGTTTAGTATATTTCCAAGTAGCATCATGGCTGATAAAATCTGGTTACAATCTAATGAATATTGATAAAGTTTGTTTCAGAAAATGTGAATCTGCATGTCCCCAGTCAACTCTTAAGAGCAGTAACTCCTGATTTCTATCTTAGTGCCTAGAGGTTGGCTCTTTTCCCCTAAGTTGGTCATCTTGTACCCCTATATTAACAGGTGAAGAAGATGTCAACTCAATGGATTATTTAGTCCAAAATCAAAAAATTAATTTAGAAAGAACAACAGCAGCCTTTTCAGTAATGCTAAAAGAGAATATATCATTCTAGAATTCAGTAGAGTAAAAGCAAATGCATGTTTTTCTACTAATACTTGAATTATAGAGGAAGTAGTAGGATAAATACTCTTTTTTAGAAGATTTTTAAACTTTCCCAATAACTTTAACTGGATTATGGATAATGGAAATGGATAAATCACCCATTTCCTTACTTTGTGAAACATAAACTATCCCATTTCCCTTTTAAATTTCAAGAATTTATCAAAGGTGGTCACAAATATATTCTGAAAAAAATTCAGAAACTGAGTAGTTCTCAAAAGTTGCCTAAATTCCATGAGTTCTTATTTCACAATGCACACTATTTCAGACTTTGCTTATCTCTCTAGTCTTTAACAAGAAGTCCTAAATCAAGGGCAAAGTCTCAACTAAACATCTATTTGAATGGGAAAATATTTTGACTTTATTATTTCTTTTTGGTATTTGGAAATGTGTTTAGGAAATATTTGATATTCCTCCCTAAAAATCAACACTTAATACTAGTAGCCATAGGGAGCAAATCCCACAAAGAGTAGGAATCTTATGGCATAGTAGGGAATTGCTATTGTGTTTCATGTTTTTGAGGGGATTATTTCCTATCCCTTTCTGAGAAATAATCTGTGTTGCCACATTTAAGGATGATTATCATACTCCTAATAAAATCAGTAATGTATTTTATTCCTGCATACAATATCATATTTGATTTTGATAATAACTATGAACAGTGGACCAAGTGAGTGAAAGTTATCTCTATTTTATGTGTGTGAATTATCTTGTGTAAATTCACATAGAGAGCCAGACCTCAAGTTTTCCCTATGACCCCAAGGCTCTTTCAGGGACTCCGGGGTCAGCAAATCCTTCTTGCAAAGGGTTGAATTGGGTAGACTTTGAGGTCCATGTGTTTTTTCATAACTATTCAACTCTTCCCTTGTAGATCAAAACTGGGCATAGACTATATGTAAATTAATGAGCACTGTTATGTTCCAATAAAACTTTATTTACAAAAACAAGCACAAGTTATAGTTGACTCCTGCTATACCCTAACTGCATTAAAGTCTAGAGTAAACAAACATTTACTATTTGTTTATCTCACACACGCATCATTATGTTGGGAACTTTTATTCTAAGTTAAATTTCTCTGCTCTCTTGAATGAACATGTACAGGAGTAATGTCAGAGAGCAGTGTAGTAGCTCACTGGGTTTCCTGGGAAAACACCATTGAAACCAGAATGAAAGGAAAGCCTTCAGATTGACATAGAGGTTCTTAAACTTTTTGGGGTCACAGAACCCCACAGGAATCTAATGATTACCATAGTCTTTCTCCCAAGAAAACACACTTAAATTCACACACCCTCAATATTGTACATAAGTTTCAAGAGTCCATGGGTTTGGGGCATATTTCAAGATATATCACACACTAAAGTTTTTATTAGTGTTGTTTACTTGTGATTATGTGCAAGTAACTAGTTCTTGTGAAAAAAAAAACTTTTGATATGAATCTATCTAAAACATCTATTTTTATGATAAAAGGAATGAGAATTGGTGGAGGTTAAACTCCATCAAAAAATGTGTAGGTCACAGATCTTGATACTTTGTATCCAAAGTTACTCATTCTAAGAGTAATTTTTCTTCCTGTTTGTGATTTGTGCCTAAAAATAATTCTCCATGGCCATGTGCACACACCCCGCATTGTATGCCTGGCAAGGATTTCCTTTGGCTTGTTGCTGAGACCATTAAAAATAGATAATAATAATGAGGGCAATAGTGATAAAGACAATAATGCAGTTGTTGACTGCAAGGACTCTGGAGTCAGACTGAGTTCAAATCTCAGCTTTTTCATTTAGTGTACTGTCCATAGAAATCTGGGCAAGTCAGGTAAATGCTTTGAACTTCAGTTTCTTTATCTAAGTGAGGACTATAGTTATCATCTTATAGTTAATGCTTACCATGGAACAGATTCTCTGCTAAGCACGTTTTTTGTTTGTTTGTTTTTATTTTTATTTTTTTGGTACTGAGAATTGAACCCAGGGGCACTTAACCTCTGAGTCACATTCCCAGCCCAGCCCTTTTTATTTTTTATTTTGAGATAGTGTGTTACTAAGTTGTTTTGGGACTTGCTAAATTACTTAGGCTGGCTTCAAGCTTGCAATCCTCCTGTCTCAGCCTCCCAAGTCGCTGGTATTACAGGCATGTGCCACCATGCTGGGCTCTGCTAAGAACCTTTTCATGTGTCTCCTATAACCATCACAACAACCTTACAGAATTATCCCAATACTAAGGTAAGAAAACTAAGGCACAGATAATTATATTATGGCCTCATATACACCACTATTAATTGGTAGAGCCAATCATTGAACCCTAGGGGTGTAGAATAAAGTCTCTGCTCTTATTTATTTATGTATGTATGTATGTATGTATGTATGTATTTAGGTCCTGGAGATTGAACTCAGGGCATTTTACTACTGAACTACATGCCCAGTCCTTTTCATTTTTTTATTTTGAGACAGGATCTCACTAAGTTGCCCAGACTGTCCTTGAACTTGTGATCCACCTGCTGCAGTCTCCTGAGTTGCTGGGATTATGGGCATGTGCCAGAAGTCCCTTAATCACTTTACTTATATGACTTTCAAACTCCGTTGTGTGGTAAAGATTAAATAAATAATACACCCAAAGCATCTCACTACCTGACGTAAATTCTCACGTGGTATTGCCATGCAGATACCGCCAGTCTGTGTGCATTGACATGGTATTCTCAGCAGCCCTCTTCAGCAGAATTGTCTATTTCCCATTGCTGAGTTTCAGGTTAACCTGGCAGCTGCCTAAATTTTCCAGGACTCACACTTACTCTGCATCAGTTGAAGACTAAAATAATCAGTGACATTTTTAGCATAAAAGCACAATTTCAAAGGATCCAAAACAACAATAGCAGCCAGAAACTCATAACAAATAAGGGAGAATCCTGGGTTTGACCAGAGGAGTAGTGACTTGACTTGGATAGAATTATTTCTGCAATTTGCTGATTTCCAAAGAGCAGCTATCTATGTCATGAAAAGTGGGCACAGGAGGCATTGTAGCAGACCTGTGCTAACTTGGAAGCCTATTCATTTCCCTGAACAGCCAGTTATCAGGCCATTTATTAAGGTGATCAGAAATCCTAGAGAACAGCACTGATACTATAGAAGCTGAAATAAATGAGCATATTTTCCATGACTACTGATCAAAAGGTGGTCTATTGTGAGTTTTATTTCTTTGGCCTCTCTTACAATAATTCTGTTTTACATATTAGCTTTCATAAATACCTACTGACAAAAAAAAAAAATCCAAAACAAAACACCGAGGCTAATGTGCTAAGCTTTTAGAAAAAAACGATCAGATTGATCCTCTTCAATATTCCACGGCAGTACAAATACCAATCCAGCCTCATTATCTTGCAGTCCATCAAAATATATTGTAAATCTGAACTGCTGGGTTTATTGAAGTCCCAACTGTGATTCAACCTTTGACACTGTTTTCTGGCAATATGCACAACATAAGAAAAGAGAGTCAAAGTCTGTGAAGCTCAAAGGGCCAAAAGTTAGGATGGTTGTAGTAGAGCAGAAAACTGAAAATTTATTTATTACCAAAGAACTTTATTGGAAAGTGCTTTCAAGACATTTGCAACTGAAAAAGTGAAATCATTCTCATTTATCTTTCAGGCTTCTGCCTACTATCATTTTGTCACCCAGCTCTCTGAATTTATATGAGGACCCTTGATCTATCTTGCCACGCTGTTTGTGTTCTTCATAGCATTCATCAGTTTGCTACCAAGTATTTATTGGAATGATTATTTGTCTTTTCTTTTAGACCAGGAGTTGGTAGACTTCTGCCACCTGTTTTTGCATGCCCTGCAAACTAAGAATGGTTAGTTTTGCATAAAGAAGCAGTTGAAATTTTTGAAAGAATAATATTTTGGACACATGAAAATTATGTGAAAATCAAATTTCAGTGTTCATAAGTAAAGTTTTATTAACACATGGCTACTGTCACTGATTTATGTGTTGTCTATGGTTACCTTTGTGATACCGTGGCCAAGTAGAGTAGTTACAACACAGACTTTAGAGCTTAAAGGCCCCAAATATTAACTATTTGGATCTTTACAGAAAAAGCTTGCCAAAACCTCTGTTTCTGACTGCAATTCCAAAAGGGTATGGGTCTGTCTGGTTTAACACTTGTTTATCTCTAGCTTTATACAGAATGCCTATAACATAGTTGTTCAATGATGTGTTAAATGAAAGAATTCTGGCTAAAGGATTTAGTAGCATTGATTGCAGTTTTAAGTTATAACCAAAATTAAGTTTTAGGATCCTCTAAAAGGATGAGTTCTTTAGTTTCCTGTTATTTCACAGCAGAAGAGGAGGACCACAAGACATTTTTATTTGTGAAGGGATAATCAGCAGGAGAAAACAACTTCCCAACTCACAACCATAGCTGTAACTACAGCAGTCCTCTTCCCACTCAAAATAAGAGTACCAGTTATACTCCTATAGTTGCTCTGAGACAATACCTCACACTGCTCCTGTTCTTGCTTTGTAGATGAATTTTTAAGCCAATAGGAAAAGAGAAGAGGTATGTGTGTATGTGGGTGGGGCGGGGGCAGAGAGACAGGCACACACTGAGAGATAAAGAAAAAGGGATGGCATCTGAGGAGAAGATAAGTGTGCATAAAGTGTTTTAGGGAATTTTCTGGAATAGGAGATAAGATTCAGGGCTCCGGGGATTCTTAAATCTGCAAAAGTGGGGGGGGATGAATAAAAATGATTACAAAAATCATCTCTTCTTCAGGCCTTTTGAAGTCAGAGATGATCATAAAATCAACAAAGTTTTAAGTGTGAAAATACCCCACATACAAAATTACTCAGAATGATCTTCATTCAGTAATCTATGAGGCTAATTCTCTGAGATTGAGTCTGGTTCCTACTTGTTATTCAGTTGGGAATAGTGTTCCCAGGAGATTTTTGACTGTTCTTTTGTTGTGAAAAAATTGTACCTAAAGATGACAAAGTAGAAATTGATTCTTCCTCCAGAAAATAAACTCCTCAGTTACATTTTAACTCTATCCATGTTTAGCAGAAAAAAACACTTGCATCTTCTCTGTTTCAGAAACAAATTGTTGTTTCTGTATTTCTTTTAATACAAAACCTATTTATCATGGAAATCAGATTTTCTTAGTTTTCAGCAATTTAAAGTTACTGTCAAATTCATGAAAAAATATGTTTTTATAAATTAATTTTTTGGGAGGAGGTATATTGAGAATTGAATCTAGGGGCACTTAACCACTGGATCACATTCCAACCCCTTTTATATTTTATTGTACAACAGGGTCTCACTAAGTTACTTAGAGTCTCAAAAAATTGCTGAGTCAAGTTTTGAACTCATGGTCCTCCTGCCTCTCCCTCCTGAGTTACTGAGATTACAGTCACATGCCCTTGCCTAGTTTATGAAAACATACGTTGCCGGGCGTGGTGGCGCACGCCTGTAATCCCAGCACTTGGGTGCCTAAGGCAGGAGGATCCTGAGTTCAAAGCCAGCCTCAGCAACATAGCGAGGCCCTAAGCAACTCAGTGAGACCCTGTCTCTAAATAAAATACAAAATAGGGCTGGGGATGTGGCTCAGTGGTGGAGTGCCCCTGGGTTCAATTCCCAGTACCAAAAACAAACAAACAAAAAAAACATATGTTAATGGAAGATTTATTTTTAAATATAAACAAGACTTTTTAAAGTTATTTAATCCACTTTGAATGAACAGGTGCTTATTTGTTTGTATTGAGTAGATTTTTACTTCTTTGTAAGTAATTAACCCACATCCCCCAACCAATGACACCATTTTAAGTTGCAAAAGAAGATCCATAATGGGATCTTGTGAATGATGATGTGATGTCTCATTGAAAACTTGAAAATATGGTATTTTTGTAGTGATAGAAACAATGTAAGATCTTGCTCTAAAATAATTTTAGGACAATAGAGGATGAAAGCAAAAGATGTCCTTCATGATTTAAGGAAAGTGAAATACACTTTGGTAACATGAATGAAAGAGTGAGCTTGACAAAGTGGACTTTACTTGTCCTTGTAAAAGATAAAACCTTAGTTCAGGGAGGATAAGCAACTTGTCCAAGGTCACAGGCAATAAAAAAGTGAAGCCAAGGTTCAAACAGATCTCTTTGATGTCAAAGCTCACTATATCATTATAGCACTCTACTGCTGCTTAAATTACTTACTGCAAATCAACTTTAAACGGATACTCTAGCATTATAGTATATTGACAGACGTTAAGATATAAGTGACAAAAAGTACTTGAAACTGGTTTTGGAAGTATACATAGAAAAATGTATACAGGGGCAGTTTCGGGACAGAGCATGAAAACAAGCCACAGTGCAGGCTGGGAGTTAGGTAGCACTGAGGTCATTTCAGGCTTTTCCACTTATTACATCAGTAATCTAACAGGAGAGCATAGATGTCATACTGAAATTTTGGAGATGAAGATCCAAAGAGGATTTGATTTGGAGTTTTTTTTTTTTTTTTTTCTTTTTTTTGGGAACCAGGTATTGAACTCAGGGACACTCGGCCACTGAGTCACATCCCCAGCCCTATTTTGTATTTTATTTAGAGACAGGGTCTCACTGAGTTGCTTAGGGCCTCACTAAGTTGCTGAGGCTGGCTTTGAACTCGTGATCCTCCTGACTCAGCCTCCCAAATTGCTTGGATTACAGGCCTCGGCCACCACGCCCAGCTTATTTCTTTTTCTCTGAGAACATTTGTCCATTAAGGAAAAAAAGAAGAAAAAAAGGGACAAGGGAGGAGAAATGGGATGGAAATGTGTAGAGTTCTAATGTCTAAGAGTTCTACAGCTTGAAGACTTTAGTTTAAAAAGTTGTGTTGAATTAGAGATTTTTGGGGGGTGTAATAAGTAAATTTTAGGTGCTTCAGTCACCAAAAAAAGAAACCAAGTAACATGATGGATAAGTTAATCTGTATCACTATAGTATTTTATTATCTACATCCCATAACATCATGTTGTAAACCTCAAATATACACAATAAAATTAATTTTAAAAAAATCTAAAGAGATGGGGCTGGGGTTGTAGCTCAGTGGTAGAGCATTTGCCTAGCATGAGTGAGGCATTGGGTTAGATTCTCAGCACCACAGCAAAGTAAATAAAATAAAGGTATTGTATCTATCTACAACTAAAAAAAATTAAAAAAAAAAAAATTTAAAGAGAAGCAAATTCCTCTGAAAGTCCACATTAAAGTTTTGATGGTCTCATGGAACTAGTTGGAATCCAAAGTCTTGCAAGGATGGGAATCCTGATAAACTACCACTTAATTTACACTTGAATGCTGAAAGGCTAAATCTTCCGCATAAGGGTAAATTAGAAGTAAACTATGCTTCTGATGGACTACAAGCAGCTTTTAAGAGTGTAATGTAAAAAGCTGCAAAAGCGGTGCTCTGCCACGTGGCCCTGCCCCCCCCCCCCAACCCTAACCCTAACCCTAACCCCCCCCTCCCCCTCCCATCCCTCCCTGCCATAGCTCCCAGCTCACCACAGCAGGCATCAGGCCAGTGCTGAGTTTACCCTGCAGTCCCACCCTTGCCTCCGGCTACCTACCAGCCCACAGTCCAATCTCATGGTGCTCCCTCCCTGGCGGTTGGGCACAGGACACACCAGCAGGAAAAGTGAGGGGGGATGACAGCTCCCCCACCCCTTCCCTGTAGCTAGCCCACCATTGATCCATTCATCGGCCTGTCATCACCAGCCATTGGCTGATCCCTAGTCCGCCAAAATTCAATTTTCAACAATTGGCCCTATCATTGCTTTGCCCTGAAGATCAAAAGTTTAAAAGAAGCTCCACGGCCATGTTTCTTCCTTCTTCCTTTTTCTTTTTTTCCCTTTTCTCTTTGGGGTAGACATTGTTTGTCTGCCTAATAAAATCTCTTGTGTGAGCTCCAGTGCCCTCAGTGGTTTTTCTGGGCACTTTTAACCCTTCAAAGAGAAAATTCTAAGTCCTTGAACAGGTTGAAAATGATGGCGAGTAGATGGTGCCTCTAGGTGCCCAATAGAAATGCATGCAAATCCTTTCCTGTTCAAAATCAATTCAACCAATAACTGAAATACAACATTCAGCATACGAAGATAACTAGGCATGCCTGTAATTCCAGCGTCTCCAGAGGCTGAGGCTGGAGGATGGCAAGTTCAAAGCTAACCTTGTAATGTAGCGATGTAGTGAGGTCCTAAACAATTTAGCAAAACCCTGTCTCAAAATGAAATATAAAAAGGGCTGGGTATGGCTCAGTGGTTAAGCACCCCTGGGTTGCATCCCTGGTTAAAAGGAAACAAAAAGGCAAAAAAATTATGTAAATGCAGAAAACAAAGCCGAAGAGCTAGAATTAATAGAGCAAATAAGCAAAAAAAAAAAAAAAAAAAAAAAAAAAAGAGAGAGAGAGACCCATAGTAGCTCCCAATTGTGAATTATTAGGAACAGTCCATAAAACAACTATGCTTATTAAGAAATAAACTCAAACAGAGAATTTTGGCTTATAACTGGAAATTGTAATTTTGTAACAAAGTTGTAAAAGAATCAAATATAGAAAACAATCACTATGCATTAAGAGCAGAGAAGAAACAATTGAAGAGAGAATTAATGAAATGGAACATGAGTCAGAAGAAATTATCTAGAATAAAGCATGGAAAGTCAAAAGGAAAGAAAATATAGAGGAGGGAATGAAGTGACAAAATGCCATGAAAGTTTTAATCTTTGGTGGAGTCCCCAAAGAGAGTGAAGTAAAAGGTTTAGCATGTCTTTATTTGGAGTCCATCCCCACCCCAAGAAAAATAGAGAAAATGGAAAGGAAATAATAATTTCAAAAGTCATTGCTGAAAATTTTCTAAAACTTTACAAAACAAATCAAATCGTGATCCAAGAAATCCAGTAAATCCCAAGCAGGATAAACAAGAAGAAATTCATATTTAAACACATGTTAAACAAAGGAAAGAAGAAATGGTTTGGAAAATGAAAAAAAGACTAATAGACAAAAGAAACTATTAAAACAATAAGAATGAAGGAAATAAATATGAAGAACAATTTTTAAAGAAGCCAAAGAGAAGGGTTAAAGTAGAATCAAAGGACAACAGTTTGAAAGTTGGCTTCTCAACAGCAACGAAAAGATGAGAAATATATGCAAAAGCAGAGAGAAAATAACTGCCAACCTAGAATTCTATACCCTCAAAAACATAGGACACATACATTTTCTTACCAAAAATCAAAACAAAAACAAAATCTATTTTACTACAACTTCTTAAAAGAAATTCTAAAAGACGATTTGGGGCAGAACAAAAATTAGAGAAAAGGGAAGTTTCCTGAATGAATGAAAATGAAAAATAAACCTACATGAATATTGAACTATAAAGCAGTAATGTCTTGGGGGTTTATGTGTGTGTGTGTGTGTGTGTGTGTGTGTGTGTGTGTGTGTGTTTAAAAAGAAACAGAACATAGAATATATAAGTATTCAAACAATAGAATATAATAGAATTAAAGACGTTTTCTAAAGTACTTGCTTTGTTTGGGAGTAAGTATCAGTATCAATCAAAGATGCATATATACTTTCGAGAGAAATCATTTATAAGATTATAAAATAAATATATAGGTTACAAACCCAAAAGGAAAAATTGGAGAACATTATGAACATAATTCAGGACACTATTCATCAGAGTAGCTTAATGGCTGTAACAAACCACCTGAACATCTCAGTATTTTAATAGCATACAAGTTCATTACTCACTGCTGATAAAGTCCAATTAACCTATTAATCAATAGAGTTGGTTGGGGAGATGTTATTTGCTACTTCTTATCTTTGTTAAAAGGAGCAGCTTGTGTCCATCTGATAACTGTGTTATCTTCAACCTGTGGCTTCCCCGGTCACCATAGAAATAGAAAAAATAATGTAAGTCCCCACATGAGTGACTACATGGATCAGCATTGGGAGGGTGTATGTCACTCGTACTCATATTTCATTAGCCAGAACTCACTCCCAGAACCATATCCTATCGAGGAGGAGGCCGGAAGATGTTGTTTAGTTGTTTACCCAGCGTGAATCTTTAACTATTGTGGTAGCGCATGGTATTATATACGCCACAAAGGAACAGGTGGATTGGAGAATAGTGGTCTTAATTGGAATTTAAATAATTTAAACCACACAATTTAAACCAAATTACCACATTCTTGAATCATGTTTTTGTAACTCTTTCAGGAAATATTCAAGACAAAAGTACAATTTTGGACATATTAGTCTTATATTGTTACTTTTATTACAATCAGATTAAAATGCATGTAAATATGGAAAAAAATGTAGTCATTTGAAGACCAGGATTCTGGTCTAGCACTCCACTTAATATTTAACCTTGAAGAAATTCCCTCCTGCGTGTTTTTTTTCTCCCCCCCCACCCTAAGTTTTTTTTCATCAGTCAAAAGTGGAGAGTAATGCTTGTCCTTTCTACTCCCAACACTCTCAGGCTCACACGAGATGTATAAAATGAAAGCATTTTAAAAATCTGAATTGCAACTCAAATATAAGTTATCACATTCTCCATTTGATTCAAAGCTATGAGCTTTTGAATTGTCCAATATAGACTTCTTTATAGGACATAGATTTGAGAAAGAATTTAGAGCAAGTGTAGCAATTTACAGATACAATTAATATCTAGGGAGGTGAAGTGACTTGATTGAGGTCACACTGTTGGCCAGTGACAGAATCAAATTTGGACAGCATTGTTCAAGTTTCAATGGTTCCCAATGGAGAAAAGCAATACTGGTAAAACAAGAGGCACTGGGAAAGGTGTTAAGAATATGGTTTCAAGATTAAATTCTTGCAGATTTTGATTTAATAAATCTGAAAGGAAACCAATAAATCTGTATTTTTAAAATAAATCCATTGCCATCATAATTTAGTAGCTCCAAAAGAAGTTGAATTGTGGGTTATTCTAAAATCTCTGAAAAGAATAGGGATATTACTCTTAATTTTCCTTTTCCTTTAAAAGACAGCTCCTTGTACTTCTGAGCAGAGCAGCAGGCCAGCCCTCTACCCATCTTTCACGGAACAGCTAATGACAGTCTGCACATATTTCACCAATTGACAGATTATGTGTGAAATCTGTAATTAGGCAGTTAATCTTTTTTAAAAAATATGTTATATTTTTAAGTCCTAATATGTAGATTTTCAAGAGACTAAGTGCTGGGTAACATCTCTGATTATATTTTTGTCTCTCATTCTTTCTCTCTCTCTACCTAGAAAGGGCACTTTAGCTAGAGTACTAATATAGTAGAAAATAAAAATACTTGCTACTTTAGGAAAATAAATAACATAGCCATTGAGAGAAGGATTAAACTTTAAAACCCAATTGTATATAAAGTATATATATATATACAGCAAAATGTACATCTCCTATGTTTCTCACTGATACCTGATTTATATAATTGATAATTAGATTGTCTCCAGAGCCTGAACCTCACATTTGTGGATGACAGAGTCTGCTCTTGGGGAAGATAATGGGATCCAGACCCTCAGGTGCTTCTCTGGGAATAAGTTATGGAGAACACAAGGAGATGATTATGGAAACAAGGGAGTTTTCTACAAAGGGAAAGTGTTTTGAAGGGTAGGTTTCCTTATGCTGAGAAAAAGGGTGTTTTAGTCAGTTTTTTCACTGCTGTGACTAAAGACCTGACTAGAACAATTTTATTTTATCTTATTTTTTATTTTGGGGGTACTGGGGATTGAACTCAGGGGCACTCCAACACTGAGCCACATTCCCAGCCCTTTTTTGTATTTTATTTAGAGACAGGGTCTCACTGAGTTGCTTAGGGCCTCGCTAAATTGCTGAGGCTGGCTTTGAACTCTGGATCCTCCTGCGTCAGCCTCCCAAGCCGCTGGGATTACAGGCGTGCGCCACCGCGCCCAGCAGAACAATTTTAAAAGAGTAAAAGTTTATTTGGTGCTCATGATTTCAGAGGTCTCAGTCCACAGAGAGCTGACTCCATTGCTCTGGACCCAAGGTGAGGAAGAACACCATGATGGAAAGGTGCGGAGGAGGAAAGCAGCTCAGGATAGTGCAATCAGGAAGCAGAGAGAGCTCCCTCACCAAGGTCAAATTTTTACCAGCATTCTGCCAGTTGACCTTCAAGATGTCGAGATAGTTTCTGAGGGTCCAAGTATTTAAGCCTACAATGACTTTTTGCCATTTGATTCCAGAAATGCTTGCTTTTAGAATTAGATCTTAGTGAAACTGAGCTTGGAGATCCTCTTCAAGTTTTTTTCTACCCTTGGACATGCCCTAAAAGATTTAGGAAAAGAGAAACAAGATTTTCTTTGTTGTTTACAACCCCTAACCTCAGAGCCTTGAGTCATACCTTCTGGAGGGGCAGGGGAAAGTGGGGAAGCTGGAGCAAAACCCTTGAGGCTGGGCCTGACTTTTGCTAACCCTGGCCACCAGCGGTCAAATCCGCTCTTGCCAATGATAAACTGTCAGACCTTAGGCAAGTAACTCTAGCCCTGGGCTCAGTTTCCTATGGACATAACTCTTTCCCACTGCTGTCTTAAGAATGAATGAGGTAATGCTTAGCATGTCCACAGAAGTAGACAGCATGAACTATGGTGAAGGTGAGTATTTACCACTTTGGCACATATTCTCACCCTCTCAGCAAGGTATTAAGAGTCAGACTTGGATTTCAAGAGGCCAGTAGAACTCAAGCAAGAAAAATGTCAGCAAATAACCAGTATGAATGAAAGAATAAATGCTTTCTCAGTAAGACTCAGAAATTTATTTGGGTAAGATTGCAGAATCCATGAAATAGGACCACCCTCTCAAATGCATTTTCTGACCACCTGGTGGGATAGACTAGGGATCAGACATAATTTTATTTAAAGAAAATGAAAATATGAAAGAAAATTCATACTCTATGTATGTGTACACATATGTATATTGTAGGTGAACTACATGAAATAACTTGAGTGTATCTCTGTTCTTTGCACCTTGAGCAAAGATACATTCATACATTAGCTTACAATTTTATACAAAATGCTTAAAAGGTCTAATTTACAATTTACTGTCACTCATGATGTCCATCTAAAGACACTGTTTAAGCTGCTTCTATCTTCAAATAATTCTCTGGCAAAACCCAGTTTCAAAAACTAAAAATATAAAACTACATTAACGTAGACAAAAAGGGCTTTAATTGGGTAACTATCAGATTCCACTATCTAAATGAATTTTCTACTCTATTAAAATAACAATGATTTAAACTTCAAAGCAAACTCTGCCTCCTTGTTTACCCTGCCACTCTTGGTTTGTCTGAAGGTATCTAGATCTTTTGTTAGACATATGTTACTGGGCTTAATTTGTCTTTGTTCCTTTTAAAAGTCTTGATTCACAAAGAAAAGGAATGCATCGAATCTGCTTTCTAATACAATCTTATTTTATACCTGTATGCAGAAATGTCTAATTCTGACTGGGTACAAATAGATGGAACACACAGTGAATGTGAAGATGTTAAGAAGAGGTTGGAGGAAATTGGAATACCAAAAAGCTCTAAGGGAATTATGGAATATTTATGAAAATATGTGGTGCATTTTGAAATGCAGATGTCTCTGGAACTGGAAATGTAATCATAGGAATGAAAACTGTCTTTAATAAATCTTCTTAATTAAAATCTATTGTTCAGAAAAAAATATAAATCCTCCTCCAGTATTAGAAACAGTAGCAAGAGGTAGGAAAAGTAAGGATGCAAATCAGATTGCAGCAAAGAATTGTTATTAAGAGTTCCTGGTTACAGCACTTTTTTTTTTTCTTTTTAAGCTAAGAAAGTGGCATTTTGGTAGTCTGAACATAAATTGTTTGCCATTATGGTATTCTGTGAGGTGAAAACAATGGAGGGTTTAGTCCAAATATATATCCAATAATTGATGAAAACAGTGTGTTAGAATCACTGTCAAATACATGAACTTCTTTTTTTTTCCCCCCCAGTGGCAAGGTCTTTGAATGGGTGCTCCTTCTGCTCAAAAGACTGAAAATCAGTTATAAAAAATAAACCTTAAAAAGCTATGTAGAGAGACTGCACAACAATTATGTTTTATTGAAAAATAAATAAGTAAAATAAACCTGGTCTAGCCTGCCTCTCAATATTCAAATCTCATCTGAGATTCAAACAGAGCACTTAAGAATGAAAACTTCTACATGACTGCATTTATGAAAAAATATTTTAAAAATATATAAATATTTCTGTTCTTAGTCTTCAACTGTTATTAAACTTAAAAATTGCCAGGTCTTTCAGTTAAGCCAGCATACTATGCCATAATTGTCAAAATGTGTCAATAGATTGAAGTAAACTAATTCTCAAGTAGGCAAGCTGAGGGGACCAGAGGCTTGTCATGCCTTGCATGGTAGATGGGGTGTAATCTGACTGAAGACCCTTCCTACACCACTGCAAGCAGGTTATGCACAAGAAAGTTGTAGTAAATTGCACACCTTAAATTCATTACTACATAGTGCCTTTTCTCAGTTACACAGTGCAGATGGACCTAGTTAAACACCAGGCAAATACAGTCTTGGGCTAAGGACAGCTATCACTGATCCCTTGGGGGAGAGTAACAAGTGACCTAACCATTTTGCAGTAATCGCCTACTCAGGGCTCAACTTTTGAAGAGCTCCCAGCCTTGTTTAGATAAACAACTTTGTGACTGCTTATTTTATTACTGTCTGATAATGGGCCTCCATTGGTGATCACAGGTGCTTGAGCAGCAGGTGGGGACTTTAGGAGCTTATTCTTACATGAGCCTGCTTTTCTCCTGTCATGGATGCAGTGTCCTGTAAGGGCATCCTGTGTATTTTCTGAGCATGAGTTTGTGCAAACTGTGAAAGTGCAGCTCTGTGTATATAAGGAAGATGGTAAGGTATGATGTCCTCAATGCCTCCAGCAATCTCTAAAATCTTGCTACTGACACTGTGGATGGGTCCCATTGGCATTATCTGGTTGTTTGTTAGAAATGTAGAATCTCAAGACCTTGCCCAAACCCACTGATCCAGATTTTGCATTTTAACACAATCCCTAGGTGCTTAGTATATATGTTAAAGTTTGAGATGCACTAGTTTTTTCTTTCTTTCTTTCTTTTGTACCAGGGATTGAAACCAGGAGTACTTAACCATTGAGACTCATCCCCAACCCTTTTTATTTTTCATTTTGAGAGAGGCTCTCACTAAGTTGCTCAGGGACTCACCAAGTTGCTGAGGCTGGCTTTGATTTTGCAATCTTCCTGCCTCAGCCTCCTGAGCCACTGGGATTACAGATATGCATCACTGTGCCTGGCAAGATGCACTGCACTTAATAATATATTTATTCTAGCCGGGCGTGGTGGTGCACACCTGTAATCCCAGCACCTGGGAGGCTGAGGCAGGAGGATCGTGAGTTCAAAGCCAGCCTCAGCAACTTAGCGAGGCCCTAAGCAACTCAGTGAGACCCTGTCTCTAAATAAAATTACAAAATAGAGCTGGGGATGTGGCTCGGTGGTGGAGTGCCCCTGGGTTCCATCCCCAGCACCAAAAAATAAAAATAAATAAAAATAATAATAATAATAATAATAATAATAATAATAATATATTTATTCTTCTCAATTAAAAAGAATAACATCCTGAGTAAACTGGTACATGCCTGTAACAACAGCAGTTGGGGAGGCTGAGGCAGGAGGATCACCTCAGCAACAGTGAGGCACTAAGCAACTCAGAGAGACACTGTTTCTGAATAAAATACAAAATAGGGCTGGGGATGTGGCTCAGTCATCTAGTACCCCTGAGCTCAATCCTGGGAACCCAGAAAACAAAACAAAACAAAGCAAAAAGAATAACATATAGTTTCCTTGAGATGTGCTAAGACTGAAGATGATTATATGCCATATACATATCTTTCCCCTGCTCCTGCCCCCTGCCTCATTTTGAGGATTGAACCCAGAAATATTCTACCACTGAGTAACATACTCAGCCCTTTTTATTTTATTGTTTTCTATTTTGAGACAGGGTCTCCCTCAGTTGCCCAAGCTGGCCTTGAACTTGTGATCCTCCTGCCTAAGTCTCCTGAGTTGCTGGGATTATAGGTGAGCACCACTGGGCCTGGCCAATATACTTATCTTGTTGTGAAAATATCAAAGAACATTTATTAAAAAATGGAACATTTAAGGTACATTTCAATATATAATTGGTTCTTCCCCCCCCACACACACACACCATAAACATAACAAATCAAAATTTCCCTAAAGATTTTTGTCCCCTAAAGGAATCAAGCCAAATTACAAGGCATGTGGGGTAAAGTGGGTGGTTGATATCACTAATCCTGTGGTTTTACAGGTGCTCAGTCTAAAAAACACATTCCCCAAGTGGCACAGATGAAGTCTGGAAGGAAGCTTAGGAAGGAGGGTTAAGCTGGCCCCCGGTGATGAAAATGCCCCTTCTAAGGGGACAGTTGTTCAGTTGGTGGTGAGCCTGAGGAAAAAGAAAAAGAAATTAAGAAGTGTGCAAAATAGCCTCATGCTGAACGTGATTATCAGCAGTCTATATTTGCTACAGATTTATTGGCCAATTTTTTTTTTCTCTTTCTACTGCTGTGCAGTGAGCCAGTTGGCTGACAGTTTCCTCCCCAGAGGTGGACACTACAGTGATGTGATGATTCTTGCATGATGATAGTCTTATGAGGTGAGACAGCATTCAGCAGACTAGAGTGCTCCAGGACATAAATTGATATTTTTAAAGAATTAGGAAAGTGAGATGAGTGAAATACTGTAGCACGTGCATCTTTTAAAGGGTATATTTAATGTGGACATAGATACACCAATTCCACATAGTAATTAAAGCATATATTTCTAAATAAAAAATTATCTTGCACCAGGTGCAGTGGTGCCCACCTGTAATCCCAGTGACTTCAGAGGCTGAGGCAGGAGGACTACAAGTTCAAAGCCAGTCTCAGCAATTTAGTGAGGCCTTAAGCAACTCACTGAGACCTTGTCTCAAAATAAAAGATAAAAAGGGCTGGGATGTGGTTCAGTGATTAAGCAACCCTGAGTTCAATCCCTGGTACCAATAAAAAAGAAAAAAAGAAATATATACATATATATATATATTTATACATATATATACACACACACACATACACACATACATACATAGTTTATGATTTATTAATACCATTTAAACATTCTAGATTATATAAACTATTAATGATATAATAAGCAGATGAAAGAATAAGAGCATGCCCCAGACAAATTAAACAGTTTGTGAATTTTTATTGCATGTAGATGTGTGTACTGAAGAATACCTTTCAATTAGTATAGGGAATGAAAAGGAAGGAATTATTTAACCCACAGATCTTGCTGGTTTGAAGTTACTTTCCATAGTACTTTTGAAAAATTTCTGGTTTATTGTAGAAAGTAAACAATTTGCAGGGAAAAAATTGTGGCTCATTATAGAATCTAAAAGAATTTTGGACACATAACAATCAGAATACTTCCTTTTCACATCGAGTTCACCACATGTCAGAAAGTATTGACATACATATAAAACAAGATAGAAGACCCTTCTTTCCATATTTTCTTCATTTAAACTCTAGGAAGTCTTAAAAATCTTAGTACTTCAGTCAAAAAGAGGTCAGTCATCTAAGTGGAAACATTTCAAGCCTTTATTAACTTATCTTCCACCAATATTTATCAAGCACCTACTATGTGCCAAATCCTGTGCAGTGAACAAAACAACAATCCTGGCTTTGTACAGTAATTGCACATTAATATGCAGCTAAGTGAGATTTGCATAGACAGAATAACTGCCAATTAAACACATGCAGCAAAAAATAAATCACTGTCTTCACTGGACACATTGAATTAAAAAAGGGTGGAATATATAATTTCAGTGGGAGGTTTACATTGATTTTATTCTGGTTTATAAACTTTACAAAAAGGGGGCAAGAAATATTCAACTTAAGTGAAAAACATGATGAAGATATTTTCTTTGGTATCATTATTTTTCATGCATTAACTAAAAATGTCATATGAGATAATCACTAGATTACAGATAGTTTTAGATGCAGATATATACACATATAAACACTTACACATGTGTGGCAAATATGCATGTGTTTTATTTTATGCAATAAATTTATTCTTGCTGAGTTTAATGTATCAAAACTGACAAATAAATGTTTAAAGGGCAAAAACTCATTTATAAGAAACACTAACATGAATTATTTGGTATAACTTCCCCAAATTAATTTTTTCTCAAATTAAAAAAGTAATTGAAATTTTGCAACTTTGGTTTTTTGGATGCAAGCTGGTTTTAACATAGTTCAGAAAAACACACATGACTATCTGAATACATAGGAATCATAAATAAAGATCAAACTCATTGTCTGTAGGCTTGCAGCTAAATTATACTAAGCTGATCATTTTACTTGAGGGGATGATGAGAGCCATTTTTAGTTTAACTTATACATTTCCTATTTTTAAAACATTGTTTAGGCTAAGTCTCCATACAGGTAATGTATTTATACTGTACATAAAACACTTACTAAATGTATATAGCCAAACTATGATAAAATAAAATAAAGGATCTTAGAAATTTAGTATTTTTCTTTGGTCCACATCTTAATATGAAACATTAAATAAGTTAAATAAAAAAATTTCAAAGATTTGAAATAAAAATTATCCACACAGAGCTCAAAAAAGTAAATTACCTAAAATTATACAACAAAAGGGAAAGAAATTGCAAATAGTGGGTAAGTCTAAATTTATGAAAACTTAATTATGGCTTGCCATTCCTTATGTTTATCATATTCCATTTTTCACAAATACAATAATAAATAATTTTGTTAGAAGTAAGTAATGTGGTAATTAGGGATTTTCCTCAACCTAGGCAAACAGGAGGATTTTTTTCAAGGAATAGAAAATCACAGCTTGGGAGTCATTTAAATTTTAAGATCTATAAGAAGGAATTTTAAAAGTGCTAATTAAGTACTCGTTAACATTTTGTATAGGAATTCCTTTTTGTGAGAGGTGAATCACACATCTCTAAAGAAGGTAATAAGCACTTATCTGAAATTTGTATTGAAAGCTCTGCCTATTTTTTTTTTTTTTTAGGGTTGGTTTAAGGGAAAACAAAAAGCATCCTTAGGCAGCATTACTGAAAAATAAACCTGTAAATTGAAAGAATTCGGTACCTTTACAATAATGAAAATTTAATGATGTGAGAAAAAAAAAAAAAAACAACTCTCCTAAAGTGTAAGAAGAAGAAAACTGCTAGTAAGGGCTTTTTAATTTTTTTTCAACAGTTTAATGCATTATTGTATATTTTAAGTTAAATGGTTTTGTCATGATGGATAGGTGTTTATATTTCTAAAATATATTTAGAATATATTTCTAAGCTATATCCTTTTTAAATTTCTTTTAAAGTGTTTTAAAAATATATATTTTTCCTTTTTTGCTGAGCAAACTAGTTTTGTAGGTATAGAAACCAAATCTCTCCTATGAGTGTCTAGATAGGAAGACTTAACCTTGTTTCCTTAGATTGACTAAAAAGAATGAATCAATTAATTGTTTATTGTGTTTTGAAAGTTATGTCCTACAGTGTCCCCCACACCAAGGCTAAGGTAACCATATGTTTTATGGACTTGTACTATTTTACAGGTAATTCACACCCTCCCACCACACAGCATCAATGATCTCCTGTCTATTCATTTAATATATTTTATTTTCCTAGATTTTACAATTCAAGAATCATTTCAAGCTTGAATTGGTCCCTATAGTTACTATTTGCTCCAAATAAAACACTTGGGAGATAGTATTAGGATAAACCCCATAGAAAAATTTTGTAGAATACAGGCCTTTCAAAAGGGTTGCAAGTGGGATTTAGAAATAGAGTCTTCCCTTCTGCATCTACTCAAAGATGTATGTTCAGTTGCTGTTACTTGAAAGTTAAAAAAAATCTTAGATTTACTGATATATAGCTAAATTGAGTAAAGAACTATTTTTAAGGAATATAGCTAAACAATAACTTACTACTTTTCTAGAAGTATGAGTGGCCAATGGGAAGATTCTATAGGATTCATAGAATTTATAAAATATACCTGGTATTACTAACACAGCCTGAATGTGAAAAACTGTTTTGATTTCCTGCAAGTTACTTTTTATTGATTTAGAAGTTCATAGTTTCCATTATGATTTCACACTTACATTGGCATAATTTATAGGAAGAAGAAAACTATGGCATAATGTATATATTTTATTTCTCCCCCTTTTAAATCATAAAAGTATTGTTGATATATTTTAATTCTAAATTTTAAAATATGATTCTTAAAGTAACACCATCTCACGAGAATCATTCCTGGGACTCAGATGTTATTAATTTTAAATAAGAATGGATATAGAATTCCAAAATCCAAATTATTGAATTTCAATATGGGGGACAGAAGAGAATACAGATAATAGAAAAGTAAAATATCAACATGTTTTTGATTAAGACCAGATTAGGTTTTAACATAATTTCCTACACAAAGGAGTTATAGAATATACATGAAATTTTATATTTTAAGATTTACATTTTATGTTAAGATTTGTAAGTCTAGCCAAAAATCACAAATGCAGAAATTTCTATAGACTGCACACCTTGATAAAACTGAGACTCATATTAAGAACATTATAATACCAAATTCCAAGACTTACATTACAATTCATTAATTCATTATAATTCATTAGACAAATGTCCCAAGGAGAGGGCAGAATGTACAATGAGTGTTTTCTGGAAATGAATTGCTAAAAATTAGTAGAGTCTGAAAAGACTTCAGAATTGGAAGCTCCAGCTGGGCTTAAAAGGGTGGGGGAAGGGATTTTACTCTCTGGTAAATATTTGAAACACCACTTCAAAAAATAAACCCACGAATGTCTCATCACTTCTTACTGCATCAGACTGACTCTGAGTCTCTTACACATTTTTTCCTTTGTAAAGATTAGATTTTAAAACATGCACACAGGATATTTTACATTGATTTAGGCCAGTTGGGGAAAACATGGTTGAGAGTAGGATTTCAAATTGTTCCACTAAATACAATAACATTTGCAGTCGTGGCACCATTCCATAAAATTTAAAAAGATTTCATTTTACTTATCATTGCAAGCCATTATCTGATCATATTTGACCTACATATTAATATTTTCATTGCCATCCAAGCTTTTTTTTTTCACCCTGTACAAACAAATTGTCATCCCTCTTCACTGAGATATTATTTATTTGTTCTGGAAATATCTGGAATTCTTTCACCATATCTTTTCCCCCAGGGACTCCCTCCCTCCTCCAAAGTCTTGATATTAATGCCTGGGGGTAGCGGACACATCCAACAAAACCCAGAGATAGAAAGAGGTCCCTCTTAATGGTATACTATGGGAGAAGTAGAAAAACAAAGGGGGGGGGGAGAAAATGATAATTGTTTTCTCTAAGGCTATTATCTAATGCGAAAGCAAATATTCAGTCTGGAAATCAGCTAACAGAAGGGGATTAGAGAGGAGATCTGAGAGTGGCTTGATTTCTGGCAGAGCTGTCTCTCCAGCCTGTGATGAGACACAGGCAGGGCAGCTAGGAGCGCTCCAGATGGCCAGGGAAAGTGGTCGTCTTGGGTTACTGCAGGGCACTGGGCCGGCGAGCCCAGGCGTCCGGGGAAGGCATCATTAGGGAGCCAGCCCCACGTCCAGCCTGCACCAGAGAGGGCGAGGCCAGGAGGGAGGCCGCCTGCCCGCCCGCGCACCCCAGTGAGCCGGGACTGCCCATTGTTAACATATACTTGACCTCCGTGACCCCCGCACGACACAGATGTCTCCCACCTCCACCTCCCCCCTACCCCGCCACAGGCCCTCCCCCCTGCACCTGGTAGCGGCCGCGCCGCCGCCTCCCTCCCGAGCGGCCGTGGCGCCCTGGGCGCGGGCGCGCGCCGGAGCCGGCCTGGTGCGGGCGCACTCGGCGCACAGCGCGCGGCGCTCCTGCTCCCCGGCGGACGCCTGGCCGCCCTGCAGATAAATGCGTCGCCTTCCTCGAGAGTGAGCTAGGGCGGGCGAGGCAGACGCAGACGCCGCCTGTGACAGTGGCAATTCCCTGCGCCCCACATCACATTTGTCTGCCACAGCAGCAACAACAGAAAAGCGAAGGGAGGGAGGGAGGGAGGCGGGAGGAGGGGAGCGGAGCTCCGCAAGTCTTGGGCTCTGCGTGGAGGCTGCGTTTGGCTGGCGTCCCCGACCCCGGGCTTTTTGCACCGCAGCTCGCTCTGCGCAGCGCCGGGACAGCCGCAGGCGCTCGGCGGCGCGACTCCGCGGCCTCTCGGCGAGCGCGAGTGGGCGAGTGACCGCGGACACTCTGGCCTGGCGAGGGAAGCGGCGCTGCACCCTTGCCCCCTTGCTCCACGGGCCGGCAGAGACGAGAGGAAGTTTTATTTGCAGCTCGAAGCCCGTGGCGGATGGTGGGACTCTCCAGCCCTGTACAGTGTAAGTGCCCTCAGGCGGGCTGGGCCGGCGGGCGGGCGGGCAGGCGGCGGGGACTAGCCCCTGGCTGATACTATTAATTACTATTCCGATGACCTTCAACTTGGTTTTGGATTATTCCACCCAAAGGCTCCAGGCTGTACTTGTCGCTCAACTAGGGTAGGACTATGTACCAGGGTAAAAGAGGAACATCGCGGGTGACTCTAGTCTGCGATGACACTGAACTTCACCGGTCAGCTGAGGTTTTTACTTTTAGATTCTCCGGGACTTTTTTAAAATAATTTTTCTTTTCTTTCCTTGACAACCATCTGGGAGCAGGAAGATGAGTGTTTCCCTTCCGACAAAACAACTAGTCAAGGTGCCCCACTGTGCATTTGGCAGGTGGCCCTATCCCCGCATCGTGGGGTTTTAAAACTGAAAACGAAATGCTGGTTTTGCTGATGGAAAACTTAGCTCTAGGACCAAGAGAGGCGGAATCTTAACTTTGGAACCGGACTGCCACTGGGGTAGGGGGTCCTCTTAGCGGCATCCAGGCTCTCTAGGGCCGCCTGCGAACTTTCCTGTTACTCTTGGGCATTTGAGGTGCTCAAGTGTGAAGCCTGTGGACCGGCTGGTGGGCGGCGACTCCCACCCAGGGCAGGGCAGAGGTTTCGCAGCCCGGGACGATTGGGCACAGCCGCCTCTGCAGGACCTCTGTGAGGTCCCCCTGTTCTGACCCTTGGTGTTCTCATCACAGCCTCAACTCGGCGGTGTCCTCCTCTCCTAGATGGAGTGCCTTGTGCCTTGTGCCCGGCGGGGCACAAACGGGAGTTGTGTCGGGAGAATTCTTTTCGTTTTCTAGAAATCCCTCTGGTAAAGCCCCCGAGGCTCTTGGAGACGAGCCCCACGCCCAGTCGCTCTCCACCCTCCTGGCGAACCTGAAAGGACTGGGTTGGTTGGCACACTCAGACCCCTCTCTCCGGGCGGACCTTGCGCTGACCAAGATGCTTTAAGCATATACGGTTATACCAACATAAAGCGCCTAGATTCGTTTTTTCTTCTCTCTCTCTCTCTTTTTTTAATGGTAAGGGCGGTCAACCCTTGGAAAAGTTTTGAGTGTTATGATTCCGGGAAGTAGGATGTGAACCACGACCGTTACTAAAAATAGCCGCCTTCCCTCCTCCTCTTCCCCCAAAAGGCCTTTCAGTTTAGAAGATTTGGCTGGAGAGTCCTGCAGTACTTGGTCTCCTTATTCCTTGCAAAACATAGTGGAGAAATCTTTTGATTTTAGCTTTACTTCAAGATTGGGCGTTACAAACCCCAATGTGCCCCAGCCTGGTCGCTGTTTCCTAGGGAAATTAGCAGAAAGTCGCCTAAGGAATAGCTAGTATTTCCCTGGAAGGAGATCCTGCAGAAGAGCCACGGAGATCAGGGCGAGGGAGTGAGGAACAGGAGAGGTGGAGAGGCCACTCCAGACCAACTTCATGTGCTTAATGTAACTCTGAGCCTTCTTGAATTTTTAACTTCGCTTCCCTTAATTAATCTGCCCAGGGCCTGTATATAAATGGCTGTCCACAGCTGCTGCAAATTGATTTATCTCCTGATAAAGGTCGGGTTGCTGACCAAAGCATTCTTTCTACCTTCTGTGTGAACTGAAATGTGTTTTACAGGATTTTTTCCCCTCCTAGTCTCCTTTTAAACATCTGTACCATTTTTAAGTGCACTCAGTGGCTCTTATTATCATTCCCGGGCTTTGCATAGAACAGGAGTGGAACTGGGTCTGTGCCCAGTAAGTCCACACTCCCTAGAATACAAATTGACCAGAGTCTTGGTGATAAACGGTTTGTTAGTGTTGGGGGCCTCCTTTTAGTTTATTGCAGCGGTTTGGCTTGACCACGTGAGTATTCTGTTGTGTCCAGTTTCTCATCACACAATTCTTTAGAAAAGATCAACAAACATCATGTTTCTTAAACCATCATAGCCCATATTTGGGTGTTTCTTTCAGTTGTGATGTGTATAAACAGATGCAAATTCATAATTCAATGCATTTCCCCCATGTTTATCCTTAAGTCTGGTCTAGTTTTAACATTATAGTGGATGTCAGACGGTGGAGATAGGGTAAAATGATTTCATTTTCTTTTTTGTTTTTACTATTACCTTTTTAGAGCACTCTGAGTACCTCACCCAGTGTTAATCAGAGAATCTTAGTTTGATCCAGGCTTTATTTTTTCCCCCAGCCAGAATTGATGTTAAGGGAGTTGAAATTTATCCTTTCTTGTGCTATATTTAGCATTTGTTATTAATTCTTTCAAAAGACAGAATTCCAACAAAATAACTGTGGAATCAGATTCATTTTGGGTACACAAAAATTGAATTTAAGATTATATAATGGAAGAACTTTATATTAAATATTTTTGTGTAAGCATTAATAATACAGTTATAAACCATTTAAACAGCAGTCACTTTATTTGAAAAGCTAAATGTTGTGTGGGAGAATTTCAGCATATAGTTTCTCCAGTGTCCAGTTCATACCTAATAAAAGCAGTGTGTGGAAAACTGTGTTTTTTTTTTTTTTTCCTCTCTCTAATGTTTGGACAACTCAAAACAGACCAGAAGTCTTTGAAATGATATTTTCCTTTATACTAAGTCTCTTTGACCCACTAATACCTGCTAATAATTTGATTTTAAAAGCTTTAAAAAGACCTTCCTAACAAGAAGTATTCTGCCCACAGTACAATTCAAACTGCACTATTAAATTCCAAGTTGTTTGAAATAGTAGGACAGTAGCATTTCAGCTGCAGGAATGCAGCTTTTTTTTAATACTTTAACGATTTTTTTCTGAGAGAAGCAAACTATTGCTCTTGGTGTATTTGATGATAAGCTCTCCTATTGAGGTGTTGGTTTAAATATTTTCAGATAAAAGAGTATTTCATAAATAGCAAAGAACTACACAAATGTAAGGTGCCATTATAATTTATTTTATTGTAATATAGAAGCTTAGCCCCCCCCCTTTTTTTTCCTTAAACACTGAAAGGGGATCAGGAGAAAGAAATGCTTCCAATAGGAATGCTGGTCAGTGGTTGTCAGTTTAGGACATTCTTCACTGTCAAATCCTGTTTCTCACTTCTTTGATATGAACATCAGCTGACAGGCACTGAATGCAAAGCCTTCCTCATTGAGGTTTTATGCAGGCAACATAGCCCTTCATAGCAAAGCAGTCTGAAAAATTGGCACCTGCAGGATTTGCATGTGAAAAAAAACCGAGTCAGTTGCATTTTGCTGGAGCCTATTACTGTAAGTTATGTAAGTTCAGTGAGAAAGGCTATTTATTTGTTGCTGTTTGGGCATTTAAAGATTCTTTATTTTATGGGCACCTTATTCATCATATAGTGATCCACAGACTTTATTGATAGCAGAAGCAGGGAGAAGTAAGCTCTGGCTTTATAGAAGTTATTTATTATGGAATGGAGTTATTTTTAACCATGAGCTTTCAGAGTGCACTTAGATTCATAGTTAATTCTTTAAATGTGCCTTAAAAGAATGAACTCATTCAACTTTGAGAATAATCTATCAAAAGTTAAACAAATAGATAAAATTAGGTTAGCATAAATATTCTTTCAAAACTATCCAGAACTTTAAGAGTTACATATTTAGCAATAACAGCTCAAAATCCATACTCAAAATTTGAACCTTTCATACTTCTAAACTTTAGGAAAATGTTAAGTTTCTCAGTTCTGCATGCGAAATTGTATTTGTCACCTGAATGCTCTTTTCAAATTTATATTTGACCTTATTTATATGAAGTAAGTAACCAATGTTAAATCAACTAAAAACCTTTGTGAAACTCAGTATTATCCATCAATGGGGACCTTTTATCCAGAGTAAGCTATTTATTATTATCTAAAGGGACACCTTCCAACTTCACTTTTTTTACAGTCATTAATATAAGAGTTCCTAAATAATGTTTAAAGAACAGTGAACATTTTATTAAAGCAAACATTAGTTCAGTTTAATGGAGGTAATTGTAAGTGATAAGACAGAGCAGGTTATCTCTGTGTTGTTTAAACAGAAGGAGCTACTTTGCACCATTTCCAGTAGCCATCTGTAGAAGAGAAGGGTTTGCACCTGTCTGTCCACACTAATTATAGATTAGGGCCAAAGAAATGAAATTCGAGGAGGTTTTCAGCTAATGAAATCCATACTGATTTTATTGTAAATGTGTTTTATGTAGAGAGGATGATGGTTGAGTTATGAGTGAATAAATCGCTATGTAGCTGCTAGGCACTTGGTTTTGAAGCACAATTCTGCTGCATTAACCTTTGATATATTAAAAAAAAAAAAAAGACAAACAACTTAGAGATGGATGCTAGCCTTTGTTTGGCATCCAGAGCTACAATTTAGTAAGCAGCAGTGAGGTTCAGTATGCAATTTAGAAATGTACTATAAAGCAGCTTAAACGTTAAGAATATTTTGATATTCTGAAATGCAGATGAAGTAGAGGTAGGTTCTGCTTTAACTTTTGCATTTAAAACATTAGAAAATTGGAAAACCTTTTTCTTCTGCATTTCAGCTTCATGTACATGAGAAATTAAAGCAAAATGAGTGAGGAAAGCATTCTGCAATAAAAGGTCACATGAATGTCTACCACATCTGTTTATAGTAATTATGAACATAATTAACATAAGAATTACAAATGAAATAATGACAAGCTGAGCAATGAGATATTATGCCATAATGGTCATATGTTGGAATTCTCACATTATAGCACACTAGAATTCACATACTCAAAGAAAGAAAGAAAATGCTAGATTTTTATCTGAATTAATGCTTCAAAACTTATCTGCCTGGGGCAGATGGACTTCTTGCTTTTATAGGAAGGTAACCTATTATTAAGAAAAGAACTAGTTGAAATTAAGATTTCTAGTCTCTAG
Source organism: Glaucomys volans (assembly GCA_020662805.1). Taxonomy (NCBI): domain Eukaryota; kingdom Metazoa; phylum Chordata; class Mammalia; order Rodentia; family Sciuridae; genus Glaucomys; species Glaucomys volans. The sequence continues at coordinate 1,189,441 of JAJEJO010000175.1, read as the reverse complement.
CCTGGACTTTAAGACAGCTGTGATTATAGACACCACTTTCTGTTATACTCTTATTCTGTGATTATACTTCTTGATTTCTGTACTGCTTTTTTTTTTAATTGAAAGCTTTGAAGTAAAGTGTTTGCTTTGGAAGAGTGTCATGGATCCTTCCATTAGACAACTGGTTGATCTTTTTTATAACTGAGCCAAAAGTCAATGAACAAACAAGGTAATAGAAATACTATACCTTTACAAAATAAGAACATTGGCAGATTAGTGTTTGCACAGTTTTCTTCATGCCTAATGTTTGAGATGCCTTTTAAAGAAAATTTTAAGTCTTCTGGGTTTGGAAGCAATATTAGTGCATTTTATTTTCCAAAAATAGCATTTCTTAAGAGCATGTAATGGAAAAATCAGTAGGTAAGTTGCATTTTTTTTCTTTCTAGAGTTTCATTGGAATTTTAGGTGTTTGTATGTAGTCTGTGCCCAAACTGATCTAACTAAAATGAGATAAAGGGAAGGGTCTGTGTGGTTACTTTTGGTTATTCTAAATGCAGTTTTCTGTAACAGCCCGAGTGAAAGGTGAAAGGGGACCTTTTATGAGAGCTAAAATGATACTCCAGAAATCTGTTGTTAAATTAAAAACATGAAGGGATGACAGATTTTCACCCATTTGGAGCTCACTTGATTTTGTAATGTAGACTGCCAAGTGGTTTACTTCCTACCTTTGCACCCTTCTGTAACTATTGAACCTGGTCACTCCTTGAAGATTTATGGAGAAATATTACCTTGTTCTCGTCTCAGTGATACCACAAGGTTTTCCACTTTATTGGATTACTGGAGGATTGTAGCAGACCCCTTTTTATCTGACATTCATTGCATGACAAGATTTTCACACATGCCCTTCCCCCACCATGCCCAGCTTTCTTCACTTTGTGTTACCTATCAAATATCCCTTGATTCTTTTCTTGGGGTGGGAGTTTAGAGGGAGGGGGGCACTACATAATACAGTTTTTTTGGCTAAGTGATTTGGAGGGAGACTACTTGATTAAACAATGCCTCTTCATTTTCTAAAGGTCCTGTTAAAATTTGTCTCCCCTAAAAGGTGACTGCTAGTTCTCTGCTCTTCCACATCCTTCTGGACTCATTGGCCCTATTCCTCCCCGCCCCATTTTGTCCCTTTCTACTGAGATTTCATGCACAAACTATTTTATGACTCCAGGTTTCACAGCAGCTGGGGCCACAGTGTGTGCCATGAAAAATTATATTGTTTATTGGCTCTTTATTCTGAACTCACTCTCCACACTGCAGTGAGAGCTTCTTAACCAGGTTTCAGTGCCTTGAAACACAACACAACCAAATGCCCCCCTTCCCCCAATAAAAGAACCTCCTTTGCTGCATTATCTGCACTCCATTAAGGATCTGATCAGATGTTCAGATTGTCTGATGGGTGCATTTAAAAGTGAAAAGGGGCTCCCAAGGGACTACTCAGGTGTATCTCCCTCCTGACCCTGCTGGAGAGGAGGGTGAACTCTGGTCTGATGGAGGAGCATTAGCCCCTACTTGTTCTCTGATTGATTCTCTGGCTCTGGGTGGGTGAAGAGCTGTGAGGCAGCTCAAACCAAGATTGATTGCCTCAATTTCAAATTCCCACCTCCAAAATAGACTTTCAGATGTACACATAAGGAACCCCCTCCCCCAACACAATTTCTGGAGATGGAGCAGGTGTCTCAGAGTCACCTGTAGCTACCAATCACAAGTGATCCTCCTTATCCCAGTGATACTGGCTGCATGAGTCTTCAGCTGGGACCCATTAAAGCCCAGGGAAAGGAGCTATTTTATATCTGCCTATGCCCATCTCCTATGTGTGGGTGTGTGGGGACTGGAATTTAGGGTATCTGGGTCAGCAGAGAAAGGAACAGGAATCCCCACTGGAGGTTGGTCTGGAAGGCTGAAGGACTGCTGTGGACTCACTAGGTTGGTTTTGCAAATCCTGGCTATTTGGATGGAGGTGAAATGGTGAAGATGTCATTGTTCCACTGCCAAAAGAGTGCTTTTGATCCCTCTGACCTTGACAGAACCTCCAAAATATTCACATTTTGGAAATGCAATTGTCTGGTCTGGATTTCCCTCTTTTTCTTGGGGGTAGGGGACAGATTTGGGCGTGCAAGGGACCCCCAGCCCTGGCTTTGACCCCCAGCCAGCCTTAGGGTAATTCTCCCCCACTTTCTAGCCCCATCCTGGGGCTGAACCCCCGCCCCCTCATCCCTTATGGTTTCTCCCCTCCTGCCTGTGTCTCTTCTCTCCCTCTCTCTCTCTCTCCCACTTTTCCTCCCTCTCCCGCTCTGTCTCACACGCACCCTCTGTTTATTTTCCTGCCTCCATCTGGGCCCTGCTGATATTGTAATCACCCTGATGCACGTTGGCTTCTCTCCTCTCCCTCCTGCGCTCACACACTCACTCACACACAATGTGCCATCCTGACAAGCCTTTTACTTCTGATAAGCTCCGATGTGTGTTTAATGAATACAAAGCCGCGGTCTGGGTGCCGCCTCGGCCGCGGCCGCCTCTCGCGCGCTCCTTTGCCAGAAGGTAATCTCCGTGAACGGGGGAGGCGCGCGGAGGAGGGGGTGGCCGCGAGCGAGGGGGGCGCGGGGAGGCGGCTCTGCCCGCTCCCTCTCTCCCTTTCCAAATGATTCAGAAGTCGATAAGACCAGGAGAAGTGAAGATGTAACATGTTATCTGTCGCTCCTCTTAGCTGGCGGAGAGAATTTACATTTAAAGATTAGCAGAGGGAGAAAGAGAAATCTGCCTTTTGTTGTGCGGGGTGAGGAGGAGGCATCAGCCCTGGCCTTGACGCTATCTCCCATCACCTCTGCTATCCAGACAGGACTCACCGAGGTGAGATTACCGGAGGGCCTTATCTTTAATTGGGTTTAGTTTTGCCAGTCTGAATAGGTTTAAAGAGACTCGATAAAGGGGGAACAATAGATTATTTATTGACTGGACGCTGAAGCCTTTAGATGGAGAGGGAGAGAAAGAACTGCTTAACAACTTGATTAGTTCATTTTTATTTTAAGGTGAGACTGTCTCCCTTCTGGTGGGAGAAGGAAGGGCTCAGGAACTTAGGTGCAATTTGAATGACTGAAAATGTCTTGTTTCCTCTTCACTCTGACCCCGTCTTTCTCAGCGCCAAGCATCTACCTTATTTTAAAGGAGTTCCATTTACCCGTTCCCTGAAGGATTGATCAAACTGAGTGAAGAGGGTAGAGGCTTTGGGGATTGGTCATTAATGTTTGGTTTTGTGTGACTTGTTTTGAACTGCTGATGTATTGATGTTAACAGTCCTCCAATGATGTGAAAGGCAAATGAAGCCTACTTTTAATATGGAATTTGTTGATGGTGTAGTGTGGGTCAACTCTGGCTAAAGGGGAAGAAAAATCAATCTAAGTCAGTTAGGTAGATTTGGTTTTTGAATAAGAACCATGACATTTTTTGGCTGAGAATCAGTTTAAGAAAAGAAGAAGAAAGATGTTTTTGACTCATGAATGTATTTCAGAAAATTATAGTATCAACTTTAGAAGATTCTTAAAAGGAATAAAAGTAGACAATGATTGCCTCCTAAACCTTGTCAAGCTAGGTGTTTTCATAGGTAAATAGATATGATCCAGTAACTAAAAGCCTAATTAAAATTTGTTTAAAGCCAGAGGGGCATGTTTCCTTGTTGACAGCAGCAGATCGATTGGGTAAGACAATAGAGTCCCATTATTTTACTTCCATTGACTGAACATATTGACATTTCAGGTTTGCTGTTGCCTCAGTGAGCATGATGAAACACTGAAATTCACAGCCCAACTGGTCAGAGTGGCACATATATTACTGTATGTCATTTCTGCCTTCAGGTTACCTTATCACCCGGGCAGAATAGGAAAGGACAGCTTGGAATCCTTCAGAAGGGGTAGAGGTTTTTTGGCTAAGAAGCTGACAGCATGTCTTAGAAACATCATTAATTTTACCCAGAACTAGATGTTACATAAAAATATGGGGAGCACTTTTATTTAAAAATCGGAGAAGCAAGGTAGCTAGCATCCTTGCCTATTTTACAGATGAGAATACCCATTTTCAAGATTTACCTTTACTCTCTGGGGAGATAGTAATAGCAAGTGGCCATTCGTTTCAGTTAGATGACCAGCTTGTGCTGGGGTGACATCCATTCTTCCCCAGTTTGGGGAAGCTCCTGTTACATCTATATCTGATAAAAGAACATGTAGGGTTCCTTCAAAAATAGGTCCTGACTCTGACTTCTTGTTTCTAGTTTTCTTTTGTTGGGTAGAATATGAAATGATTGAGATGCATGTATTTTACACTCATGTGCTTAGACAGTGATATGTATAGGTAAATATGTGTGTATTTCAAGCAGAGGCAGACAAAATACTATTTGTTATCTTCTTAGTGTAATCTACTGGTTTACACATTCTGGATAGTCTTTACACAATAAAATTAAGTATCAGACAGATCGAGTCAAAGAAATTTGAACCATACAAAAAGGGAATGAAAAAAATCCAGAAGGAACCTAACAAATTTTTGAAAGTTTAATGAAAGCATGAAACTATTATGAATATGACTTATACACAGCAATTGTTGCCACCAAGCAGCAACTCATGCCCTTCACAATGTTTAGAACAAAACTGGCCCTTTATACCATTTTCATGAAAATGTTAGGTTTCTATTTGATCAGCAGGTGCTGTTGAGATGAAAGCCATGTGTAAATTTTCAGAAGGCCAAAAGTGTCAATTCAGAAAAGGAAAGTGATAAGAGAAAATGCAATCAGTTTTCCTGTTTTCAATTTGTGCAGGATTTGAAGAGCTGTTTTGTTAAACTGCTACATCTGCTCCAATATGAATATTGAACTACTTCCACTAAAAATAACAACCTATAATTTGGAAGCTACTGCAGTCTTTTGTTAATGCGAGTGGGTTATTTAAAAACAAAAAAACAAAAAAATAAAAAATAAAAAAAACCAATTTTCTATTCTGACAATCTCTTGCCTAATGTGCATTTTCATTTGTTGGCACTTTTATCCTCAGCAGATAAATGGTATTATGCAATTAGGACCTCATCTTGTTTGACTATAAAAAAGGTTTCCATAGGTGAAAGTCTTGGTAATATAAAAAGGATTTGCACAAAACAAAATTTATTTTAAAGTAACCTTTCTAAATGCATTTATTTAAAATCAGACAGTTATTCCTTACATTCTCTAATACTACCATTTTTAACTTACTACTGACTATTGTAACAAAGTTAACACTATTCCATTGCATACTGAGCATTCTGTGATTTATTTCACCTTTAATATACCTGCAAATGTAAGTTTAAACTAATCAGGGATATTTTACCTAACAGGGCTTTCAGAATAATTTTTTTCATGCTTAAATAAAATGATTAAATTATGCTTGAGTGCCTGCATACAAAAGCGTTAGCTTCTATAGTACTGCTAATCAAATAAGTTTTATGGACAGGGAAAGCACCACATTAGAGAGAAATTGGATGCATTTTACAAGTGACATTTCTAGGAAAGACATGTTCTTTTAAAATCATATAATATTAATTAAAAACTCTAGCATGTCTTAAATAATCATAATAAAATAATACTTCATTCCTATAATAAGAAAGCGAATGGGAGTGCTATCCATGTGAAACTTGGGCATAGAGAATTAAGTAGAAAGAAGACGGATGAAATTTGGATAAGGTTCAATATTGATTCAATCCTTGATTGCACTTGGGTTGACTTGTGGCTGAAGTAATTTGTCCAGGGTGAGACCTGATCACTGCTTAGGATCAATTAACTTTGTAGCTTGTGGCTTCACACTTGAATTGCTAGACAGTCTTTACAGATAAATTCAGAATATCTCAAGAATGGATTCAGAGGAAGGCAGACCCTGTGACACACTTACATGTTTAATATTAACAAACACAATGTTTGTTAAACACCAACTCAAAATAAGAGTTAGTTTGAAGAATAATATTGAATGTGTGTATTTGTGATTACCTATATATAACCAGTGGAAGAGCAATGCTCTTAAGGAATGTAATTTCCAATTTGAAGCCCAAACAGCATTCTGTGTGGCATGTTGTGCTGGGTGTAAGATGGGTGTATTCCTTGGTAAGCATTATGTCTGGGGCTGCTTTGAAGAAGAGAGACTGAATCACATATCAGTGTTAAGAGAGCTTATTCTCAGACATAATTCCATCACTTGTGATGTTTTGTGCTAAAACCACAGTACCTTATTTGGCATTGAAAGGACAGAGCTTCCTGGGACTTTCAAAATATTCATACTTTATGCAATGATGTCTAGGCTCTTCTTCCATCAGAACCACAGATGGAGTCATGGCCCATCGTCAGTATTTAGGGCATGAGATCCTCTTGTTTGAAAACATTTAAAACCATCACTGTTGCTTACAACCATCAACATTTTTCAAGGACCAAAAGATCCCAACTTAGAACTCTTTGCTTTGTTAGTTCCAAATGTGATTTCCTGGGTAATGTAACTCATGAAGGAATAAAGCAGTCATTTGTTTTTGTAGGTTTTGTATTGATCAAGGTCTCTCAAGCAAATCAGTATTTGGATGAAAAGGGCCTTTAGAATATAGATCTTGTGGAAGAAGAATACAAAGAGCACCAATGTGAAGTTTTTCCATTGTGTCTGGACAATTCTAAGCACCCTAAGTGCCTTGGGGAATGTGATTGACTGGCTTCATTAATCTTTTAACACCTGGGGCACAGATCATTTCTAAGTGTGCTCTGGACTTTCAAGGGCTGCCACATAGTTGTTGGTCTTGGGAGAGAGGAAAGGAATTGATAAATATTAGAGACTTACTGTGAGCCTGGCCTTCACCCTCACTTGTGTTTTCATCACAGATTTTAAGTGAATGATAAAACAGCATTTCACTTTTTTTTCATGTCAAAGAATTCCATCCTATCCTCTAGAACTGGCTATAGTTGCTATTTGGCTTAACCCTTTGCCCCAATTTAGAAAATTGAGGTTTCCTTGTTCTAAAATCAATGATCTACTTTGTGCCTGAGGTCTAATAATTAGGACCCTTACTCTCTGAAAATTGGTTTGATAGTCTCCATGGCAACCATAATCTACACATCCACTCTTTTTTAACCCCTCCTTGCCTCCCACCTAAGAGTCACCATCCACTATTAGCTCATATATCCTGCATCAATCTTTATTCCTCAATACCTTCTAATCCAAGCCTCTCTGGTCCTTGTCAGGATATCTCCATCCTTCATTGCCCTGAGTCATGAGGAGTTGATCTGTTCCCTTCTTCAAACCTACCCCACACTCTGGAGCAGTGTCTTTTGGCTTGTCCTACCCTAGTAGGTCACTCTGTATCTCAATCTCAGTATCTCTCAGTCAGCCAGCTTCAACTTCCTGGAAGCCTTTTAGGAGGACAGGGATTCTGCTCCATCTTTTACTCCAGAGAAATAACTTATAAGTGGTTGCATGGTGTAAAGCATTCTCTGCATTAGAAAAATAAGGCCTCTGGGTGTGCAGTCCTGTAACTGGTAATCAAGTGGAGATTCCCTTTCCACCTCAGCCACTGGCCTCCTGGGTGGCCTGAAGGATGTCCCAGCCCTCAAATGAATTCCTCAGGAGTAAGATGAGAAGTCTCTCACATATGTGATTCTATATATGAGATGGCTTTGGACATTTCCCATGGTTAGGAGAGTGAGAATTAATTCAGCACTTACATTTTTTATCACAGGTTTGAGGGGACAATATCTCTTCATAGAGCTGGGGAATGGATCAGCACAGGGCATCACTGTCCATTCTTCTCCTTGTGAAGAGAGGGCACTGGGAAGGCAGAACCAGTCTTCCATAGCCATCCTGTACCTTGGATGATTGTCTGAAATTTAGTTGTTACTATAGCTTGTTCAGAGGTGGGTGATGGAGGAATTAATTTGTTTATGCAGGAGGAGAAACTAGAGAGCTTAGGTTTTGTTCAAGGAAAACAGTCTTTGTGCTTTTTCCTCATAGTTACTGGACACGATGGTGTACTGGGTCCTGGCAGTGGGAGTGTGACCACAGTGGTGGAGATGCATTGTGGCTATCAGCCATTCACTTTTCCCCAGGGTCACTTGGAAACTTTAGAAACTGGCCTCTTTAAACCATTTTAGGAGATAATCTGGTAACAGCTTATTTAAATGAACAAGAGCACATTGTCATTTGACTGGGAATCAGATCTTAGGTAGAAAAAGCCTAAAATCTTTTCCTTTGTTTTATCTGAAGAAAGTTTACTGTTACTTCTGAGAACATTTAAAAATTTAATTATTTCCACTCGCACCTTGAGTTTGAACTTTTGTTTGTAAAATTGGCATAGGAGATTAAAACATAGACATTAGAAGTTTAATCGTAATTTATGAAATCATTAATAATGAACCCAGGCTGGATTTCTTTGGAAGTTAGGAGCTCTTACATTCTTCTGGTTTTATCAAGTGAGCACTTTATCATCATCCAGGAAACTTGTTAGGGACATCTGTGATTGCAGGGTTTGGCAGTTATGTTTTCATCTGTCATTAGAAATAGAAGTCATAGGAATCACTGTTGCTCCATAGGCTATAGGAGTTTTTTGCATTGATATTCAGAGTTCAGTAGGAGGCCAGATTGATATTCTTTGCCACAAAGAAGAATGTCTTAAAAGTGTATTGCAGTGAGTTCTTCGTTGGAATTTGACTCCATTGGATTAATTATTACATTAGATAAAATATTACCAGGAGATGTAATGGAAGTTTATCTAAAGACACTCAAGAGATAGGTGGTCAGTAATATATGAGGGGTAACAATGCCGGAACAGTGATGAACCAGACCTGACCAGGTAATGAGGATCGGAGTGCTAGCAGGGAGAACTAGCTACAAGAGGTGGTATACAAAGTATTTGGGAGGACTTTTCATTTAGACTTTTTAGGGAATTTGTCTAGTAACGCTGGGATAGGAAATCAGAGCCTAATGATATTAAGAAAGTAGATAGATAATGGTACCTAAACGGTCTGTGCATATAATGTTGCCAGGGAAATAGCACAGAAGCATTGCAGAGAACATTTCAAATGCATTTCCATTTGATTTGGCAAGTGGAATATTATAAATTGGGAAATCATTCCCCCAGTGGTGATAAGCATCGTGGTCTAAGTTGTGCTTTAAATACGTCTTAGGAAGTTGGTTAGTTGATCTGGTTAAAACTAGAAGAACTATACCTCTTTGCCTAACCTCAAAATAGAGGAAGATGTGAGCTGTAAGACAGGTCATGAAAGACTGCTAGTTTATTTTCTGAGTCTATGCATATGTTATGTACACAGTGATGAGCAAACACAGCTGGGAAGAACAGCAGATGATATTGGGACTGGAACTGTGGTGTTTATCAGACTGACATAGTAATCCTTCTTTCCTGTGAAAGTGTTCTTTTTAAGTGACTGTTGCAGTTCTGTAACTTTTATCATGCATCAAACAAGAATTGTCCTTTACTACCCAGCTCCTTTGCCCACCTGTCACACATTATCCTTCTCATCTCTGGATAGATTTATTTAGAAATGAGATCCACATTTGACCTCTGATGGAAAACAAATGTGGACAATGACTTCTCATCCTTCTGTTTCAATAAAGACAGTAGATCCATGCAGGTCTAAAGAGAAAAGAAATGTGATCGGTCTCCACTGACATGGTCAAGTTAAGCTTTGACTTGGCTAATGGGAGCAGGTAGAAGATATCAGAGGAAAATAGAAAATAGAAGTGAAGAGCAACAAAATAACTGTTCAATGCTATTTGACTTTTTAAAAAGAGAGTTACACAATATTTTTGCAATCCTGGTAAAGAAACCTTTTATGGTGTCTGAAAGAAAAGTAAAGTGTTTGCTTCTGTGAGTGAATCTGAAATAAACTGATACATATGTAGTAAGTATATGCCTACTCAATGTACAGCAGAGTACAGGTGGAGACATAGGGCAGATAGCAGGGTCGATTCCCACTGAGTCATGAGCCCATTCAGGACAAATTAAATTGCTGCAAAGATGGTGAGCCTTGATTACTTCCAATTAAATGGTACACTAAGTGGAATTTTAGAGGTGGGAGTGAATTAGAATTTAAATTTGTCTTGAGACAGGTAGGATTTGTCAAGACAGAACTATTGTAATGGGGATATAGTAATTTATAAGATAGTGCAGAAGCCCAAATGTGGAAACAGCTCTCCCAGGAGTGTTGGAGTCGGGCAGGGGTGGAGAGAGAATACGTTAATAAATGTAGCTACAGCAAAAAAAAACCCCTTGTGATTAGTGTGAAATAAGAGCAAAAAGACCATAAATGTCTTGCATATCAAGCATTTGATTTTAGCTTCATCTTCTGATTTAGCCAGAAGTTTTAGAAGCTGTCCTGTGAGACCTCTCTGGGCTGGGAATGGCATGGAGGGTGACCAGATTGGATGCAGGGCCTTCCATCTGTCCCTTACTACTGTCAAGACAGTAGTTCTGCTTTTATAATAAGTTGCTTTTTAAGTAGATTTTCTAGTTGGATATCTTTTGAACAACAGATTGCAAAAGAAAATCTTAATAGAAATGATGATCCAATAGACACCATGGATCCAGTTAAAATTGTGTTACTGAAGACTTGTTCCAGTTGGGATGGCTCGGATGACTGGAGGCTGAGGAGGCCCTGGAGGCCACACTAGGCAGGAAGGGTGTTGTAGCAGTTTAGATTTTAGAAATTGCAGAAGGATGACCAGGATTGAGTTTGTGGGATGAGAAGGAAGAGGCAAATACAAGAGTCATTGCAAAGGAAAAATAATTAGTGTTTAGATAGAGGGGTGGATTCAGAGAGGGGAAAGGGTTAACCTGGATTAAGTGTCAAGTGCACTTAGCTTGCCAGAACTTGGGAATCACTTTGGGTGTTTAAGAGGCAGCTTCCCTGCCCTATCACAGGTTCATAGAATCCCTGCCTTTAGAGAGGGGAGCCTCAGAATCCATTTGTATACCTTAGCCCCAGGGATTCTTGTGGTCCCAACTGATACTTTCCCTTCAGGAGATAGTGACTTGGCTGTGAAGTGATAGGTATTCCTTAAAAAGTGGTTGTTACATATAAGAAATATTATCCTCTCTGGGACCTGGCTCTTTCATGTGTTTTGGTTCCCTGACTGGATCTCAAACTGTTCTGAGTTTTTCTCTTAGAGATACCTTTTGGCTATGTGGGAGAGTAAAAAGTGGTCTGGTGGACTGGGTTCTGGACACTTAGCTTTCTATTTGACTAGAGCTGCTTGTGGTTTATATGTTTTATTTATTTCAGCATTGGAGTTAAGTTTGTAGGATGATTTATAAAACTTCTTTCAATTCTGACATTGTTCACAAGAGAGAAAGTAGGTATGGTGGAATAAGGATGGAAGGAGAAACCCATGAAAGCAGAGGCAGTCCTTGTAAACCAGGCCCCAGACCCTGGGCTCCATACCTGGGGGGCAGGGAGCAGTTATTTCAAAGGGTCTTTGACCCTGGATGCATTCATTGCACAACCGAAGCGTTAGTCTGGAGACCAAGTACTTTTTCATGCAATGATGCTTTTCAGATCTACTTTGAATGAAAATATCAAAAATGTGTTAAAATATTGATGAGTTAAATAGAAAATTGCATATATATTACAATAAACAGATAGTAAACTAAACATGATCATGTGAAGGACCATAATTTGTGTTAAACTGAGGTCTTATATTGGAAAAGTAAAGGAATAACCTTTTATATGTTAAATGGCAATATTAAATCCCATTATTAAATTGCTCACTGATAATTATCATCCATTTAAGGAATTTTAGTTATTGAAAGAAATGACATCAACAACAGTCTACCCATACAAAGGCTTTGGGGGCATGATTCATCAAGATTACATTATTTCAAGGTCTTTTCTTTGTTTTGTCTAGTGTCACTTTACTTGAAAACATGTTGGCAATCCTTTTCACTTTTTGAACTTTAATCAAATCTGGGGTTTGTGGTTTTGTTGTAAAATCTGTCAGAATCGAATTTTTAAAAGACTTTTCCTCCATCTTTTGTCAATTATGCTTAATAAAAATTAATCATTGACAGTGGAAAAAGGACTTCAGCATAAAATATCAATTTTTTTTTTTCATTTTTAAAAGAATGAGGCCAGTTTATATATGCTGATAGGTAATCATTCCTTAGATATATTAAGTGAAAAAGGCAAGCAGCAGAAGAATGCATATAGTATGCTACATCGTTATAAAGAATTGCATAAAATTCTACTTGTGGAAGTAGAAATAGAATTTGACAACACTGCTAGCTTTAGGGGAAGAAAGTGGGGTTCAGGCATTGCTGGTTGGCAGGAGCCTTTGTGCCGGATGTCTTTTGGACCTGTGTGTGAGTCTTATGTAAAGTTTGTACTGGTATCATCCACTGTTTAATTAAGATTATGGTATCAGCCTGTCTTTCTGCCCTTCTGGGGGCCAGTGACACTGCTCACTTCTCTACCAGAAAAGGGTGTAGTGGGGAAGAGATCCAAGTCCCCAGAGCCTTACCACTTGCTTAATTGCCAGCCACCCTTCTTCCTCTAGAAGGAAACCTGGATCATAATGGCATGACCTCCAGGCCTTGGGGAAGACTATGTTGGCTGCTGTGTGAGGCACACAGCCTTCATCAAGACTAGCTTCTTCCTAGCCTCTGACTTTCCCACTCTGGGCTTGTCCACTCCCGACCCCTTTCTCCTAGAAACACCATGCAGTGTCCTCTCTCTGGCTGGCCCCTCGTGTATCAAGTCCTGCATGGAGAGACTGGCCCTATTTAATTCCTGGGAATATGGGGATGTTCAAGATAAAGAGCTCCCTGGTTCTGCCTAACCTTTTCCAGCCCACATTCTCTCAGTCTTCTCTAGGATCCTGGTCTGCTTCCTACAGGAAGCCAAATGACCCATTTGGTCTTCTCCTTAGTATCTGGTGCAGCTTTCTTCTCTGAAGCCTCCATGAGCTCTCTTCTCCAAAGAATTTATCACATCTAATATCACTGCTGTTCATGAGGTTCAGACTCTCTGTTGGTTTGTAACTCTGTGAATGTGGGAGTCTGGAACAGCTGGGGTTCTTTTTTTGGATGCTTTATTAAGGAGTTATTGAAATCTCATACCTTGAACTCGAAGTTATTTGCTTAAAACTGGCCTGTAACATTTTGTTGCTAAGACCAAAATGCAACATTGGTTCCAATAATACATTGTTTCTTTCCCAATCTCTTTACACCTTTGTCCCCTTTCATTGTCTTCTCTTATCATAGAATGCACAATTGATTGTTGACATATTTTGGCTTGTGTGTTTTGGCAATCAAAATAAATAAACCAGAGGAGGTGGCCCACACCTGTGATCCAGGCAACTCAGGAGGCCAAGGCAGGAGGATGGCAATTTTGAGATCAACCTGGTCAATTTAGCAAGACCCTGTCTCAAGAAATATAAATGGGTTGGGGATGTAGCTCAGTGATAGAGCACCCATGGGTTTAACCCTCATTACTGTAAAACAAACAAACAATCAAACAAGAACTGAATAAATAAAAATAACTAATATTCCCACTGGTGGGGGGAAGCATACCTTATACCCAGGATCAACCTTAGCAAACCAAAGCAGTAAAACTACTTGGATATTCATAGATGAACTTTTTAATTTCATGAACCTGTTTTTATTTCTTTTTTTAATCCTGAATTTTATAATGAGGTTATTATAAAGGATGGACTCTCTGAAATTATGAGCAAAATTTCAGGTATACAGACATTTTCATGAGGCAGAACTGTTCTTTTGTTTAGGGACCCAAACTAGACTAAAAACCACTGTAATCTCTTCTACCTTTCTCTGACCAGATGCCCTTTGGATATCCCTAGCTGCCCTTTTCCTCCTTTGGTTGCCCATATCTGTTTTCTGTGGAGACCCCCAGGTTGAGTACTTCCCTTCCAGTGTCCCCCTTCTCCCTATCCAGTGTTGTCTTCTCTCTGACTTTGTGTGGGATTCCAGTTGCTCTGCTGTCTGATGAATAAGTGTCACAATGAGAGATGTGGTGGCCCATGCCTATAACCTCAACTACTCTGGAGGCTGAGGCAGAATTGCAAGTTAAAGGCCAACCTGGGCAATTTAGCCCAAAATAAAATAAAAAGGGGGCTAGGAATGTAGCTCAGTGATGGAATATTTTCTAGCATATGCAAGGCCCTGGGTTCAATGCCCAGTATCACAGAAGTGAAAAACTAAGGATGATCTAAAACAGGGCAATTCAGGCAGATTCTCTGACTCGGAATACAGAAGTGGATCAAGAGTCTCACTGTTTTTCCTTCATATAATGTTTCTATTTGAAGAGATGCCTTGAGGAGGGCAGCCTTAAGTATCTCAAAGGTGTCTGAGCAATTTAAACAGATATGTTGGGAGAGGAGGCACAGTAAAGGCCTTTATGGCATGAAGTTCATGTATTGTCCTATTTAGTGCTCCCTTGGGAGTGAGACCAGTTTGGAAGTTGTTTCTTGAGGTCTGCTCATTTGCCCAAGATGACCCTGCACGAATGATGGGCAAGATCTGAACCTTGATTTCCTTGCTTTAAGGCTTCACAGCTGTTTGGGGGTAATGTCACTCTCCTGGACATCCTCTAGTCCCACCACCTAGGAATTCATCCATGAACAGAGTCAGCCACACAGCCTGCAAGTAGGAATTATACTGGAGTAAAAATGGAAAACTATCAAAATATTTCAATGCACTTAGAAAAGTTACTGTTTAGAGTACCAAAATATCACAAGTTTGCAATCTCAGAGAGAGAGAAAGGGAGGCAGAGAGGAAAGGGAGGGAGGAAAGAGAAAAGGAAAAAGCAGATCAGCTGATATGGAACAGCAGCAATTAGACCATGTTTGCAGTTGGACACTTGTAGTAGCCCCTTGAGATATGTGACCATCAACCATGAATGCAGATACTTCCAAAGTCTTGTTTTTCTTTTATGTGAAAGTTGCCAGCATGGAACAGATGCCTTTATTTGGAGAAACCAGTCTTTGGAAATAATTGGTTCTCTCTTCTTTTTTCCCCTAGAGATGGTATTTCACAGATGAATTTAGATGAGGGGGGAAAATGAAATTACCATAGATTAATTCAAAGTATTTCTTTTTTGTCACTCCAAAATGTTTTAGGAGGTATAGCTTAATTCCTCTTATTTTGATTTTGTTGACTGATCATAGATAAATATCTGTCTATTTCTGTTACTATTAGTATAGTAGTGACTTTCAGAAAGGAAAAAAGTAAGATTGTGGTAGGTCACTTTGAGTAATGACCCTTGCTTTATTTGACTGCTTGATTTGAATGCTTTGATCCATAATGTCAAAGGAAGTACTGCCACCTTCCTAGGGTCAAATAATAGGGAATGAGCATAATGGATAGAGTAATACTTGCACTAGGAGCAGTAAAGCAGTTTGCAAGTATTATGTCTTATCTTCATATCTTCCTAGCAAGTTAAGTATTGTTATCCTACTTTAAAGATGAAATGTGAAACTTAGAAAGGTAAAGTGACTTGTCCAAGGTCAAAGAGCTAACAAGTATTGGAGCTGAGATTCTAGTCCAGCCAGAGTGTGCATACATGCAGCGGGCTTCTAAGTGGTCATTGTATGTAGGGCACAATCATTTTACAACATTTTATTTCTTTAAGTTATATCTGTAACAAAGGAGATATTTTAAGAGTTTTCTATCATTTAAAATTGTCTGATTTGTTAACTCACACATTGCATTGTTGATTTGACTAAAATCCGAGGTTGGTCACCTGTCTTTGGATTAATTTGTTCTTTAAAAACAACGATTGTAGGATTTTGAAATAATTCCTTATTGCAGTAAGTGAAAGGAGCTTGAATAAAGACAGATGGTATTTGGTGATTATTCCCTTGTTCACTCAGCCAGTATTGGGTGAATGCCTGTGTGCCAGGAACTGTGCTAGGCACTGGGTATGTGCATTGAATACACATGGCTGTGCCCAGCCACCCTAGCTATGGTAGGAGTATAGAGCAGCAATGTATTGTCTGAAGACATGAAGAGAATAAGATGGGGTCTCATTCCTACAATGGCCGACAAACTCAATGGAGAGAGAAGTCTGGGCATAAAAATTGCTAGAGTGCATTTTTACCTTGTATGAACTTAGGCTGCAGTCCTCCACTGTAGTATTCTGATGCTCAATATGGGAGGAAAGGCTGGCCTTGCAGGCTTAGGTGATTGGCCTGTCTGTACTAATGGGCATGGACTCATGTCAGCAGCATCTGGCAGGTGAAGGGTAGCCAAGCCCAAAATAGACTAAAAGTGCTATGACAATTTAAAGAAGAGAAAAAGATCCTGGGCCCTACAAGTGATCAGGGAAAGATTTGTGAAAGTCATGAGAATGAATTGGGCCCTTATGGCATTTCATTAGGTGGGATTCATTTGTTTGATTCTGTTTATTTGGACTACTATGTGCCAAGTATAATTTTCAGGATAGAGGATGGAGTAATGAGCAAAACAGACAAGACCACTGCTTGCACAGAGGTTACAACTTGGAAGAGGAGAGAAAGGTAATAAGAAGCTTATAAGATTTGTCCATATTGTATTAAATATAATGAAGACAACTAAGAAATAATGTTGAAATAATGGTGGTGATGGTGAATAGATTGTTTCAGATGGTTGGGAATGTCATCTCTGAGGAAGTGACTCTGGAACTGAAGTCTGAGTATTGAGAAGGAGGGTGCTATGTACTGTCTGTGGGCAGAGCCCTGAGGTCATGAACAAAACCTTCGGGATGGAATGGCACAATGTCTCTGGGAGTTTATCCAGGAAAGAACTGTACTTGAGGGCATGTTTGAAGTGCAGGCTGAAAACTCTAGGATAGTACCACAACATGGAGGATTTTAAACAGGGCAAGAATAAGGACTGTGTGCACACATCCAGGAGATGAGTAGTTGGAAGCAAGGAGAACCCAGATATGTATGTCATGGAAGCTTGTGAAACTGAGATACTGACATTTGGTGCACAGGACCTGTGATATGGGACACCCCACCATGCCATGTCCCAGTTGCTTTCTGATAGAAGTTGGTGCAGTCTGTAGTCCTGAAATGAGGTTTACATGGTACTCCATCAACTACTACTTCAGATGGGGGGTGGGGCATACAAGAGAATTGCCTACAAAGGAATCATGAAGCTGTGAAAAAGGTAAGTTCTAACCCAATGCCAGGGACTGTAATTAACAAGGCAATGTTTTCAAAACCACACGTGATAAAACAGGTTTCTTTTGGGCAGTGCCCCTCAGAACAGAAAACTAATTGTCTCCCTTAATGTATATAAATGGTCTTTAGCCATAATTTGTTTTTGTGAAGAGAAAGAATAAAGGTTTGAGTCCATCCAGGTGGATAGAAATAAGGAGATACATTTAAATGCTCATTTTTTGAATAACTATATATTTTTACTAAAGGAAAAACTGCCCCAAATGTTGATAGAATCCTCTAGAGTAATGTGTTTAGGCAGTGAAAGGATTCCTGGCAGTGATTGAGAAATATAATAATGGGGAACTGCACTTGATCTCTTTTGAGGTTGATTCTGATGTGTGTAGTCTTTACATCCTATTAAATTTTTGAAAGATAAACTGATACAAGACTGATTTGCCAAGGCCAGCAACTATTCCTTTTAAAACCTTGGCTCAGTGTACACACTGAAGGGATGGGGGAGTAAGATAAAAGCATTATAAATATGAGGTTAACTGAATCCAAATAGAAGGTTCTCTCAAGTTATTGCATTCCTTAGAAAATAAATACATTGCGCATATGGTTAAGATTGATCAAAAAAGTATTCTGTATGCCAGTGATTACATTCCCATCTGTGATTAAGGTTTTCTGTCTGCATCTGGTTTTCACATTATATTTCTGTAACAAGAATCCTTTATACAGCAGAGTTCACTTTCTGTATTTTCTGTTAGCTGCAGCTTGAACTACTGCACAGATCGCAGATTTACACATGTGGTTTTCATTACTTCATACCATTGAGAAAAAGTAATATTTGTTTGGGAATGTATGTTTTCCACAATTTCCATGGTAATACAACATGTTGAGCCTTTTTAATAACACTTTTGTAGAACTACAAATTGAGGAATTCTGCTCTTGGTGAAGCTTAGCTTTTAAACTTTTCTCAGTTTATATTCCCCCCATAACGAGGTTTTACAAATTTGAGACCTGAGGATCTGAACAAAGCAATTATCAAAGATTGAGAAAATTTACTATCATTTGCATATTATGCAAACTTTAGTGGGCAATAGGTATCACAAATATATAAACATACATTTCATGTTGCTCATTTACCCTCACTGATTTTACTTTTATTTCGTATTGGGAGGGCATTTAATGTGTTGTCTGAATGAAGCACAGCGTGAGACCTCAAAGTTCAAAGATCAGTTCTTTTTTCTTTTTTTTTGTTATTCTGTTGATTGTGATGTAATGTTTCTTATATAAAATAGTTAAGTTTGGGGAAAAGCTCATGGGTAACTTTAGGTTTACACTGTATATTGCTTGAATATGTGTTTGTATACTGTGTTAACATTTAAGAATTTATAAATTGTACATTTTAAATACTTTGTAACATTTTCCTGCCAACTTCTCTTCATTGGTTTCAGAATACTCTGGTTAAAATAGATACCATAAACAAGGTTAAGAAGTGAAAAGGTATATTCTATCATGAGGGATCATTTCTAATTGAGAAATTTGCTTTTTAAAGGAAGTTAATCCACATGGTAATTTTATGTACCTCCAAACCAAGGTTCACACTATTTCTGTTAATAAACTGAAATGCCTGCTAGTTAGTAGTCATGAATAGGAAGAAATAGACTCTAGGGGATTTATATGTGCTTTGGCTGCTTCATTTGATCAGTGAAGATGATTAACTATGGCCCATGCAGGGTTAGTCCACTTTTATCGGGCTCTCTGATGTCTTTTGTTGATGGTTGCTGAAGCACAAAATGTTATCATATATCAGGACATAATAATAATAATAATAACAACAATAATAATAATACTCTTCTTTTCCCCAATGTTTGTTTAGCCTCTATTTATAAATGCTCTTTTTTTAACCTTAGTATAGAAACACTAGAAATATCTATATTTTTATTTTTCAGAAATATTTCTGTTAATATCAAGCTGTATTTACTTCCTTGTCTCCTGTTGTGTGCCCCTCCCCCACTCACAGTATCTGAATATGCATAATCTATATGTGTTATTTTGAATCTGGTTGTTTTCTAATGGAAACATTTTCTTTATCATTTGTTAATAACTTTTTAGGTTTTATGGTAACTAAATGCTTCCAAGTTGTGGTTGATTTTTCTTTAATGTCTTTATTGAGCTTTAACTCCCAACTAGAAAGTATCTAGTAGTGTATTTTTTTTTTTTTCCTAATTGGTACTTATTTTTTGCCATGAAGAACAGGAAACAACTGATTACATCACAGCAGAGCCCTAATGCAGCAACAAAGAGCATTGATACTTTTTAATAGAATCTGATTGCATTGTATACATTAGAGTATGTTCACCAGTTTAAATTCCTTTTTTTTTTAACAATTTAAATTTCTAGGAAGTAATTTGGTCTCAGAAAATATAAGCACTTTAATATGACTTTCTGAGATTAATTTTATACCTCTTTATTCCTTTGCATTGAGTTCCTACTTGAGCTGATATTCCAGGCCCTTATATTTCATAGGTTATAGGAATTACAGATGGCTTTTTGTTCATAGTAGCGGTAGTCATAGTAGTAGGTGGGTAACAGGCAGTCAATAAATGTTTGCAGACTGTGAATGAATGACTTCTAAACCTACCAAATCTAGCAGGAAAAAATGAGGAAATTTGAATTTCTCTAGAAGAAGAAAAGAAAGCAGAAGTATTGATTTAGTAAACTAATTCACTAATAATTGTTTTAACTAAGATTTTTTAAAGTGGTCAATTACATAAAGATTATTTACTAACTATTTTAACTAAAAATGGCAGTACTGAAATTTCAGAACAATGCCCAATGTGGCTACCACATTGTTTTGAAGCAGGATTTAAACACTTGTAAAATAAAATAAAAACTTCACAATGTCTAAAGAATTTTATAAAAAGAAAGTGACAGATTTATTTTTATTGGAACAGGTAAAAATCTAACATACTCTCTGAAGGTATTTATGTAAATATACTTTAAAGCCAATCTAAGAAGACTGCAAGTTCAGAATGTAACCAGCTTTGAGTCAGATGATGGGCAGAATTCAGAGCCCTTGATAGCATCTTTCAGGAACTGAGAAATGGGGATTGTTTTGATCTCTAAAATTTAGAAGAGCTTGTATCTGCTTCTGAAATCAAACAAAACAAAACTGGCCTGGTATTATGTGAGTAGGTGGGTGTGAAACTTCAGACTGGTTGTGATATGTGCATTTTTTTTCCCCTTTGTTGTTGTCAATAGAAAAGATTGATCTCTGGACTGGTGAACATAATCTCTGTCCCAGTCAGAAAAGGAGAGAGGAAATTAGCAGAGCGGTTGGTGGAGAATGATATCTGTCAAAAGAAACACTTGGAGAGCACTGAGTGTAGTAATAGGTGACTGCCGGAGAAAAGGGAACTTTGAATATTGTCAAGGTAAGGAACGGACAAATATTTTGATTTTGCAATTTACTTACATACCAGAAAATCGATCTGTAATTTTTTCCCAATGAATTATAATTTTGAAGGTTTTCTCTTTTCCTTATTCTAGTGCCTGTTGATAAAGAATTTGTATTATGTTTTAACCATTTGTGTTTGAACTCTTTGGGTGTGCGGGTGGGATGGGGACAATCTGGCAATGGGAGCCCTGTTTGATAGCATTGGGTCCAAAGATATCAAATGATCAAGTACCAAATTTTTTTCACCCTCTTCTTGTTGTAGTGTTTCCTGCCATGTTTCATAATACATCTGTTATAAACTGAGCAATGCTTGGAGTTAAAGAGTAAAAGCTATGCCATGATTTCTGTGTTTATTGTAATGAGGAGATGGTGTTTTCTGAAACAGTTTGTTGACTAAACAGGCAAAAAAGTGCTTTTTGGTTTATTATTTCTTCTGATCAATTTGGATTTAACTTTTAGGTGAATTCACTTTCTAAACAGAATTCTTATCTGTTAACACATTTAAAAACTTAACTTCAGGAAAACACAGATATAAAACAAGTGTATTGCCATTTGGCAAAAGATTTCTATAAGTCTGCAACATTTAAAAATTCAGGGATGTCCCCGAATTATGGGTTCAGGGAATTAGTGCCTCTTCTAATCAGCCCTATTCCAGGTTTAGCAGATAATGGACTTGTGCAGAAACATCAATGAATTGGATAAACTGTGCTAAGACAAAGTCAACACCATCATCATGTGATGCTGGTTGGCACTGTACTGTTTGGGAAGGATTTGAAGTTCTGTGACTGACTGACTGATGGCCTGACTTTATGAAAAGAGAGGCATAGCCAAATGCTTTGTGACCATTCTTCTGGAAACCTCACTGCTGGCATCCATCCCACAACTCTTACTTCTTGAAGTCCCTACAGATAGTTACTGGCTTGTTCTTAAAGGTCCTGGACATGTGTTGGCAAATTAGTTTTTTTGAAAGATCAGAGAAAATGAAATAATTCCCCATAGAATTACATACTCCAAAGGAAACCTTAGTCATGATTTGGTTTTTGTGTCTGTATTTACTTTCCTTTCATCCCTCCTTCATGTAATGATGGTCTTCTTCATATTTAGTGAAAGACATCAGTTCAAAAAAGAAGTCAAATGATGCAGTTAGTTGAGACATCTTCTGCCTTTATTTCTGTTTTCTTACCTTATGTATATTGTTACTGAAGTAGTTTTTTTGAGAATTCCAATTTTGGTTGATTAGACTTCTGAAATCTGCACAGAGGAAAAAAAAAAGGTGTCAATATTATATCTTAAAAGAAACAACCTAATAATAACAGCAACCATCCCTGATTTAGAATTGTTTACTCCTTCTATCAGAAGAAAGTAGCTCTTTCAAAAGAGAATATAACTTTTTGCTTTCTGCCTTTGTATCTTTGAGTGTTAATATTATGTGATAAAAAATATCAAAAGTGCATATTAAAAATCCAAAAGTGTACTGGACTTTCACACTTGAGTCCATTGTAGATGCGTAGTTCTCATTTTTACCTACCCATCCCATTGCCATCATATTCTTTTCTGGTCATGCAGTGTGTATCTGTGCCTGACTGCAGTGAACTGTTGCAAGAAGGAGCTTCCATACTGAAAACAAAAATGTATGGCAAAGACATACATCTTAATCCAACTTAATGTGTGTTGTTTGTTATAATATGCAAATACTGAACCCCCAGCAACATGCATCAGGACGGCTATGTTGAGTTTCTTCTCCTTCCCTGCCCCCTCTTTCTCTCTGTGTACATACTTTAAAGATGATGTATCTAAACAGACACATATTAATGTTGGCCTATTTTATAACTGTTGGGTTTTCTTGATGTTTTATTTTTTACATCACATTACAAAATCTATTTCTAATTATTTCTTCCTTTTTGCAATAGTAATGGGTACACAGAAATATGGGGTCCAGAATCAGGTTAACCCAAGAAGTATGGAAGAACAAAAATCACATACTCCAAATTTGCAAACACCTGGAATCCATTGGATTCCTGGAGTAATTTGGAAGCACAAAAACAGAACTACCAGATGAACAGTCAGTGCTGTGAGTGAGAATAGCCTGAGGAGGCACCAGAGAGTCTGGCCTGTGTGGCAAGTTTCAAGCAGTGAGTGGTCACCAAGAGTCAGGCCTGCCTCTGCCAGGGAGAAATGACACTGAGGGGGCATGCCACAGTGTGAGTGGAAGCTGGAAAAGGCAAAATACTAGCCTGTTTCACCCTGGGTGGTTTTGTTTGTTTTGTTGCGATGCTAGAGATGAAGCCAGGGCCTCTTTAACCACAGAGCCACGCCCCAAGCCCTTCTGCTGTTTTAAACCAGACCCCAAATACACACAGTGCTCAGTCCTCCAGAATGCCCCTTGGAGCTGTTCTTATGATGGGTGCCATTGTAAGGGCACTGAATATATATGGGACAGCTATAAGTGGTGCCTGATCTGAGGAGCTTGCTCTTATCAACTAATAAGGAAAATTCTAAGAAAGAATTTCCTAATATTTGCCATGTTAAAAAAAAAATCCATTGACTTCCTAAAAGATGCAAGAGGAAAGACCATGGGAGGAAAGAATAGGAGGAAACTAGCTGTACAGCAGTGCATTTATTCATGCATATTATAGGCTGGAATATTTAGAAGTACTAATTTTTACACATTGTGTATGTTTTGGAAGCCACGTTTGTCTTATTAAAAAGGGTGATTTTGAAAATGCTCATTTAGATGATGCTGTGCAGGTTCAAATACTAGTATCTTTATCAGCAAAAAAAAGGAAAGTTATTTTCTTAGGTTAAACTGCTGTTTTTTAGAGAGTGTCTGCGTTTATTTTTAGGTTTTCTTGGTCATGTTCGAGGGGCCTGATAACATTAATGGGCTTTACCCCACATGGAGCTTTGAGCTTATTGTAGCACAGCACACTGATCCCAGGTCAGTGTGATGCGTGAAATCAATTTATTTGAATCTCTTTTCCTCTATAGGAATTTGGCAGCGTGCCAGTTGTTTTCATTTAATGTTCTTTGTGTTGAACACAGACAAGCAGGCATGCTTTTGTATTCTTCTCTCTTTTGGTCTCTGTCTCTTTCAGCTAATGTTTTACTCTGGATTTTGAAATGAAGGAAGAACATGTTATGTATATGAATCTAATCATTGCTTAATATGAATGTGTGTATGTATATGTGTGTATATTTACTTTATTAGCTTTTAGAGGATATCGTTGACATTCCTGAGTTTTGATGGTCACTTTGTGCATAAAATATTTTAGGATTTTGTTTAGATAAGATTTTTGATGAAATATCATCAACCAGATCCTGGGTGGTATTTGCTTACATTAATAACCACTATCAAAACTTGAAATAGCCATATTAATTAAACAGCACAACAGATGTTTAATTTGTGAACTAGACTATCAAAATCATTTGGGGGAGTATTTTTGAGTTTGAAGATTCACACTTCAATCAAGCACATATTTTAAAAAATTATACTGATTTGGGTATTTTCTTTGATTAACCCATCTTAGTTAAGACACTAGTGTTTTACCTACATTGTTCTATGTGAATTTTTTACCAAGTTCCTGCCATTAGGGTCATTTTTTTTTTTCTTTTTAAAATTGGAACAGTGATGTGTGGGCATTGCAAGGAGATTTCTATTGCCAGTAAATTCAGACCCTTCTGTGGATGTTTTTGTAGGCAGCAGGATTTGTTTCTGGGTCAGCTTTAGGAAGAGGTGGAGAAGGAAACGATAGAGAGGGAAAGGAGAATGTTCTGTTGATGCTCGGGGCAGTTCTTGCGGAAGTTGATATGCAGAACCCTGGAGCCCAGGCATCAGGGTCAGGCGTATATCCAGCAGCCCTGCTTCCTTGTTTAATTACCTGAAGAGCAAAACAGTCAGTCCAGGGTGTGTGAAACCTCAGTATCTCTGCAGCCGCCTGGCGCTCTGACATCCTGCAAGGCCAGCCTGTCGTCGGCCAGCGTCAGGCTGGCTCACGCCCAGGGTTCCTTTCTTTCAGGAGGCATTGTGTGAAAGAGGGTTTGGTCAGGAATCTGAGGTTCCTGCCAGTGCTGTGTGCCCTGGTCCCTTTCCCTCTCTCTCTCTGGACTACAGTGACAGATAGGTTTGATTTTTTTTTTTCTTTAAAGAATTAAACATTTAGCTCTTTCATTTTATACTTCTGGCCTTGCTATGAAACAATCTCTTTCAACAGCAGTGGAGGACTGACCTGAGTTATTGGGTTCTTATTTTTCTGCTTCCTGTGATATGGTGGCCTACGTGTCTTGCTCTTTTTGGGTCAGACTCACTAGTAGTAGTTCAGTGTGGAACTAGTAGTTCCCAGATTGTTTTCTATGAAGCGATTTTTGAATCTTCCTGTCCTTAAAAAATAGTCCATTTTTTAAAGAAAGTTTTAAAATTATTTTTGTTGGGTGGGTCGCCCCCCCCCCCTTTCCTTGCAATTCAAATATGGTCTCTGATGTTTGTCTGATAAAGTGGGGGATGGTGAGAAATAATACTTGGAGAGTAAAAGGTCCAAATTTGGAGAGCACCATAGGGTGAATATTCTAAGAAAGGCTGGGGATGGAGCCATTTGGGAGATCCCTTGAATTTAATGAGATGTTCTCTTACCAAGAGGAAATCTAGTAGGTTCTTTTTCCATACTGTGGGCTAATGAAATGTCCTTGCTGTGAGTGGGGGAGCAAAGGTGGTAGTGGAGGAAGTTTCCTGAAAAGGGAGAGGAAACTGTGACTGACTGTGCAGTGATGTGTTTTTTCCAACTACTTCATTGGGATTCTGTCATGCAGTCTGAAGGGCATTTGCCCTTTAGATGCACATGTGTACTTCCCATTAATGTTAATAGGAGTTATAGGCATGTAAGGAGAGCAGCATGTACTTTTGCCTAGTGCAAAAGCATGGCTCCAGGGAATTGGTTCCGTGCCCCTCCATTGCCTGCCCCCCAAAAATAAAGGGATTGGATTGTGCAGGACAGAGTTTGGTTGAAGTTATTCTAAAAGCTTTTGTTCATCTTATGTTTGTGGAAGTAATGTCAATGTTATGTGTATTTATATACTACTCCAGTGAAAAGTACATAATCATTTAAATATTGGATTAGCCTGGTGTGCCTTGTGGAGCTGGCATTGCTATGATCTATCATGCACAAGTGTAAGTAGCTCTACCCTAAGTGTTATGTGTATCCTTAGGCATGTATGTGTTTATTTATGTGTCAGGCTACTGCATTTCTTCAGAGTATTTCTCTTTTCAGCATCAGTAATACATGATGGGCATGATGGCACATGCCTGTAATCTCAGCAACTCCAGAGGCTGAGGCAGGAGGATTGTAAGTTCAAGGCCAGTCTCAGCAACTTAGTGAGGCCCTAAGCAAGCAAGTGGCTCAGTGGTTAAGTGCCCCTGGGTTCAATCCCTGCCCCCCCCCCCCCAAAAAAAAAAATCACTATACATGGAAAAAAGAAGGCATATAAGTATACTTTAAGCTACAGTTGACATTCCCAACTTGTGTGCTCCACTGGCAACTCTTCATCCCTCCTTGGGAGTGATCCCTCCCATCCCTCAAGCTCCCAACTTCTTGGTACTTCTGTCCAGCCATAGCTTTCTCAAACGCAGGTGACACTAGCTGCATTTGTAGCATTAAGTTTTGACAGTGGAAAACATAAAAATTGTTAGAAAAACTCAGAGCACTTTGAAAAGTGAATGGGGAGAATTGTGGCTTACAGGCAACAAAACACAGAACAAAATGTGAATAAGAAAAGGAAGCTGGCACTGTGTGTTGAGTGTGCTCAGTAAGTGTGGAATAAAGTGGCAAGAAAAAAATCGATCTTCAGGAGAGGAGAATGGGAGGGAATGAATCATCCGAGAGAAGAGAAGGGAAGAAAGCCATATTAGTAACTGTGCCCTTTGTCAGTTTACCAAAAGTAATGGAAAAGGAACATTTTCATGTAACAGGTAAAATAGGCACAGTTTTCCAGTTTTTTGGTAAAATTTCAGGATATATAATAAAAAATAATTTTGATAAAAAGTTGAAGTGAGAATTGCAATTTTTATCCAGAAAACAGCATTGAGCTGAGATTTGTAGATTTTAATCATTCTTCAGTGTATTTCAAAATATATAGCATTAACTTTATTATATTCTGCCTGGTCTTGTGGGGGGAGGGACAGAGGTGATGAAACCCTGTAGGGTCGTTACAAAACATTAATTTTAGAATTTACATTGTTAAAAGAGCAAATTTGCTGTGCTGGGAATCATTTGAACAGCAGAGTGGTTTTGGAATGAAAATTTGTAGTAAAATTCAATGTAGATAAAAGTTGTTTTTTTAGTAAGTTTGAATCTGTTTGCAAATATGGCAAATTAGTATGTGTGCATAGATTTTGATAGTTTTTAATGTGGAGAGATGGAAGTGAAGAGTTTGTTAGAAATAAAAGTCCTGAAAAAAGAATTTGATGAAAAAATTCTGGGACTTTTTTTTATTGCTGTGTATTTGCTCCACCTGGTGGATTTTGTTGAAAGTGTTTTAATCCATGTTAATGAAAAGAATACCCTTTAGACAATTTCTCTAAACCGTAGGAAGATGAATCTTTTATTTTTGTTGCTGTGTAAAAATAGTTTGATTCTTATGTAGGTCAAAACATTTATGTGGTTTTTATTTGCAGTTCTTTCATTGCATTTAAAGGCGCATGTGTGTGTGTGTGTGTGTGTATTTGTGTGTGTTTTGGGTTCGAAGTATAATATGTGTTCATTTTAGATTTGAAAAATACAGAAAAAATATAAACAGGAAAATAACTTTATTGCCTATAACCATTGCATTATTTTTAAGGATGCATGTTATCAGAAGAGAACCCATTTGCATTTGAATTTATTTAAATGTATGTGGAATGTTAAATATTATGCCAAAGTGTGAGGGTGATGGGAATGACCTTGATTGTAATTATTTTTGGATAAAACTTCCCTTAGAATTCCCAGACTCCAAAAAAGTCAGTGTTTTGCAAGAATTGCTTTATTAACCTGCAGTCTCCAGTAGGCAAAGGTAGTAGAGATTCAAGGTTCCTCATACATTCATAGGGCTGTTCATAGGGGTGGTAAGATCTGTTGGTTGCTGGGCTTACACAGATTGCTTTCTGTGGAAGTCTTAAGGATTCAGTTGTGCTTTGATCATCTTATTGTTTTCCTTAGGTTATTCTTTTTTTCTCCTTCAGACTCTAACAGCTCTGTAACAGAAGGTGAAGTTTTGAAAACAGTGTCTCCATATGTAAGGGATTTGGAGACCTTTTTATTGTCTTTAAAATTGTCATTCATAGTCCTCATTAGCATTTATTGTTGCAAGCGTACAAGCAGAAAATGTGAAATTGGTATGTCATGAATAGCCCCACAGAGCTCTGGAGCCCTCAGATTTTGCCTGCAGTGTGGTGTGGGCTGGGCTTTGAGGGAAAGCCGTCCAGATGGCTGCCTGCACAGAGCAGAGCTGCAGGTTTTTGTCTCTGGTGCTGAGAGGAGGGAAAGTTCATTGGAGCATACGCCATCACCCTTGCGTTTTAACAAAACTAACTCGCCATTAGTCAAGATGGGGAGGTGGTGACATCGAAACAAAGGTTTTCCATATAGTGTTACAGTCCTTGTCAAGTGAATAAGGGCTGGGTAGTTAGATGTCTTCTATGTTATCTGAGTGATTTGTGTGGCTATACAGAATGTGAAGAAACTATAAATAGTAACATTTTCAGATTTACAGGCAAGTATGTACTTTTTAAGATGGTTCTTATGGGAAAATGCTTTTATTTGGAAAAACAAGAGTTAATAGAGCTAGCTTTCAGCCTTGAGGATTACTAAAAAAGTACTTAATTTTTTGAAAGTAATTCAACCCCATGGTGGTGCTTATGGAAGAATCTACATTTATATTAGTAGGTTTCGAGTTTGCAATTAAATAATACAGCATTCAGTGGATGCAAGTATTAAAGCTGTTGTAGCAGTTCGGGTTTTATTTAATATTAAGTTTTGAAATCCAAACTTATTGGTGGCAGAAAACTACAATATATTGTGATTTCTAAAGGGAAATCATTTGTATCAATTGCAGATATAGATATTATTTCTTTCCAACAAGTAATATTTTATCTTAAACAGTTCATTTTGTACAAACACATGTAAATGCATTCTACATGCTTAAATATACTAAGGTATATCTTTTTATTCATATATGGAAAAAATTATTTTTCCACCTTAGTTCAAATATGCTGCTTGAAAAAAACCACTGAAATGTATAAGTACTATTTTGTTTTGTAGATATTGAAGATGGAAAAACAATCATAGAGACTGGCTTATCAGTTTAGAAGGTCATTATTTGAAAAATTTTAAGAATTTTTGAATCACAGTTTTTGAGCCTATTATTAATTCACCTTAATTAATAGAGATACAAAAATCAAAGTGACCTGAGTCCACAGGTTTAACATAGGTCATGGGTGAAGGGTAGGGGTTGTGACTTCTTGCTCTGTGCCTGCCACTGCCCAGGGGATTAGGATTTCTTGGAAGACCCTGCACATGTTCTCCATGGGCCACTGCATTGGAGGATGCCTTCTTTGTCCAATGGCGAGTTCTCTAAGCAGTGAGGCCTTTCTGCCTCTGTAATGTCTGTATAATCACCTATTAAGACAAACTTCCTCTCTCCAGTGTGTTTCCTTTTACTCAGCTCCATCCCATTACTGGCATTAGGCCCTGTTGGAGGGCACTAAATAACCCTTTGACCCCATGATGTTTATACACCCTTCAGATTCTGAGGGTGGCAATCACTTCTCCTGTTCCTTTGTCAGTTAAGCAAAGTTCTTGTGCTGTTCTGGGGGGCCAGCTGAAAACTGAGGAGATGCAAATGCTTGCCATTCCTTTTCCCCAAAGGAACTATTTGAGGGAACTAGCATAAAAGTGTCTAGTTGTTTACAGCAGACATCTACAGAAAGGAGTTAAAATGAGAGAGAAACTCTCACCTTTGATGGAGTACCTCAGTGAACTTTTTAGCTTAATTCTTTTTTCCCTGTTCTGCTCATCTCTTTGTGGTTGGCTATATCTCACCTTGCAGCCTCAAACATAAGCCATTTGTTTCTCTTGTAGACAATGTCTAATTGGATTTATCTTTGTCAGTAGACAATCTATTATGGCCTGTATTTAATATAGTTTCAGATGTCTTTCAGTGGCAGAAACAGATTAATGTACATTTTTATTAGGTGTTGTATCTATTTAATTGACTGTCAAAGTGATGAGAAGTTAGGAAATCATCCAAAAGAGAGGTCCATCTCCTTTAGCCCAACAGCTCACACATTAGGTAGGTTTGCCCTGTCAGTGGGATGCCTTTAGAAAACACTAATAGCTTCCAGCTGGGTGGAAAATCAAAACCTTTGGGGTCTGACAAAACTAGCAGATTTGAATTTGAAAGCAGAGCTAATGCCTCCATTTTATTTTTTACCACTCGCCCATAAAACATTATTTTCCAATATGTCAGCCTCATTTGGTGGCCAGTGGTCTGAAATTGAAAGTGGAACAAGCAAGCGGAGAAATCTGGACATTAGTGAGTCCGCCCTTTCAAGCTGGTGTGCCACTTTGTGGAAGGGTCTCCTCTAAGAGCAGGGGGGTCTTAATGACCATTCATCAATGCTCGTTGGCTGATCATTGAGTGGCTTCTCATTCAGTTTATCAAGTCTTGCACATAAAAAGTCAGAATAAGCCTTATTCAGCTTTGTTAAAGCCAACTAGAAGTAAAATGCTCCATTTGAACCCATTTTGCCCTTGTTTTTTCACTTTGTTAATGCAGCCCTGCTTAAATGAGTGCCTTTATTGGGTCGGTTAGAATATCTGAAACTATTAATTCTCTTGTATTGAATAGCTGGTGGCAGGCCAGAGCAGATGGGGTAGGAAAGTATTTGGTTGGGTGTATTGCTTTCAATTAGGATCAATGAGGTTTCAACTCCTTTGAATTAACTCACTTAATACCCACTGTGTGCAGTCAGTGTCTCACAACAGCCTGCTAGAAGCAGAGAGGGAAGTTGAGAAGACCTGTGGAAAAGCTCGAATTCTCCCTTCACCAGTGTGGAGGGCTTTCATTAATGGTGGACAATGTCAGTAGACTGCTAGTCCCTCTTGCTAAGTCAGGTTGGAACAAGGAAAAATTGGTACTGTAGGGTTCTTCTCTTATGGATATAAGTGAAAAATACCTTGATACCAGAATGCCTTTCTGATGAGTGGTCCCAAGTTACTATCAGAAACCAATTTATGTATTTATTGTTTTCGAAGCCTAGTGTTTTGTTGTTGACTAGATTTACTGATTCACAAAGTGACGATTTAGATGACTCTTAAAACTTGCCTTAAAAATGATGTGTGTTCTTAATTAAAGGATCTGCATTAATTGACATGGCTCTTCTCAGGAAGCACTTAATTGGTTATTAATGTATTCTTTGTTATTATTCTGGATATCTTTTAATTTTATAAATGTTTAGATGGTGATACAGCTGAGTTTTGTACTGGAGGAAACTTGCAATACATATTCTGGGTTTTCCTTTTTCACCTATATAAATACATTCATCATGTTATTGATTGTCTATTTTTATTATGCAGTTTGGATGTTAGAGATCTTGGCTTCTTGTGCCCTTTCTTTTTTCATTAGAGGGAAAGTTATTTTCTGTCTAAGTAACTATATAGAGCTGTGCATCCAGGTTTCCCAGTTCAGGGAGAAATGCCAACTGGAGTTGCCGCTTTGCTTGCCTCTGTGGATTAAAGAATAAGAGGAGGAAACTGGTTCCTTGAGAAAATGCTGAACTAGTCTCAGATGCACACACATTCAGTTAGGCCCTTTCTGCAATCAGACTTCTAGGTGAGAATCTCCAGGGATCCAGGTTTTGTTGACGTGGATCAATTTAAAGTGGCAATTACTGTAGTCAGATAACAGCTTAAAAAGCCTTTTTACACATAGAAAAGATACATAATCACACAGCATATGGAAGTTCAATTTTCTGAGCTGTGGTTTAGGGACTTGCAAGTGTACCGATATTAAGACCCAGTTTTAAAACCAGATATCATCCAGTTTTCTTAAAGCGTATTGCATTTTTGTCATATGATTTTCTATTTTAGAAGTGATTCTCTGTGCATATTGATGAAAGGTTGGGTTTCCCACTGTGAAAATGTTTTCTTTCTAACATAGGTATAGTATTAAAAAAAAAAAGTGCGTAGCATTGAGTGGCTTTTAAAAAAATACTCTTTAAAAATGAAAATCCACAGATTTAGGATGCTGGATTCCATAAAGGACCTTATAGCAGGACTTAATTGATTATCACACTCATGCCTGCTATAAAGCTCTCTGTCATAAGAATGTTTGAGCTTGGTGCTTAACTGAACTGAAATCCATTACACCGAACCTCATTACAAGTGACATCTAACTAAGATGAACAAAAAGATTGGCCTCATAAATAGGGTGCAGTATACTATTAGTGACAGAACAGAGTAATCATTATGAATTGTAGTCTTTTTACAAGTTGTCTCTGACAGTGATGGATTTTTGAGGGGTTCACTGGCTGAAGCAGTGTTTCTTGGGTGCAGTGTTTAGGGGCTATAGAAATTCTTATTGATCGATGCTGTTTATCAAAGACAATCTATTTTTAGTTTGTGCAAAGAGTGTGTGTGTGTCTTGGGGGTGTGCATGTGATTTCAAACACACTCTTGGGGGAGAGGTTTAGGACACTTGAGTAGGTAGAAGTCAGAATTATTGCCCCTGTTTTCACATGGGAATTTAGAATTTCTTGGAGCAGTATGTAGGGGAGAAAATCAATCTGCCAAGAGCTAAAAGCATATGGAGTTTAGAATAAGCAAAGGACATGTTGACTACCATGCAGGAATAGCAAGAGTTAAAGGGGATGCTCCTGTCTGTCATGTTCATGAGCTGGCAGGCTGGGCAGAGTCCTGAGTAGAATTGTTTCTGTGTTTATAGTGAACTGAATGCACACTGGAAAGGTAAAGTCTGAGGGATCTACCTGTTATGTGTCCTGTTGTTAAAACAAACAAACAAACACACACAGACCCAGGAAAGATTTGCAAGTGTTAAATTGAGGAAGACTTTCAGAAGAGAAGAGTATTTTCCTTCTCCCTGGCATTTTTGTGTATTTAGAAAAAGGCATGCAAGGCGGGCAGGCATATGTCTCTTCTATGAGGCAAGGATGTTTTACAAAGGACTAAAGAGGGACTGCTGAGAAGAAAATAGCCAGCTTTAGATAAAGCACTATAACAAAGGCTCCTAGTTTTATATATCATGGTGTCCATTAAAGCTTAATAGGGAAGAGTCCATTGAACCTGGCTGGGTGCGTGTTATTCATGGGCAGGATAAACATTTAAGGGTGTGCAAAAAAATCAGAAATCAGGAGGGCATGATTGTTCAGCTTTTGAAAAGACTTTACAATGAAGATTTTGTTTTTATCTCCCATGGATCTCCATGCAAGGTAGAGGAGAGTAAGCTGAAAATGTTTGGAGCCGTATCAACGCAGGGATCCCAGGGGGTTAAAAGTACTCCAGTAAAATAAAAGTGGTCGGATTCTGCTTCTAAAGAGGGTTCTATTTGACACATACTACTGAGAAGCTGACAAAAGGAATGATTCTGATACTTTGTTCAGGATGATAAACTGGCACCATATACAAAGTCATAAAATATTTTTTAGGCTGGGATTTCTAGTTCAATAAACAAGCTTTGAGGTTTGTGCCTATGTTTGTTTTTGAAATGCAGTTCTTAGTTATGTCTGTTAGAATGTGAAGAGGAAGGAAACCTTTCATTGTGAGTAGTGCTGGGGGGCCAGGTCTGCCTTTCCATCTTTTGGCAAGATAAGGGTTAACTTTTCACGGGATGGGGGGGGTGGCGGTGAATGAATTATTCAGCATTTCGCTTATCTTTCTGCATTTCACTTTCTGCTTTTTGGTGCTCTGGAACTTGCCGAGAGAGGTAGAGCTGCTAAGGGGAGGTAGGGGTTGTGATACTTTGCACACACATCCCTGTCATTGTTCTGCCTGAAGAGACAGGGCTGGGTTCAAGGCCACATGTGCGCCTGTCATCCTCCACATTTCTGCTCCAAGTGCAATCCGGAGTGTCAGCTCTCCATCTGTCCCTGCCTGGCAGGCGCACGCGCCCAGCACCCTGCCTCGGGCCATGCCGCCCCAGCCCCTCTGATGGCCCTCCTCTCGGCTGCCCCGCGCATTCCAGAACAGGAGGCATGAGCCCGCAGCGCGCTTGCTCTTAGGACAGAGCCGCTTTCTGTGTGGTACGCTGGATTCCAGGATGCCTGGTGAGTGAGCCCTGTTCTGCTCCCCCACCCCCTGCTTTTTGCAGTGAAGGAAGCTTACTTTTTATTATGCACGGAAAATACCATCTTCCCCACCGCTGCTGTATTTGGTGAGGGCAGGAAGCGGCAGGGGGTGTTGGGGGGAGGTGACAGAGGTGTGATTGGAAAGTGACATAAAGGGAACCATCAAGATCTGGATACAGGGGTGCAGGCTGTGGAGCCCTTGCTCTTAAAATTTGAGAGGTGTGTTTTAGAGACTGAGGGGGGAGTACAGTTACAGTTGTTTGCCTGCCCAAATTACTTGGAGGGGTTTTAGCTCCAGTGAGAAGTATTATTTCTGTTCTGAATTTCGGGACTGTCATCTGTACCTTGTATCCTGGAAATTTTCATCTGTGGGGAGAAAGTGTTCAGATTATGGTGGAATCCTGGGAGAAGGTCTCTTTAAAAAGCTGTTTATGTCAGAGAAAGTGAAGGAAGCTTTGGAACTATAAGGAATTTCAGTCTTACCCTGAATCATGGTCGTTAGATGTCATCAGGCAAATAATTGAAATCTGTTAATTTAAAATTAAAAAAAAAACTCTGCTGACTTAGTGAAGCTGCTGTGGTCCTGGAAATTTAGTGTATGACAATTTCCTCTGAAAAATATTATCTTTGGAACCTACAGTGTTTCTGTGATCATTGCCAGTGAAAGCTCTGCTTATGGAGGAGCCTGGCTGGGGAAAGGGTTGTTCCTGGTGTTCTCAAGAACTGTCTGCATTGCCCTGTGCCGAATGTGGAGCAGCCTATCTCCTGATAAAAAAAGACAGGGCACAGAGAGATCTTCCAGCTGGCTGATTTGTGCAGATAATTTGGGTAGGACAGGCAGAAGAGGCTGTGCTTGGTCACAGAGTTTGTATACCTCACAGATGGTGTTTTGAAACATTATCTGCCAGTTTCCTGCAACCACAGTTGTGTGTAGGTATTGCCAGTTGTTTGAAGAATGTTTTTCCCTTTAGGATGATGCATCTCATAGTCCATCCTCATCGTTATTGATATATGTGCAGAAAGGATGCTTTTGTGGCAGAAATGTATGTAGCTGAAATATGGGGAAAATCAATTTACAAAAACAGACAATGACTGAGGTCTTTGAGAGGTCATTTTAACTCTTTAAGCTCTCTCGTCTTGATTTATATGCACCATGCAACCAAAGAGGTGATGTGCACTGTGTATATAACATGGAACTGGTGTAAAAGTGCCTGTGGGTTGTATTTCACCAGAATATTGGAGCAGTTTTGCATGACTTTTTTTTAATGTCATAGTTCAAGTGTTCTTTGTTTTTATACTCTTAATAAATATGTGTTAAATGATATATCAGCAGCTTGAAGAGCCTATATGTTATTTTGGTAGAACAAAAGCCTCAATAAACTAAAACTGCTGTGAGTGATAATAGGTGAAAGAGATTAGTGAGGACCCTTACTATTCCTTACTAATTACATGAATTTAAAGTAAGCTTCACATGATCCTTATTTACAATACATTGAATTATGTTTAAGACTTTAGAGTCATTGGAAGTTTGTTTTAGTGTTAAGTTGTTAATATCTGACTGGTTCTACAGCAGTAGTTTGAAGTGTGGGCACTGTTTCTCTCTCTCTCTCTCTCTCTCTCTCTCTCTCTCTCTCTCTCTCTCATCAACTGTGTTAGAAAACCTTGTACTTGGATACAGAATATATCAACAGCTGTGACTATGAGCATGTGCCAGAATGGCGATACTTGAGCAGATCTGACACTTGGCTATTTTTGACACCCATCTGTACTTTTTAAACTCTACTAGGGGATGGACTACCTCTTAATATGTTTTTAGCATATTTTAGTTCATACATGTACATTTATATTAATGGGCAGTTTTAACCATCTGGGAAGCTTTATATTTTGAAATAAGACATTATGGGTGGAAGATTAGAAGGATGTGTTTTATGTAACCCAATATCATCATTGTTTTGTTTTTGTTTGACTACTCATTTATATATGATGTTATTATTTTGGTAGTTCACATATCAGAACTGGCTCCTGGTTGTCTCAGACTTGATGTAACTATTCTCAGATCTAGGGCCACTTTCATAACATTGGGGATCCCTGGAAATAGATGTTCAGAAACAGCTTATTCAGGCATACAATCCTTGGGATGAATGGGTAAAGAAAAAGTTTTAGTGTAGGGTTTTTTAAAAGAACTATTTGAGTTAAAAAACAAACAAAAAACCACCCATTTTTGGCTATTGGTAGCATAGTATTACAAAAAGAACTATGAAAAGTCAAAGGAGTTTATGTGTACTTTAAATAGATGAAACTATTTTAAAATTATTTAACTCACTATAAGGAAATATCATTTCACTGCCTGTCACTTTTGTAACAACTAGATCCTTATGTTTAAGAGAAGGAAATGTTTGCTTTCGGGTAGGCTGGGAGACCTTGGGCATTATATTGTTTCAGGAGAAGTGATTGCAAGCTTTCTGAAACATTTATATTTTTATCAATCTCTGTATAATATTATCAAAGAACATATGTTGACCTACAAAATGCTTTCAGGACTGTTTCCTTAAAAGGACAATAAGTGAGCACAGTCCCTGTAGCCCAGAAATAGTGCTGTTCTTTCAGAAGATGGCTAGTATTAGGTCAGACCACCCTTTCTCAATGGTCCTGCTGTCCAGATGTGCCTGGAACTTTTTTTTTTTTTTTTTTTTTTAATTTAAATTTAAAAAAGAAAAAAAAAAAAAAAAAGGTTTGTTTTCAAAATCTGGTTTTACTTAAGACATCTCCATCCTGGAGTGCATTTCATAAATTGCCCACATATTTTTCTTAGCAGAGAACTTAACTGGCTGTAATTTTTAACACATGGCCACATCATGTGATATTTTCAAAACACTTACACATAGCTTTAAGAAGGTCCCTGCAGAAATGATCCATCCTCTCACAGTCGGCCCATTTTTAACAGCATATCTGCATTTTCCATTTAGTAGAGCTATATATTATTAGCTTACATTTTTGGGTAGTAAAACAGTGCATTGCTGATTGTAAAACATGGACTTTATTATCTGCTGAAAATTGATTTGGCATTTATAGCCACTGTGTACTAGACTGTTTTTCTGTTTTTAACATCAATGCTTGCAAGTGATGATTTGTGTAAAAAACAGAAATGAAATTGCCATGGACAGACAACTGTTAGTGTCCTTAGTAACTGAACATTTGGGTAGTGCACCTGGTTATATATGTATATTTTAATAGATGCATCTAAATGCTATTATGCAAGAATAAAAACATGCATTCCATTCACTGACACTGTGTTTTACCTTGCAAGTTGATTTGCCATCGTGTAGGCTCTTTACTGTTTTAAACAAGCCTCATGCCAGCTATTAAAAGAAAACTATAGAAGCTGTAAATATCCAATTATAAATGTGATTATGCAGAAATGCTTCTTTGTAGCAGAAATTCAGAAGTTCCAACTTCTTTTCACAGGTACGCTCACCCCTCTCTCTTTTTTTTTTTTTAACATTCTTTTCTGTTAACATTTTTGAGTACTTAGCCTTGTAGTTCTATACATTTTAAGTAATAATAGGCAACTTTTATAGGGCATTTTTCTGTACAGTTACCTATTGAAAAATATGTTTTAATTTTTTTTCATTTCTTGAGAGATGTTGCTTATAATTTGTCAAGGTTTTGTAAGACAATTAATTGTTTTATTTCCTAGAATAAACATTTGCATAGTGGCATTATATAGCTTACAAATGTTTATGAACAACCTCATCACTATACTGATAATTGATATTTACAAAGAAGATGCTGTTCATGATAATACTTTGAACAGCCTTCTGAATCATCAGAGGAGCAAATACATTTCAGACCTGGAAGACTTATCTTGCAAGTGCCTTGGGTTTACAGATGTTGAAACTGAGGCTCACAGTGCTCAGGTGACATGTTCAGATGGTTCATTGAAATGAGAAGCTCTTCCCAGACCAATCTACATAGCATGCTAATGCTTAATCTCAATTTACGTTAAATCATGTTAGCATGTTAGTGTCAGTCTTATTTCATTGTGTTTTATCTTCAATCCTGGACTGCTCTCATATGTTTTCTTCTCTCCTACTTCAGGATTGTAAAGCTGTGTGAGAAATTCTGTAACGACAACCACTTGCCCTATGACAAAAGTGTGCCCCTCAGATTTATTTTATAATGGTTGGAAGTTAGGGGAATAAATGTGGTTAATACTCAGAGTATTAATCAGACAAACAAAAGATGTATGCTATCACAATGAAAAAGTTGCTATAGTAATGAAATTCAAGTAGTAGACTTTTGCTAGTTGCTTCAAATATGTCAGGTGCCAGATAGGTATGATTCACCCTTCCATACCCTCAGGGAGTTCAGAATTCCCTGTTCTAGGCAGAGAAAGCAGCAGATCCTGAATATGGGAGACTGGTAAAGGAACATAGGGGAATGGGTAGGCAACAGGACAGTTGAATGCTTACTAGAAAGTCTTGCTTGTCTCCTTCTCCTTGCTCCAGATTGGATCTCAGTTAATATAACTTAATAATTTTTAGTTTGTTGCCTTCAGTACAAGGACAGGATGTTTGTTCTCATTTTATTAAATTTTGATTTCTGGTGGTGGGTATAGTATTTCTCGAAAGCAATTTCTTTGTATGGTTGCAGTTCTTCTGTAGCTAACTGTATCTAGTGGAATAAGTCATTAACTTAAATGACTCATAACTTGAGAACAATAGGATTTCACACCTGACCAAGAAGCAGGTTTATCAGGCTGGCTTTCTCAAACAGCTGTTTGCATTAATTAATATTAATGTAAATGTACTTTCTGAGAATGTCTAGCTTAATTATGTTTTTCAACCCATAGAGTTCCAATCAAAGGAATCAGAAAATCCTCTTAATCTCAAAGGGAATATATAACTGCCATCTCTGAGCAGTATAAATCTCTGATAGTATACCACAAGCAGATTTTTATTGCAAGTCTCTATATGCCAAGCCCTGGGCTAGGCACTGTATACACTTTCTAATTTGCACTACAGCTCTGCAAATTGTTTCTGTCACCACGTGATCTATTTGAAACCTTAAGATCAGATAAATGAAGTAGTTTGCCCAAGGACAGGTAAAATTAAATGGCAGGGACGGGATTCCCAGGTCACTCTGCTGACTTTGGATTCCTTTCTTTTTCTTTTTTTCTTTGAGAGGGAGTGGGTATGTTGTGACTTGGTGGGGGAATCTTTTGTAATGGAGAATGGTGGAACATTGAAAAGGGCATGTTTGAATTTCAAGTATAGTGGTTTGGAAGGGAGAGTTGTTCTCTTTGCTGAAAAATAGGCAGAAAAGCCTGAGCCTGAATTCATCAGAATGATTTCTGGTGGAGCAGGTTAGGATGTTGTTGGTTCTTTGTTGTCTCTGTTCCTCTTAAAAGTATAGTGGGAGTGATAGGCATTAGGGGGCTAATGCCATTATTTTGAAAAAACTTGATAGAAATTATAAATTTACTACCTGACAAAGCTAAGCAGTTTAATTAGAATATCATCTTTCTTCACTGGTAATCCTCAGATGGATGATTTTCTGTGTTTTGTATTAGTAGAAAAATTGGAGAGCAAATGGTAGGTTCAGAACATTGGCAGAAAAAAAATTGTTAAAAACTGTGCAGTTTTAAAAAAATAAATAAGGTTTCTTGGTGGTGAGAGTGCTGGGTGCTCATGACTGTCCCAGCAGCTCCTAAGCCTGTAGGCCCTGTTAGCAGAGGGTGAGCACACAGTAGGTGACAGTTATCTTTTTCACTCTTCCCACCTCTTGAGGGAAAAAGCAAGTAGAGTTTTTAAATTGTAGGATGCTTTCTTGAGAGAGGGTTTCATTCTGTTCTCCACATTTCCCTTTTAAAGGCTAAGTGTTAAGTATAGCCTGGCTCTGCTTTACTGGAGGTATTCTTTTTAATTCTGTGTGGTTTATTAGCATCATACAGAGTAACTTGATGCTCCTGCAAGAAAATAATTTTGAAAGTACCTATGAGAACATGATACTGTGAAGACTTCAGCTTTAAAAGCTGTGTAATTAGATAGGCAAAATGCTCTTTAGGAGGAAGGGATGTGAGAGGGTGTCTTTATCATGTGTTTATGGCTTTAACAAGAGTCTTAATGAGGTTGACGAAATAAACAGCATTCTTAACAATCTGGGATGGTTTTGATGGGGGTACTAAGTTATTTGGAACTTCAAGAAAGACAATTGCTGTACTTCTGAGCAGATCCTCATTTTACATTTGAACTTTGCGTGATTTTACTTCAACTGCCTTCTTCGGGGCTTGTTTGCTATAATGATTCTCAGGTTATTGGAATGAAAATAGTATGGTAAACTTTGAGCTTCTCAAGGTAACAGTTTTTATATTCTCCCATTTGAAATGCTGAACCTATTTCATGACAAACATAAGACTGGAAGGAGGAAAGGTCTGGATTCTGACACTTCAGAGGAAGTGAGATGGGCAATACTTATTGTAATTGTATTGCCCATTGAGATGGGCAATACTTATTGTAATTGTATCAGAAGTTGTGTAGTCAATAGTTATAGTAATACTTGTAATTCTGTTAGCATTTTTAATTTTTTCTCTAGCATTACTTCTGTTTGTGCAGCATGGAGAGAGAATATATTAAAGAAATCACAATGGAAAGTTTTGTCCTTAGAAAATACGTCTTAAATTTGATATTCCTTGTTTATTTTCTTGTAAACTTCCCAGAATGTTCCTGGTAGTTGGTTTGTAAATTATAGAGAGTGATAGAGATTGAGGCAAAACCCAACTTCTTAATTATCCAAGCATTCCCTCTTTGCTGGCGTTTGCCTGCTAAACATGAGGGAACTAAAAGCACTGATAAATGTCAGTGTGATTAGACTCTCAACTTATTCTATTCAGTCTTCTGAAGGAATGTTGTTGAAAGGGAAGAGTTACCCTCTTGTTGGTCATGTTTAACTTGTTTGTCTCATAGACTGATGTCCTTCCACTTTTTTCCACCTGTGTCTGTTTTGATCTGGGTGTCAAACATTTGGTATGGTATCAGTGTTAATAAAAAACTTTACCAAAACTTCTTGGAGAATTGATCCATTTTGTAGTGTTTTCCAGAGAGCAGATTCTTTAACTCCAGAGTTGCTTTTGTTTGCTTGCTTAATACATTTATACTTGCTAATCAGTCATTTTGAAAAGCTGTGGTTTCCATGAAGCTCTCTTGATCGCTTTGTCTGCAACATGTGTTCTACCTTTATCTCTGAGACTTCAATTTGTATTATGAACAATTAACATACTGTATCTTACGAAGCCATCAATCCTAAACAGAGAATGTCAATTCCTTGTGGTATGACCATGAGCAAGTCATTTTATTGTCTACCTGAGCTTCACTCTTTGTCTTAAAAGTAGGAGCAGTTATTCTGCCTTCCTTACCTCATACGGCAGTGGTAATGACATCTGCAGGTGGCTGTGCATCCCTTACAGCCTCATACACATGCAGGGAGTGATTGCAGT
Source organism: Glaucomys volans (assembly GCA_020662805.1). Taxonomy (NCBI): domain Eukaryota; kingdom Metazoa; phylum Chordata; class Mammalia; order Rodentia; family Sciuridae; genus Glaucomys; species Glaucomys volans. The sequence continues at coordinate 1,147,970 of JAJEJO010000175.1, read as the reverse complement.
CAGACAGTGGTGCTCTCTGAACGCAAGAGTAGGAAACAGTGACCTCACAGGAAGCAGTTCTAGAGTGTGTGCCTGGTGAGTTCTGTCTGTTGAATGGGATTTTATGTCTTTCCATCAGCTGCCCACTCTTCTCTATTTTTGTGCCCACCCTTTCTTTTACCCATTCCAGTCATATGCTAACTTGGAAACCAGAAAATCAAACTTAGAATGTTGAAACATATAATAAAGGGCATGCTCCAGTAAGAGCTGGAGAAGCCCATTAGGTTGCTCAGGTATTAATAAACAGCAGTTTTCGTTTGTGGCATCAATGGAGGTCACCCAGAGGCTTTTAATTCCTTACTGATTTTCTTCTCTGGATAGGTAATATTGTAGAGTGCTGGATTCTGTATAACCTTTTATTTCAGTTCTGTGTTATCCCAAGACACTGACTCTTTTCTTCACTGTTTAAGATAGACATTTTAAGCATCATCAACTCTCCTTGATAAAGTTGCCATTTACATTAAGATCTTGATTTCCTAGTTCTAATAATTCCATTCCTGGCTACCTGGGATCCTGGCATACAGTAGGCAATCAGCAAATGTTTGCTTAATGAATGAGCAAGTGGGTGAGGCTGTCTGGTATTCACACAGATTTCAAAGGAAAGAAATAATACACAAAGCACAATAATTAACCAGGGAAAAATTAAGAAGTGAATCTCATAAATTTTTTTTTAGTAAATGTTATTTAAGAATTAGGTATCTTCTTTCAGAGTTAAGGGAAAAGAACCCCCTTTTTTTTTTTGACTATAGCTTTATCAGTGGCTAGCTGCATATCAGTTAATAGTGCATGTATAATAAATCTGATAATTTATCATGATTGTATTTATTTAAAGTATAATGCAACACGTGACACTCCGCTGGCCTGTGAGGGAGGGATGGAGAAGTTGATCAGTGTCTACTAAGGTACAGTTAGGAGCAAGAAGCTTTGGTGTGCTATTATAGTCAGGTAACTGTAGCTAATAATAATGCATTATATGATATTTAAAAAAAAAAACCCAAGGATTTTGAATGTTTTCACCATAAGGATGTGATAATGTTTGAGGGGATAGATATGGTTGCCCTGACATAAACATTACATAATTTATATACATGTCTCAAAACATCACATGGTATTCCATAAATATGTATACTTCTGTTTTTGTGTTATCAATTGCAAACTTCAGATGAGAAAATAAACCTTTCTGGCATAATTATTCACATTAGAAACAGTACAGGACTTTTAGCAGTTGCGTATAACATTTTGGGAAATGAACTCTCCCTTTCCCTCTGAACCCTTCCATGTAGTTTGGCTCTCTTTCTTTGCATTCTTGTCCCTCAGTTGGAGGATGGGTATAACTTTTTCAGTTTCCACCAGGCATATTGAGTATGATTCTTGCAGAAGACAAGTATTAACAAAATATTTTTATCTCTTCAGTTACACGGGAAATTCAGCCAATAGTTTCTTCTATCAATAATCACAGATGAGTAGCAATTTGATAGGCTGGTAAAATTTATCTTAAAGTCTCTAGAGAGACTGCAAGGACAATTCATTCAGCGTGTGGTGTGTGTGTGTGTGCATATATATATATATATATATATGTATATATATATATGTATTTTTTTTCCTTGAAAAGCATGGTTTCTTATTTTAAGGCTTTTTAAAAATATTTTTGCCCTTTTATATTTGTTGCAACATTTATATTGGATCCTTTGAAAGGTATAGTGTTAGATTTTTGAGTTTCAAAGGATACTATTGCATATTATATCTCAAAAACTTGCTAATTTGGCAGAGATTTTAAAAGTATTTCTCTTCATTCATGCCTCTTAAGAATTCTTGGAAGGTCAGTGTAGGTTCTTAACTGATTATCCTCACATAAGGATATTGCCAATATTCTGTACAGATTAAAGATTTTTGCAGGGGTAGTTCAGCACTCTGGATACGTGGTAGATAATAGTATATGTAGATAAGATGTTCCAAGTGGGATCCATGGAAGCATCCAGCTTACCTGGGAACTTTTTGGAAATACACATTCTCTGCCCTACCCCAAATCTACTGAATTGGAAACTCTGGGATGGACCAGAGTTTGAACCAGCTGTGATTGAACCAGCTCTCTGGGGTTTCTCATGCATATTCAACTTGGAGAATCACTGTTATAAATGATAATTTCTTTCCCTCCTTGTGTATTCTTGAGAAATATCCTCTCTTTGGTCATAAATAGACCACTATGGTTCCTAAATGAATAGAAATCAATATACTTTATCCATACTTTAAATGATCTATGAAAATACTTGAAAAACTGCAAATAATATATTAGTTCAGAGCCTTGGTTTCTGGTGCTGTGTGCAGATGCCCGCACAGCTAAAGTGAGTGGGGGTAGTGGAGAGAGGTGTGTTTCTACCCTAATGTTGGAATGTCCGCTTGTTCTGATAGTTGCTAAGCAAGTAAGTGTGCTTCAGTGCCCGGGAGAACCATTTATTGTGCCCTTATCTCCTGTGAAGACCACTTTCTGGTTATTCAGAATTTTGTGAATTTAGGCAGTCCTCTTCAGAGAATCAATGGAGGTAGACCTCATTTTTATAATAAAATCGAGTACTCTTGAAAGTTTAGAAATAGAAAAGTTTCCCTCTTATTTATCTCTGTTCAACACAAATAAACGTTCAGCATAATTAAAAAACGTTTCCTCAGTAGTGCCTCAAAAAGATTTATTTCCTGTGTCTCCCGAATCTTCTGTTGTTCTCTTTTGTGCTGGGCAGGCCTTCAGTAAGCGTAGTCTGACACGCTTTGTGGCCTTTGCCTCCTGTGATAAAATAGATTGAAATGATTCCTGGCACCATCTGCTGAAGAGGAGCAGCCCTGGAGGACTGTGCTTTGAGAGGAAGTGACTGAATGCTAAGAAATGTGGAAGTCTAGGGACGCAGGCAAAGAATTTTTTTTTTTTTTTTTTTAAAGAGCATGAACATTAATACATCTTCTTGAGGTTTGATGGGACATGTACTGCCTACTGCCCCATCTGGTGCTTATGATAGCATGGCATATTAGCATGCCGCAAGTTCATAATGTATTCAGGGGAGGAAACATCCCTTGCATACCAATTGAGGCATCCTCTCTTTCAGAACTGCTTTTGAATTTCAATGATGTTTATATCTTCCAAGCCATGTCTGAGCGGAGCATTTCCGCTCTGAGGAATAACATGAGTGAGTGAATTGCCTCTGTGTGTGTGTGTGTGTGTGTGTGTGTGTGTGTTCTCTCCTTTTCCTCCATTAATTTATCTACTTCCCTCTTTTTTTTCTTGATAAAATAATAAGAGGGTTTTTAATATTATGTTGGTATATGATTTCAGGTTTTTTTTTTTCCTTTTGAAACCACGTCCTTTATTTTTTCACATGGCATTTAAAATATTTTGTCTTGCGGAATCCTTTGTATAGAGGATAGCTAGAGAGGATAAGTGTCCTCTTGTAGATTGGACACTTTCTAGGGTCAGGCCTGTATCTAATTGTATATATGCCTCCATGGCACCTAGAGTTCATTTGTTCATTTAACAAGTATTTATTTGCTGAGTTCACACTGTGGGTCTGACACTGTCAGAGATTCTGAGGAACTAATGGCTAGAAAGACTTGGAGGTCCCTCCTCTCAGGTCATTAGTATTTGAATTGGGAGAAGGCAAAAATACTAACAAAGAAGCAGGTATATTAACACGTATGAGACAGGTATATAATTGAGGAGCAAGATGAAAATAATTAATGAGACAGGCTAGAGAGTGGCTATTTGGATGGATGGGGAGCTCACTTAGATTGGGATATTAAGAAGGCACCTTTAAGGGGGTGAGCTTTTTGCTGAGACCACAGTGATTGGAAGATTTAGTGGCAGAGAAATTTTAAGTGCAAAATCCTAGAGATGAGAACATGAGTAGCATTTCAAACATCAGAGAAGCTTGAGCCAAGTTCAGGGGTTGGTCCATTGCTAGGAGTTGAGGGTTTATTCTGAGTGTCTGGAAGCTTTCAGAGGGTTAAGCTTGGAAGTGACAAGATCTAAATTGCCTTTTAAAAAGACAACTTGAGCTCTGTGTGTCTTATACCTAGTATGCACTAACTATGTTGAAGGAATGAGGTGCGTCTTAAATCTATGGAGCAGCTCTGTTGGGTTGGTGTCAGCATGAATGTGACAGAAAAACCTCTCTTGGATTGTGGCCTTGCCATTTGCTTGATGTTTGACTTTGAGTAATTATTTAACCTCTTTTAGCTTAAGTCTTCACATCTGTTGAAAGCGAAAATTAGCACCTAAAACCACTGTATTATTTTGAGAGCCAAATGAGGTAATTAATTAAAAGACCCAGCACAATACCTAATAGGTACCTGATTTCTTATGGACATACCGATCACAATAAAACATATGGCTTTGAGGAATATTTAAACAGTTGGCAGTGACTTGTTGGAAATCTCTTTCTGGTTAATGTTAGTTATCTTCTTGATTAATTAAAAAAAAAAAAAAGAAAAAAGGTTAAAAATATTGCTGTTATTGTACTGTTCATCTGCACTCTGCTGCTCCTCATTCTAGAATTGCCTAATAAAACTTAAGGTCAGGTCCAGTGGCCCATATGCCTGTCACCCCAGTGATTTGGGAGGCTGAAGCAGAAGGATCACAATTTCAAGGCCAGCATCATATTAAGCACCCCTGGGTTCAATCCCCAGTACCCCCTCCCCACCCCCAAAAAAGGAAAAAAGCATAAGGAATTCCATAGTAAAGTCTATGCCCAATAAAATAACCTAAGCATTTTAAATTTTTTTCTCCTTTTCCATAATGAGTTGAAATTTCTTCACAATTATCATTCTATCATTAACTATTCACTTATATATATGTTTTCCTGAAGATGTTTATAACATTGACAAAGTCAAATTTTGCATTATAGGTTACACAAAGAATGCTATAAAGAGTTTTCATTCATAAGGAACTGACTTTGGTTATTAATTAATTGCATAGTTATTAATTACAAGCCTTTCAAAGAGAATATTTTTGTGTACTCAAATAGAGAAAATAAGAAGTTCCTTAGCTTTTTGCATGAATTATACACTTAATTGCAAGCAGTAACTTTCAGCTGCTCTCATGGTCTGTGAGGTAATGCTCAGCTTGTCAGACTTCCTGTAGAGGGACTGTTGGATTGAAGCCAGTGTAGATGTTGCTCAGGTTACATGCCTAAATAGAGTCCAAGTTCCTATTGTCTTAGGAATAACTTCATTGAATATATACATTGGTTGAGTAAATTTGTGTTTGTTTTTGACCAGAGTTTCTCTCCTCTGTCAGTAGATTACTTTTTGTGCTTTCCTACAAAATATTCAGGAGAACAAATAATGCTTAAGGAATGTGGAGGAGGAGGTAGTGTGGGTATTCGGACAAGTTTAGTCAGCACTTCTGAGATTCTTGAAATGTTTTTTGATGTCCAGCAGAACTGTACAGCACCGTTAACATCTGCATGTTGTGTGAGAGAAGTCACATTTATTGCTGCTGTATTTTTGCTGGAATATAAAAACAACAACAACAACAAAACACAAAAAAGAGGATTATAGAAGATTGGGGAGTGGGAATCACAGTTTAGAATAAACATCTGGTTGTTGGCTGCAAAGATTTTTCATTTTCCTTATAGCACCACTTTGATTCTTTCCTAAAGCGTCTTTGAGAAGTGATGGGTTTACAAGGCTTTACTATCTGCCCAGCAAGCTGTGTACAGATGTTAGTAGTATTTGATTTCCCCTAGAAAGAGAGGAGAAAGAAAACCCAGGATGATCAGGATAGATAAGCACATTAATATCCCTTGGGTCTGCCAGGAGAGGGCCCTACCAGGGTAGAATCCTGTTTGGTATAGCTCCCCATCTTCTCAGGTCCCAAACCTCCTCATTTTAATTTGTTTGACTTAGATGATCCAAATATTGCAAGTTACACTGCTAGATTTCACCTCTTGTCTGTGTAGGCCAGGGATTATATCTGGTATATTATCCAGTTTTTAATTATTTTCAATTTCAGTTACTTGGCAACTGTGGCCTTTATTTTGACCAATTTTGCCCACCTGTTTTCCAGCTTCTAGGAATGGAAACACCTCTCTGTCACCCCTTGAAAACTTGTTTTCTAGCAGGAGTGGTGTTGCTTGCCTGTAATCCCAGCAGCTCTGGAGGCTGAGGCAGGAGGATTGAAAGTTCAAAACCAGCCTCAGCAGCTTAGTGAGGCCATAAGCAACTTGGTCAGCTCCTGTCTCAAAATTAAAAATATAAAGGGCTGGGGATGTGGCTCAGTGGTTAAGCATGATTGTGTTCAATCCCTAGTGCCAAAGCAAACAAACAAAACAAAACAAAAGCTTGTTTTCTTAGGACATGCTAGACATGGTTTATTTATGTAAAGTGAGCATGTCATATTTGAGTGAAAGACCAAATTTGGTATCACGTGTATGAATCAGCCTGTCTTTCCTTCCTCTCTCCTTCTACCTCCCTCCCTTTCACACAGACTTTACAACAGAGGTTGTCATGTTTTAGGGATTGAAATACATAGAAAGCTTTAATCATTCTGAAGCCATATCACAAACACAGGGTCTTAATGATGTTAGACTTTCACTCAATTTAAGAATAAAAGGAGATTAAGGCCTAAATGACATTTACTTATGCTTCATAAATTTTGAGGAAAGCAGGAGTCCTTGAAGGTCTGAAAAACTCTGTTGAGTGCTCATTTAAGTAATCAATATTCATTGCAAATGTTTTCATTTAAAGTTAATTGTTTATTGAAAGTAGATTATCTGATTTGGTTCATTTGGTGCACAAAAGTTGTTATAGCAGCACGTATTGGACACACACGGGGTATACTCCTCTTTATCTGGCTCTTCTTGACAATCTGTGCAACAGAGTCTTTTTTTGTCGGGGAGAGGGGTTCCAGGGCCTCATGCATACTAAGCACACTTGCTACAACTGTTTTATTCACTGACCATCCAGCCTAGAGTTTTAACTTCAAAGAATTCTGTGCTAGCTTTTCCTAAAGGACTACTTGGGACTACTTAAGCCCTTTTGGTGCTCAGCTCCTCAACTTATGCTCCCTTCCCATGTGAATTTCTGCAGTTTAGTCAGGTGTGCGGCAGATGTCAGAGGAAGTGGGTGAGTAGATTACGTGGGAGTGGCATCCTTTGTCCTAAAATAACCTGGGAAGCTGTTTGGGAGAAAATTGAGGTCAAGAACTCTTTTATTCCTTTTAAGCGTCTCATACAGGTTTTTCTTTTTCTTTTTAAATACATATAATGGGTGATGTGTGTTTTAGAAAAATAATTATAATTCAATTATGACAGCTCTATAATTCATATTTTATTAGTGTTTTTTGAGCTCTTAGTGCATGCTACACCTTTTTATTCCAGCGGGGATGGTCAGTGAATAAAACAGGTCAATTTCCTTGCCCTCATAGAACTTACATTCTAGTCTTTTGGGGGTGGGCAGGAGGGGAGGACAGGAATGGACAATAAATGATAAACATGAAATATTGGTAGATTCTTTGGTATGTTTGATATTATAATGAAAAAAAAAAAAAAGAAAACAGGGTGAGGTGCTCCTTAGGGCTGTTGGGGAAGGGGCTCAAGTTGTGGTTTTACTTTCAGTGGTTGAAATTAGACTCCTTGAGAAAAAATTTTGAGCAGAGATTTGAGGGAGGTGAGGGAAGGAAACTTGTAGCTATATGGGGAAGAGCCTTCCAGGCTGAAGGAACATCAGCTAGGCTGGAGTGTGGCATGGGTTGCTTGAAGGGCAGGAAAGAGACCAGCATGGCTGAGTTAGGCGGATGGAAGAGCATTCAGAGATTAGAGTCAGAGGCAGCAGGGATAGTGAGAGGGAGCTCAGGGGTCTCTTGGGGCCACTGGGAGGACGTTTTCCTGTCCAACAGACTTAACTCATCCCAGATATCCTTGCTTGTGTTCCCTGTTTGATGTCATAACATCAGATGTTTAAACAGCATCTCATTCTTAAGACCTCACTGTGACTCATGGTTCTATTATTCATTGTTCCATGCATCTTGCAGATATTTATTTTATTATCATTTGCATTCCATCCAATTTCTGTTTTCTGTTTCTTTGTAGGGCAGGATGAGTGTTCTAAACTATATACTACTCTACCTTGTCCTAGTCAAGCCTGCATAGTATGTCCTAACTGTCATACTCTAATATTTTTAAACCCATTTTAGATAGGAGGTATTAAGAAACAGGCATTTGCTGAAAGTGAAGTAATAGTCAAGCTGTGATACAATCAAAAACCTTTGTGTGATTCATGAGTTTGTATTAAGTGGCATTGTTTGCAATTCATTGTAAGCTCTGATATAGAACCTGCTTTGCTATTTCTCTTAATAAGCAGTAGACATACCGAGGCTCTCATGTTGTCTTCTTTAAGACCCCTGAAGGGGTTATGCTGGTACAAGTTACTCTAGTAACCATCATCCTGTTAGAAGTCGAATTTGTAATTTGAGTAACTTTTTTTCTTTCAATGCAATGATACCTGAGTGGACATTATGGGGAGGTACAGATGAAACACTTGTGTCCTTTGGAAGAGCACAGGCCCTGGGGTAGAATTCCAGTGTAGTACAGCCATACCCAGTTTAACTATCTGAATAATTTCCTTGGACCCACTTAAATTTCCTGACTTCCATGAGGCTGCCACCTTATCTGAAAGTAACTGAGTTGTAATTGGCTATATCTGCCACATCTCAAAGTGTAAATGAGTTTTAGTGGCTGCATGGTGGATAGGATTCAGCTTAATATGAAAATATTTGAGTACTGATTCGGGGAAAGACTCTGTGCTAAGTACTGATGAGATTTCAGAGAGGGGAATACAGTCCCAGTGCTAAGTAACTTAAAGTCCATACCCCAAGGGAATGATTGTCACAGAGACAAAGAGGCAGGAATATGGAGTTGATTAGGAAGAAATTCAGAATCCCAGCAACTCATGAGGTTGAGGCAGGAAGTTCACAAGATTGAAGCAACTTGAGCAATTTAGCTCAAAGTAAAAAGGTCTGGAGATGTAGCTCAGTGGTAGAGCACCCCTGGGTCCTCCTTAAAAAAAAAAAAAAAAAAAAAAGACAACGAAAAAGAAATCCAAAAAGCAGTGAAGGTTCAAACCCACATGGGAATATTTTTAAGGCATCAAGGAATTGGCAACTATAGGTTAGAAATTTATTGAATAGCTGTTATTTGGAAGAAAAGGGGACAGATTGAAGGATGCTGCACATATTTTGAGCCTTGATTACTTGGCAGGATGGTCATGCCTCAATAGAAATAAGACAGCAGGAAGAACTGGTTTTGTAGTTAAGAATACTCTGACCCATAGGTTGTATAGACCATCCTCCAGACTGTGGGAAATGTGGGACACTACAGTGGATGAGGGACTGAGTCCTGAGATATAACTGGAAGGGAAAAATTAAATTGTACATATCTGTGATGGGTAGACAATTTTGAGAAAATGGCAGATACATTAATGATAACAATCTGGTTATCAAAGCTTCGAGACTTCATGACAATTTTATTATGGTCTGTTTTGATGGCACATAAATTCTCACTTTGGAATTTTTATATTCTTTCCATTTGTATTTGATAATTTATTTCCCATATTTGTGAGATACCATTTATATCTCTCTTAGTTATCCTGAGAGCTGTGCTCACATCTGTCATAATTTTGGATACTTTCTCCTTTCCTCACTGAATACCCTGTCTAGACTTCACATTTTATCACTTCTTTCTGTTAGTTATGTCACATATGATTTCCTCATGGTGGAATTATTGGCTTGTTTTGAACCAACATAGTCCCTAGGGGGAGGATGAGAGAGTGTCAACTTGGGCTTCGATTTCAAATAAAGCCAAGTGTGATTTCCTAATCTGCCCTCCTTTTCCTTGGTGTTTGTGCCTCAGTTTTCTCATCTGATTTCTTGGGTATTAAATCATGGAGAGTGTTTCATACACGTTGGCCCTCCATGAACAGTTGGTGAAGTAGCAGATGAGATGATGATAAAATCATTTATTTTATTTAAATCTCAGTAGGTTTCCCATGATTCTCTGTTTTGCAGATGTAGATACATGAAGGAGAATGGGGTCCTTCCATGGAAAAGAAGCTTAATGATTACATAGTCCCCCCGCTTCATAGTGCTCACTTTGCAACTTCTTGAAAAGATTGATAGAAACGACAGACTCACATACCTGTAATCAGATGGGCTGGCATGGTCTGAGAAATATGTGTGATTAAAATTCTTCCATAGCATGGAAGAATGCTTGCCCATCAATTTTATAACAAATGAACCCTGTGTCTCCTCTTGGTCCCGTGTGGTCATTGTTTCCGTAGGTTCTGCCTCCTTATCTGGGATGGACGTAGTCACCACTGCCTCTGTGAGAACCTGCAGGAGTCAGTTGATTTTCATATTTATAAAATGCGAATATAGCCAACTATCAATTGCAGCCTGATTTTTTAGAGTGACTTGATTTTGGCATTTTCTCTCCCAATGCCTTTCTTTTGCCTCTATCACTAATTAATTTCTGTACAAGAGTGAGCCATTGAAGTGATGAAATATAAAAATAGTTAATGTTGTTCATTTTAGCTCCTCACCAAAGGACGTTTTGTTTTGGTGCTGGGGATTGAACCCAGGGGCTCTATACCACTGAGCTACACATAAACAGCCCTTTTATTTTCATCTTAAGACTAGATCTATCCAAGTTGCTAAGGTTGGCCTCAAACTCTCAATTCTCCTGCCTCGTCCTCCTGAGTTGCTGATACTACAGGTGTGGGCCACCGCTTCCAGCACTAAAGAACTTATGATAGCAGGCAGAGAAGTTGCATTATTTATAACAGGCTTTGTCAGAGTATTGTTTTATCCATCTATCCATTTATGGAGGCTATTCCTAACTCCTCTTATGGATAGTAAGAAGTAACAACTGTATAAATCAAATAAGCATTTTCTGATTAAAGAATTAAGCAACTTTGGGATAAATTCAGTCTATTTTTTTTTTTTTTACCATTGCGATTATTTTAAAAATCATGACTTTTAATACTGTCCTCCCAAATTTTTAAGAAAAATATAGCTGAAAATTTCATATTTTCAGATGGTATCATCTTTAGTACAACACTATATCCTACTATAAAAATCATAGTCATACTACTTTTTATTGCATTTCTTTAAAATTTTATCTCAGCGTTAAATTTCATGAGATGTTTGTATGGTATAGAGATACCAATTTCTTAGAGTTTGCTGATAGTTTGCTCAAACTAGTTTTTTTTTTTTTTCCTTCCTAGTACATTTTCCTTGATTGATAACATGGGCTTAGAGAAGAAAAAGAACTAAAAAGAACTATGTGTTTCATTTTTTGGGACGGGATTTCATAAACTTAGTTTGGGGACACTTGAGGATATCTTAGCTAATCTTAGAAAATGAATGTCAGTTTTCTTAAAATAATTCTAAAATTGAATAAAATTAACTTTTTGGAGAAACTTATTTCTTCTTGGAAGGGGCAAGATGCTCTGTAATCAGATGGGCTGGCATGGTCTGAGAAATATGTGTGATTAAAATTCTTCCATAGCATGGAAGAATGCTTGCCCATCAATTTTATAACAAATGAACACTGTGTCTCCTCGTGAGAGAAATGGGAAATGGGAGAGATTGAGGGCCAGGTGGTGAATTGTCTGGTTATGAATAAACAGGGAGGAAAGGAGGAAAGAATAAGAGAAACCATACTTCTGAATGAAAATATAATTGATTCCTCAGTCTTTTCTTTGTAATGCACATGCTTACATCCAAACACATCTCAGGCAACTAAAATAATGAAATAACCCATATCTTCCAATGAGAAAGCTGTGTCTACTTAATTAGCAGGTACTTAACCTTTTCCCCTAGTGTGGATGTCACTTTTGTTCAGATTCTGAGGTTATAGTATCAACCGCTATTTATTTTAGTGCTTGATTATATTCCAGGCATTGTATGTATGCTTTGCATTGGTATTTTCTCATTTAATGTGTGTATACCCATATGGACATACACCTGCAAATATAGTAATAGTAATAAATAATGCTAACTTTGCTAAGTTATAAGTTTATATACAAAGTATATCCCAAAGATGGGAGTGATCAACTCTCTGATTTCAATGTGTGGCAGGGTAATTAGGGAAGGTTTCATGGAAGAGGTACCACTTGCTCTGTTTCTTGAAGGATCATGAGCTTGTTGAAGTCAGAAGACATTTTAAACACAAGAGAAACATGAACTGGGAATACTATGGCATGAGCTGGCATGGCTGGAAGTTAGAGCCTAACAAAGTAACAAGTGCACATTTGTCTTGTAGGTAGGAATGGTGGCAAAGAAAGTCATTGGATCATTTTAAGCAGAAGAGTCATTTCACTGGGTTTAAATGTTCACAGCACTCCAAGAATGATGTGGAGGGTAACTTTAAGAAGATATTTGCAGGATATCAGGTGTGATAGGATGGAGATCTAATGGAAAAAGATCTCTTTTTCAGTGAGAAAGAGGGGGGGACACAAGCTCTGGAGGTACCAAATGAACAGAACCAAAGAGTTCTAGGGGTCAGTTGATGTGGAGTCAGGGATTGGAGAGCAGTGCTGTCTAGGGCGACCCTAGATTGTGATTTGAACAACTGGTTGCCATCAACCAGAATGGAGACTGATACATGGAGAGAATACAGTAAGTTCACTCTGAAATGCTAACTTTCATATTTACATAATATATGGCCACAGAGATGTTCAAAAGGGAGTTGGCAGCAGGTTTGTTAAATAGAGATGGGCCCCCTGGAAACCTCAATTTGAAATCACTGGCAATAGCTAAAACCTTTGGAGTGGCTTATCAGGAAGAAAACGTGTGGTATAAGGAGATAGGAAAAAAACACAGTGGTGTAAATACCAGGGTATAGGAAGAGATGAAGAGGGCTTGGAATGTAGCTCAGTGGTAGAATACTTGCCTGGCATGCATAGAGCTCTGGGTTCCCTCTCCAAAATCACCATGGGGGTGGCAGGTGGGGACACCAGGCATAAGAGAATAGAAAGTTGTGGAGGTTTTGAGAAAGTTAAATGTCACTAAAACAAGGGGACAAAGAGGAGGAGGTGATGCATAGCATGAAATGATGCACAAAGTCCATTTGTATTTGGCCATCTGGAGGAAAGGTAGCCCTGGCAACCTCTGTCCCTTTTTTGAAACGTTTGTGGTAGGTGGTAATGTGGATGGAACCAATAAGGCCTACTTTCAAAACTGACTATGGAAGTATAAAGGACACAGTATCTTCACTAAGAGGAGTTTGGGGTTTTCTTGATCAGAGACTCCAGCATGCTCAGGTTTCTGAAAAGAAAACTGGGCAGGGAGAAGATAAGGGAGAAGGTGGAATGATTGGCAGAGTAAAACCCCTAGAGACTGGAAGCTTGCCTCTTCCTAGCCTGGAGTCATGGGTACTGGTACACAGGAGATCGGAAGGTGGGGTTTGCAGGAATTTATAACTGATGACCTCATTTTGGTCTCTCAAGTAGGGTGTGAGTCCTTTGGTAGAGAAGCATATAGGATTTTGGAAAATTAAAGTGAGGCAAGTGAGGTCTTTGAGATCAGTGCAGCCTCATTTTTTACTTTCTAGACTCACCTTGTCTGAGGCTGTACCAAGTCTGATGAGCCTGGGTTCATCTACTCTTGAAAGCCTCCCTTCTTCATATTCGCTTGCCTGTTTGGTGTTTGACTTATCCCACATTACATCTGACCTTGACCTCAGGGTGAACTCTTAGCTATTAACTCTCCCATTGTGCCTCTGATTGACAACACCGCCCTGTTCCTTTTCTCACTGGGTTCAGGGCTGGCTCACAGTCCATTGTTGGCCTGTTGAAAGCTAGAATCCTGCCTTCCTCCTCTGTTTCCACAGATATTTTCAAGTATTGCTGTACCAAACACTGTGCTAGGACTAGGACACAGCAGGGCTCTTGGGGTGAGAGGGAAATGGAAGTTCAGAGAAAAGGATATAAAAGAATTCTGAGTTTTGAAACTATTGTGAAGGAAGCAAAGGGGTGAAAATCCTGCTAGTTAAGGTGGCCAGGAAGGATTGATTCCTGAGAAGGGTACATTAATGTTAAAACATAAAAGATGAAAATGAGCTGACCATTTGTAGAGGGGAGAAGGGAATGATAATTTTTTATTTTTTCTAGTCGGATGCAGTGGCTCATACCTGCAATCCCTTTGACTTGGGAGGCTGAGGCAGGAGGATAAGAAGTTTGAGGTCAACCTCAGCAATATAGTAAGACCCTGTCTCAAAAAAAAAGAAAAAAAAAAAAACAAACCAATCAAACAAAAAAAAAAAGCCTCTGGGTTCAATCCTCAATATGAAAAAACTTTTTTCCAGTATTTATTATGTTTATAAATAGACATTCCAGAAGCATTAGAATGTAGAAATGAGTAGGAAACTGCTGGATTTGTTTGTGATGCTATTGTACCTCACCCACTGGTCCTTCCTTGGTTCCTGGAAGTCCTATGGAAGACCTGTATCAGATAATCCTTTAAGTCAAGGCAGAAAAGGACCTTGTTTGTGTGTATATTTTTAAAAAAGATATTAACTGGTAATGCAGCTATTACTGAACACCCTGTATGTATTCATGGTGAGAAAGAAGAGGAGGAATAAGACGAAAGCCTATTCTCTTCCCTCAGTTGCGTGGTGGCTGCCTCTGCCCTTCCTCTTCTGCCCATCAGTGCAAGCGGCTTCTCAGAGCAGCCGTCATACATGGGACAGGATGCATTGATGAGATCATTTGGAATCTCTGAGGTGATTCTGCTCCACTAGCTCAAAGTCGGCAGTTTTAAGGTCGGGGGGACATGTGTGCATGCATGTGCATGGGTGTGTACATTTGAGCTTGCAGTTAGTCTCCCACCATTAGATGGATTAGTTTAAATGGTTACTGGAACTGTTGTTCCAGAAGTAGATATTTTGAGAGAGAGATGGAGCTCAAGCTCATCCTGGTGGATGTCACAATTTAATATCTTCCTCCAGGTATAAGAGTTCCTGATTTATCAGAGATGAAATGAATAGCCAGGTGGTGAAAGGAAGGTAAATAAAGAACAGGGAACCTCTGAAGGTAAATGGTTCTGACCTCATGATTTTGTATAGGGTCAAGCCAAGTAAGTTGGTATTATGCATCAACTACCAAGGCAAAATCGAGAGGTTTCTTGCTAGCTCAAGTTTGTTCATGTTACTGTTCATGAGAGGAAAGTGATGAAGATAATAATCGATGAAATACTTGATTATTCTTTATAATTTTGCTGAGGAATCCTGGCTAACGGTCTTTGAGAAGGAAGAGGCACTCAGAGCCACTGTTCTGTCTCTCAGAATGTAGGTTCCCAGCAGTTCTTTTTGCTGCCCGTCAAGGAATGTCAACATTCAGAGTCACAGTGGACTTATGTGGTGGTGTTGATCATGTTCCAGAAATTCTAATCCTTTTGCCTTTTAAGGAAGTAATAGTGTGATTATCATAGGGCTGATTTTTGGATATATTATAATTTGAGTTATTATTAGTAACAAGTTAATAATAACATAGGGAAGCTGGGCATAATGTTATACACCTGTAATCCCAGTCACTTGGGAGGCTAAGGCAAGAGGATCCCAAGTTCCAGGCCAAAACTTCAGCAACTTAGTGAGACCATCTCAAAATAAAAAATTTTAAAAACTGGGATGTGGCTTAGTGGTAAAATTCTCCTGAATTTAATCTCTGGTGCTATTGCTAGTACTATTACTGTTATTGCTGCTGCTACTAATTACATCAACAACTTGAGAGACCTGTGGATCAGATCGGCTTCCTTTGTATTTAGAACATTTAATACTTTTGTGATTAATTTATCTGACAAATAGTATCAATTAGGAGGTTTTCTTGAAAATGACCTTATAGATCTCTAGCAAGCAGCATTTTTCATTTGTACATGGAATACTCTTTGCAGTTGTTTATCAATGCTGTTTGATTTTCTCCTGTTATAATTCTCCATCAGCTCAGAGAAGACATCTCCAGTGCTATATGAAATATAAATGATTCCCAGTGAATGGATGGGAATTTAGACTGTCAATTTAATAACATGTATACCTACATTTAAAGCATTAATACAGATGAGCCTATATCAAGGACTTCATGTGAAATTTATTTGTGCATTCACTTAAGAAACATACCTGAAACTTAAGAAGGTATGTGAATTGTGAAAATGTAGTATTCAAATTGTAGCTAGTCAGAATTTTGTGGTTCTAAGGTTCCCTAGTGGTTCCCTGACATTAAAAAGCATGCTAGGGTTTAAATTGACTTAAAATAAGGGAGGTGAAAACAGACTTAGATGCACTTGAGTACACATATGCAGATATTCCTTTGGTAAACCGAACTTGGGCTTCTGTCCTTAGGGAGTATTTATTAGCAATTAATTATTAGGGTACTTTCTCCAAATTGCCTTATTAATTAAAATAAGCTCATAGACCTCCATGAAAAATCATATTATGCAAAATATGAGCTGAAGCAGAGACTGTGTTACGAAATAATGAATATGGGGCTTGAGGTGTAGCTCAGGAGTAGAGCACTTGCCCTGCATGTTCAAGGCCCTGCTTTCAATTCCCAGCACGAGGTGGGGTGGTGGGGGGAGAATGAATGTTAATGTAAAACCGAAACAGCTGCATAATGTCTATGAACCTGATCTCCCTATATATTGAATGCATTAAACCAAGGAGAAATTTCCATGTAAATATATGCTTTCAGTTCTCCATTAGTGTGTAAATATGATTACATGTAAAGAGTTTACCACTGTAATTTATAGGCTGTCCAAACTTGTCTTTAGGAACCCTCCTTCACTTTTTAGTGAAGCTGCCTATGCAAAGGGTGCTGTTTTGTTGTGTGCCCTCCTTGAATGCTTTATAAAGAATTTAATCACTTATTTTTTGTATATACTTATTTTTTTTATATATACTTATTTATTTATTGGTACCAGGGGTGCCTAACCACTGAGCCACATCTCCTGTCTTTCTCTCTTTCTTGCTTCCCTTCCTTTCTTTCCTTTCCTTTTCCCTTTCCCTTTCCCTTTCCCTTTTCTTCTTGACAGAGCTTTTCCTAAGTTGCTCAGGGCCTTGCTGAGTTGCTAAGACTAGCTTTGAAATTGTGATCTTCTTCCTTCACCCTCTGGAGCTGCTGGGGTTACAAGTGTGTACCACTGCGCCCTCCTATTTGGGGGTTTTATTCTCATGGTGGTCTACCTTGTGACACCTCGACCATCGACCACCAACCACCACTACCACCTCTGGATCTTTATTCAATAAGCACTAATTCTGGGCACTGTTGGAAAATTGAAGTACCAAGGTGAATAAGGCACTTTTTCTGTTATGCATTCACCATTTTCATGTGATAAAATACTTGAAACCTCTATAGATAACCTCTCTTCTTGGAACCTCTTCCTTCCTTTTTGGTTGTCTTGAATTCCATTTTTTACTCTTTCAATTCAAAGCTGACCAGCCTCCATGGAGTTCCAAATAAAAGTATATTGTTTCCTTAATATTTTTTACAAATCATTTTGTTCCTAGAATCTAGATATGCTATTTTTATCTGAATTGACTTTAAGGCACTCAATTATTTTACTTGTCACTCACCAAGGAAAAAAAAAAATCTGCTACCAAGTGTGATAGAGTACCTTGATTCCATGGCTTTATTTATCTAGTAAATAAGTAAGTATAGGGGATTGAACCATTGGTACTCTGTGCTCTATGTCTCTTGCTCTCTCTCTCTCTCTGTCTCTCTGTCTTTTTTTTTTTTTGAAACAGGGTGTCTCTAAGTTGTCTGGGCTGGCCTTGAATTTGCAATCCTCCTGGCTTATCCTCCCAAATTTCTAGGATTACTGATGTGTGTCACTGTGTCCAGCAATTCCATGGTTTTATGCTTCTCCTCCTAGATTCAGAGGTGTTATTCAGGAGATTCAGAATTGGTTTACAATAGTTTTCAAACAGATCAAAAAAATAGCAAAAAGATTTTTTATTACTGGGGATTGAACCCAGGGCCACACTGCGCTACATCCCCAGCCCTTTTTTTTTTTTTTTTTTTTTTGAGAGAGGGTATTGCTAAATTGCAGAGGCCTGCCTTGAACCTGTGATCTTCCTGCCTCAGCCTCCTGAGTCCTTGGAATTACAGGTGTGGACCACCCTGCCCTACTAGAAAAAAGTCTTTCACAAAATAATTGTTTGACAGTTTAGTTGAAAGCTATAGCCGATTGTGAACCACTGACAGAGATAGCCATTCTTGCTATCCTGATATAGATTCATCTTGTACACAGCCTTTCAGACATCTGTCTGTGTGACAGTAGGCTTCAAAAAAACAGGATCTTGTAAAGTATATAGATTTGTAACTTTTTTCCTTCACTTAATGTGTTTTAAGGATCTTTCCATGTAAATGTACAAGTCATTATATTTCACCGTATGGTTGTATTTGAATTCCATTTGTCAAAAGACCATTGTTTTTTCTAAACTCCTTATTATAAACATCTTTGTACACTTGATAATATTTGTTTAAAATAATTTCCAAAGAGTGGAATTGATATATTAGATACTTATAGTTTAGGGGCAATTTATGCCTGTTAGCCCAATTGTCCTATAAGAAAATAATCATTTTATAAAAGTATGCTAAAATGTCATTTTTACCTTAACTTTTAAAAAATGTCATTTTCTTACATGAGAAATGATGATTTGGTTTGAATAAATTAAAAAATACTAGTATTTTAAACTTTATCCTCCATCGGATTATAGGTCATTTATATTTCCTTTCTGCATTTCTTGTTTCTTATTTATCAAGACTGTCAGTTCATTGTTATCTCAAGTAACTTTTTCTTGGCTTATTACTTTATTTATGGTACATTTTGCTCTATTCAGTTTATTAGTAAGTAATATTAGTTCTGCCTTTTTTTAAAAAAATCATGGTTAGACAATCTTAGTCCTAAAATTATACAAATCTGCATTTACATATTTAATATTTAAAATTTTGTATATTAGACTTTATTCTATGGAAAAGCATGAATTTGAATACAGTAGTCCTGACTTATCCTCAGGGGCCTATGTTCCAAGACCCCCAGTGGATGCCTGAAATTGTGAATAATACCAAATTCTATAAATGCTGTTTTTTTCTCTCTCTCTCTCTATATATATATATATACCTGTGATAAATACATATGATAAATTTTACTTTTGTGTGTGTGTGTGTGTGTGTGTGTGCGTGCGTGTGTGTATGTATGTATATGTATATGTATGTATTATTTTATTTTTTCCCTGGGAATTGAATCCAGGGGCATTTAACCACTGAGTCACATCCTCAGCCTTTTTTATTTTTAATTTTGAAGCAGGGTCTCACTAAATTGCTTCGGGCCTTGCTAAATTGCTGAGACTGGCTTTGAACTTGGATCCTTCTTGCCTCAGACTCCCAAGCCACTGGGATTATAGGCATGTGCCACCATGCCCAACCAGTCTAATTTATAAATTAGGTACAGTTAAAGATTAGCAAAAATTACTAGTAATAATGATTGTAATAATGTATTATAATCAAAATTACATGACTATATTCTCTCCCTCTTTAAAATATCTGATGTAGCTGGGTCTGGTGGCACATGCTTATAATCCAAGCTACTTGGGAGGATGAGGGCAGAGGATCACATGTTCTATGTCTGCCTGTCTCCAGATAAAAAGGGACTGGGGATGTAGCTGAGTGGTAGAGCACCCCGGGTTCAAAAAACAAAAACAAACACAAATCCCTCCTACTGTACTCGCTCTTGTTCTGGTGATGATATATGATGAGGTGAGGTGTGGTGAATGACTAGGCATTGTGCCATAGCGTGAGGCTATTAAGTAAGGGTTGCCTGAACTCCATCACTGTGATACTGCCACAGTCCGTCTGATATCGAGGACAGCTATGAAATGACTAACAGGCGGGGAGTGTATACACGCTGGACAAGGAAATGATTCACGTCCAGGATGGGGTGGAATGTAATGAAATAGGATAGCAGATTTCATCATGTTATGTAGAATGCCTTGCAGTTTAAAGCTTATGAAGAGTTTATTTCTGGAATTTTCCATTTAATGTTTGCTCCGAATGACAAAGTTGTGGAAACTGAGACCTCAGTTAAGGGAAGACTATTATACATAAGACAGAAGCTTACTTTTTAAAAAAAGTTGTTGCCTAGTAGTTCCTAGGAAAGTTTAATGAATTGCTTTACCTTTTTTTTTTCACTAATGAGAAATTATCTTGATCATACACTGAATTTTTTCGATAAATATGTACCCATTTCTGAGGTTCATTTTTTTTGCTTATCTAAAATAGTATTTATTTATTTACCAGGGATCGAAACCAGGAGCATTTAACCACTGAGCCACATCCCCAGCGCCCACCCCACCCCCCTTTTTTTTTTTATTTTGAGACAGTGTCTCGCAAAGTTGCTGAGGCTGACTTTGAACTTGTAGTCCTCCTGCCTCAGCCTCCCAAGCAGCTGGGATTACAGGCATATACTACCACACCCTGCTTATTTATAGTTTTATCCTGCATATTTCTGATTGTTAGCTTAAATTTGTTATACTTCATTTTCAAAGTTTTTCTATTTTCATTTTTATTGCAAGTTAGCTTCTAAAACATCTATAAAATTCCAGAAAAAATTCTGTTGGTGTTTTGTTCGATATTATACTAATTTTAAGGAACAGAGTATTTACAGAATATGGGGAGAATGATATCTAGACAATGTAAATGTTTTTAGTACAGAAAACTAAGGCCATGTGCAGGATCCTTAGGTTTAGCCCCTGGGGAGAGTTGAAAAGGTACAGACCCATTATCCTCACCAGCTTTTATAATTATGCAGTGGTCATAGTAGATTCTGTCAGATTCAGGTTTTAAGTGTCTTGGTTCTGGAAGTGACCAGGGAAGGGCTTTGGACAGGGGGGCATGGAGGTAAAGAAAACAGTTCAGAGGCTCAGGAGGCTCTGAAGGTCAGGTTAGAGGTGAACTGAGGTCAAGTCTTAAAGGAATTTAGAAGTAGAATTGATGGGACATAAGGATGGGTTGGACTAGGAAGGAGGATGATGGAAAGGGAGAAGTCAGAATGATTGTGGTATTTGGGGCTTGGTCAGCTTGTTGGGAAATGACATTCTGCCCAGGGATTGAAATACTAAGAGGAGGAACAGATTTCCAGAGGAAGATGGTGGGTTTGATTCTAAATATAACTACCCATGGGATATCCAGATAGAGTTGTTAATCAGGTAATGGGCTGTCACTCAGGAGACTGTCCTTCCCTGGAAGAATTTGTTGAATGATAGGTGAAGGTCTATGTTTAGGGACTCAAGGGATGAAGCCAGTTCAGAAGATGAGGAGGTGAGGAAGGGCTGGATCTGCAACAGTTCATTGAACCTTTTATAGGTGACTGGAAGAATGAGGCCACTGGACACAAGATATAAGAAATGACTAAACAAATCATGGCATGCTGAGAGGTCATATAAGCTGGAAACTGAAAAATACCTGGTAGATTAACCACAGAAGAGTTTATATTTTTGTTGGGATTGTGTAGGTGGAATGATATTGATGGAAGCCCCATTGTGGTGGGTGTGAGATATAAATATTTATGTAAGACTTGTATTATCATCAAAAGCTTTTATTTTGTTATTTCTATCACTAAAGAAATAACTTACCTTCCTTGAGTAGTGAATTTGAGCTGAGATGAGTTTTCTGGGCCAAGCAAAGGCCCTGAGGTCAGATGAAGTTTGCAACTGATTAAACCAATGAGGTGTGTGACAGGACTTCAGAAATAAGGAGAGGTTAAATCTATCTGGGTTGTAGGTCATTTGAATGGCTTCAGGTTTTATCCTCAGTGATGGTGAATCACTGGAACATTTTAAACTGGGGAGTCACTTGATCCTATCATTAGAATGTGTAGTTCTTGAGGGTAGTGATTTAATTTTCATTTTTGTTCTTTATCTGAGCTGGATGGAGACTTTATAGATGGCTTAGTAAATATTTTTTTAAATAAGTGCCTTTTATTTTATTTATTTTTTTATTTGGTTCTGGAGTTGACCCCCATAGGTATTTTAACCACTTAGCTACATCTCTGGTCATTTTCATTTTTATTTTTATTTTTTGAGACAGCGTCTCACTGTGTTGCTGAGGGTCTCACTAAGTTGTTCAGGGTGGCCTTGAACCTGTGATACTCCTGTTCCAGCTTCCAAGTTGCTGGGGTTACAGGCATGCACCACCACATGCAGTGAAATGAATGCTTTTTTATAAATGAGTTGAATATATTTGTGTTTGAGAAGATCATTCCATTTGTCATATGATAAATAGATTGCAGCCTTGGTGGTAGTGTTATGAAGCCAATAGCTTTTGAAAAAGTCCAAGAGGATGATGGTGGTGGCTTGAGTGAAGGGGATTTAGTGGGGGATGTGGACTGGAGAAGCATAGTCAGGAGGTAGGATAATTTGATGGTGGCAGGTATGAGAGGAAGACAGTGGGATGTTCCACAGATGAGAAGAGTATCGCCTAGTTGAGCTGATCCTTTTCCCATGTTCTTTAGCTGCATTTTGGTTTTGGTCTTTGACATCATCACACTCCTCTAGATTCCTACACATACCCTGTTTGTTACCCATCTCTGTGGATTTGGCAAAGGCTTGTAAAGTATGTTTTCCCCTTTTCTCCCTCTTGCAGGTATTACTATGCTAGATGTCTGTATCACTTTCCCCACCCCCTCCAGACTCTTGGTATTCAGTATTTCTGCCTTTCTTAATCCTATTTCTTTGCTCCAGATGTACCCATAATACAGAAATGTGCATGTCATTTGGCTGCCTGAAAACTTGGTTCCTGTCCCATTGCCTATAATGTGGAGTATAAATGAGCAGTGCTTCAAGAGAGATTCATTTAAACATAGTGTGGTGGTGTGTGCCTGTAATTTCAGAGACCTGAAAGCCGAGGGAGGAGAATTTGCAAGTTTGAGTTCAGCCTTGGCAATTTAGGAAGACCCTGTCCCAAAATAAAAATAAAAAGGGCTGGGAATGTGGCTAATGTGGCTTAGTGGTTGAGAGCCCCTAGGTTCAATCCCTGGTACCAAAAAAAAAAAAAAAAAAAAAAAAGAAAGAAAAGGAAAGAAAAAAAGAATATTCATGTAAGATCCTGCTCTTTGTCTGTGATTTAACCAGGGGTACATGCCCTGTGCATCTTTGTGCTCTTCTGCTTTGACTTGCTGTCTGCTCTCTGGATGACTGTTACTGACTATACTGAAAGTCTGTGCTTCCATTTTCCTGCAGAAGCTCCCTGAGTCTTCTGGAACTTTGACAAAGATGTCACCGGAGCAAAAGTTATCTATACCTTTAAGATTGTAAAAATCATGGATTCCTTTTTAATGATTTTTTTCACCTATGAAATGTTGCCTAGATGTTGATGTTCCGTTTCTGAACCCCACTGATGCCTGTGTCTTCTTCCTCTTCTTACACAGCAGGTGCTGCTTTTCTGTTTTGTGCGAATTTTCCTTTTTCTTAACCAGTATTTTTATCTTAACCATTCAGTGGACATTTGCAGATTGCCTGTGCCAGGGGTTTTAAAATTTTCTTAGTTAAACTGGAGACCTCTTTTTTCCTGAGATCTTAAACAGGACTGGTGTACAAAGCAGATGAACATGAACTACATTAGTTGAAGTGAGATGGCTAGGCCTAAGACCTCTTGATATCTTCTTGGTAGCTTGGTAGCCATGCCTCCTGGTGATTAGAATAAAGAGCAGGAGTCCCTGGAGTGAAGGTGATAATAGCCGTGGAGAGATGACATTTCTAAGGGACTTGCACATACAAGGAATGCTTGGAGTCCAACAGTGTCCCTCTCAAACTTATTGATTCTTCTGCTACAACCATCATTTCAGTATTTGTTAATGTTTACAATGCTTTCTCTTTTCTTGATGGCCTGCAGGTCATCTCTGTCTGAAAATAAACAAATTGGTTTAGATTATTTCTTGCTTTTGCTTCTCTGGATTCTGTCTTCATTTGAATGGGTGTGTGCTTCAATCCTATCTGCCTTGCACATCCTCTATCCCACCCTTGGGAACCTTGGATTACTTATAAGCCTCTGGCCATTTTGGTAAAAGCTAGCTTTGCTTTCTTCATTCATTCATTTATTTATTCAACAGTCTTTATCTCATGAACTCTTTTAAATCTAAGATCTCATGCACTTGTAAAAGCTGAGGAAGTTGGAGTAACAAATCAGAAAAGTCTGTGTTCTTTGATCTGACCTTCCGGTTGGAGAGACATTTGAAAATAGGATA
Source organism: Glaucomys volans (assembly GCA_020662805.1). Taxonomy (NCBI): domain Eukaryota; kingdom Metazoa; phylum Chordata; class Mammalia; order Rodentia; family Sciuridae; genus Glaucomys; species Glaucomys volans. The sequence continues at coordinate 1,123,660 of JAJEJO010000175.1, read as the reverse complement.
ATAGGGCATGTATAGCTAGATTATTGCTGTAGAGTAAGGGAAGAGAAACTCTTATTGTTTCTAGTAGAGAAGACCCAAATTGTTTTCTATTTGTTTTTTCCATAAATGGAAGTGATAGATTGGTATAGATTTACCTTGGTCTTTACCAGGTTTGTTGGTTTCTTTCTTTCCTTTTCCTTCCCCTGCCTTCCCTTTCCCTTTCCTTTCCCTTCCCCTTGATGTGCACCATCAAGTCCAGCTACCTAGTTTCCTTCTTAACCAGAGTTCATGCACAGTAAAATGCTTTAGGCTTTCATCTCTGACTCTGGGTCAGTTTCTGCCTGCCCCATTGCAGGACTGAGGCCTTCGCCTTGTGCTCATTAACATGGTGATCCTGGTGTTCATTAGTAACATGCACTCAAAATGTCTTATGCTCATGTTTGCTGTAAGTTTAAACTTTCTTAGATGAGTCTTCAGGTTTCAAACTGTTATTTTTCTCCTATCTCACAATCAAATGGACCTTCCTACAGACCCCCGCATACAAATCAAGTGAAAGATATGAATGGCAATGAAAGGTGGTTTGGAAGAGGCCAAAGGTAGTGCTCCTCCCCCAGCTAAACCCCTGTGGGCTGCTTTGTCACCTCCACACACTTCTGCCCAACAGACAGTATTTCTGGGGTACCATTTTAGCACCATTCCTCTTGGAGTTGTTGTCCTTGTGTGATAACAAAATGTTCTTGAACTATCTAGAGCCAATGTTCTGTAACTACCCTTGTAAGATGGTAGCCATTGGCCACATGCAGCCATAGTTGTTCTGAGCACTTGGTGTGGCTAGTGTGACTGAGGAAGAAAATTCTAAGTGCTGTTTAACTTAAGTAGCACACTCATGTTATTCCAGTATGGACTATCGTATTGGAAAGTGTAGTTCCAGTGAATCTGCTAGCCCTAGATTTAACATGGACTGAATGTCTTGCGTTTTCATTTTCCAGATCGCAGATGAAATAAATCAGCTTTAGATAATAATGTACCCTGACTGGGTGACTGGAATAAGTTTTGACTTATAACCTTTGGCAAATTATTCAAGGCCTTTGGGCCTCAGGTCCTTTTTTATGCAGTGAGAAGATTTATGGTAACTTTTCACTGTGAGGTTTAAAATGAGATAAAACATGCACGGCTGACTAATCCTAATAGGGTTTTTGTTTGTTTATTAGGTTTTGTTTTTGGTTTTGGTTATAAGAATAAAATGTTCATTGTAGAACAGACAAAAATAGTAATCTGTAATCCCATCATGTGTAGAAAGGCAACAGAAAAATGTGTGGAATATAGCAAATAGTATATATTTTTGGTTCATAAAATGCTTTTCTCAGGCTGGGCACAGTGCACACCTGTAATCCCAACAGCTCAGGAGGCTGAGGCAGGAGGATTGCAAGTTAAAAACCAGCTTTAGCAACTTAGCAAGATCCTAAGCAACTTAGTGAGACCCTGTCTCAAGATAATGAATTGAAATTGCTGGGAATGTGCTTCAGTGGTTAAGTGCCCATGAGTTCAATCCCTGGTACCAAAAAAAAAAAAAAAAGGAAAAAAGACTTTTCTCCTCTTCTCTTTATTTCAATGATGTATATATATGGTGGTAACACTGGCCCTATTATTGTCAGTAAGCTTTTGGAGACTCTGTAAATCATATGTATATGTGTTACATTGCCTCCCCCCACATGCCCTTATTATTATTTACTTAAACATCTTAGAGGATGTTTTATGATTACTGAACAGTGTTTAAAAGTTGCTGAATTAAATAATTTGCTAGCATTTGTCTAGATTTATCTTTGGCTTAATGTTTTTAGAATGTAAAAATTCTTTTTAGTTTTACTTTTGGATGATGGAGAAAAAGGTATATGGATCTAGACAGTGTAGTATGAAAACCCAGTGCAGTCTGGACCAGCTGTGGATGGAAGAGTTGTCAGAAAAGAGTTTCTGGTAAAAGTGACACCCACATGGAGTTTTAAAGGAATGATGGACAGACTAAGGCAGTGTGGATTGAAGAGTATTCTAGGAAAAAGATGCAGTATGTATGAAAGCCTTAGTGATAGGGAAATTTGGAGAACTCCAATAGTTTAGGATGACATTTGGAGATGGGAATGGAGTAGATGGGAGAAAGAAAGCTGAGTCTGGAGCAGTTGTAGAAGCAAGATGACTCACAAAGCTCTTTCTATGCTCTATTGAAGAATGTTGACTTTCTATGCGAGGTTATAAAAGGTCTTTGAAGACTACTGAGAGGAGAGGAGCAGGGTCTTTGCTCACATCTTTCTCATTTATAGAAACATGGCTGGATGTAGTTTGGAGGGTGCATCAGAGATGAATAAGTAGCACAGGGCAGAGTCCATTCATCAGGTTGTTGGATAGGCCAGGTAAGAGATGTTGGATGATGAGGTTTGAATTTGGGCAGTAGAAATGCTTATTAATTCTCTGACTGTTTGAGTCTAGAACTTCTAATAGGCCAGACCAATGGAAGTCATCCATAATGCACAGTGTGAATAGAACCACCCTTTCTAGAGTGCCCTCTACCTTGTGTCAGGCATTTGCTAAACTTGTTATTATATTATCTGAGTTTGTTCCCACAGCACATGGGTTGAAAATACATGGTGAGTTTTACATAGGAGATGGCAGAACTGATATTCAAATCCTCATTTGTCTTCTAAGTCCAAGCCTTTTATAACTATGGTGGTACAAACAAGTAACTAAGGAGAAGTATAGAATGAAGATTTGAAGAGGATCTAAGAAGGAACTTTGAGGGAGAATACCAGTAATTATCACAGAGGTGGGGAATTGAGAGCCCTTAGATTTAGAAGAGGCAGCCAGGAGGGCAAGAGAAAAATGAGGAAAGAGTAGACTCATGGGATCCTGGAGCTGCTGATGGTTTGAGGAGGAAGCGGTGGACAGTGTCAGATGCTACAGAGATGCCAAATATTGGATACACATTTTGTGGATTAAACAAAGTGGCAATTGAAGTTTCAGTGGGGTTAGAGGAGGATTTTTTTTGGCCACAGTGCGGGGTGAGGGTAGGGGATTCTAGGACTTGAACCCAGAGGCACTCTAACACACCATCAAGATAGCCCCAACCCTTTTGATTGATTGATTGATTATTTATTTATTTATTTATTTATTTATTTATTATTTTTGAGTCAGGGTCTTGCTGTGTTGCTGAGACTGGTCTTAATCTTGCAATCCTCCTGTTTGTCCTCCCAAATTGCTGGGATTACAGGCATGTGCTGCCACACCAGGCTCCTTCTTGGGACTTCATTTATATAGTGAGGAAGTGTTTACCAGAACCTCTTCCATAGGCTTTCCTTTGTGATTCATTTTCCAGAAGTGGATCACAATACCCACTACTGACAAGAGGAAAGCGGTTACTTATTTACTTTTGGTACCAGGGATTGAACCCACTGGTTAACACTGAGCCACATCCCTGAACCTTTTATTTTTTTTATTTTGAGATAGGGCCTTGCTAAGTTGTTTAGCACCTCACTGAATTGCTAAGTCTGGCTTTGAACTCGGGATCTTCCTGTCTCAACCTTCTCAGCCGCTGGGATTACAGGTGTGCACCACCACGCCCAGCTGATAAGAGGAACTGATAGCCTGATTAATGTAAAATCAGGAGGACTTTCTCCCAAGAATTATGGAGAAAGGGGCGAGTTCCTGAACAAATCAGGGTACTCTGTAAGGAAGAGTCAAGGGGCATGAGCTAAGCTGAAGAGTCTGCATTTTATCCTGTAGACTCCAGACTCTCCCAAAGATTTCATTTTAAAAAGACTTTTTAAATTTATTTCTTGTAGTGCCAGGGATCAAACTTGGGCCAAACACATATATTAGGCAAGTGTTCTATTACTGAGCCACAACCCGACTCTCCTTGCACAAGTTTTATTTATTTATATGTACTGGAGATTGAACCCAGGGGGCACTTTACCACTGAGATACCAGACCTTTTTATTATTATTATTATTTTTTGACACCTTTATTTTATTTATTTATGTATATGTGGTGCTGAGAATCAAACCCAGTGCCTCAGGCATGCAAGGCAAGCACTCTGCCACTGAGCCCCAGCCCCTTATTATTATTTTTGTTTTGTTTTAAGGTAGGGCCTCACTAAGTTGCTGAGGCTGGCCTTCAATTTGTGATCCTCCTGCCTCAGCCTCCTGAATTGTGGGAATATAGTCATGCACTACTTCTTCTAGCTTAAAGATTTTAGATTGGAAAAAGGATAAGATTTGTGTTTACGAAGTAACAATATTCAGAAAACATCTCTTTTCTTTCTTTCTTTTTTTTTTTTTTTTTTTTTTT
>JAJEJO010000175.1:1109439-1119246 GCA_020662805.1 Glaucomys volans | reverse complement strand
CTTTTTTTTTTTTTTTTTTTTTTTTTTAGTACTAGAGATTTAAACCAGGGGTGTTTTACCCCTGAGCTAGATCCCCAGCCCTTTTTGTGTTTTAGTTTGAGATAGGGTCTCACTAAGTTGATTAGGGCCATTCTAAGTTGCTAAGTCTGGCCTTAAAATTGCTATTTTCCTGTCTGGCCTTTGAGCCACTAGGATTACAGACATGGGATTTTGTTCCAGGCTAACACCTATTTTCTTACTTTGTTCATGCTGCTATAACAAAATACCTCAGAGTGAATGAGTTATTTATTTTCTGGTTCTGGTGATTGCACCCAGGGCCTTGTGCATGCTATTCAAGCACTCTACCACTGAGGCCCATCCCCAGCCCTAGAGTGAGTAATTTATAAACAACAGAAATCCATTTCTCACAGTTCTGGAGACCAAAATCAAGACATCAACAGGTTTGGTGTCTGGTGAGCACCTGGTCTGTACTTCCTAGATGTTGCCTTACTGCTGGAATACCAGGTCCTCACAGATGGAAGAGATGGAAGACAGAAAGGAGCCTACCTTGCCTACCTCTTTAACCTGTTGGTAATAAACCAATCCTGTCACTGAGGGCAGGGCACTCATGGCTTAGGCACTTCTTAGAAGCTCTGCCTCCTAACACTATCTCATTATCAATAAGTGAATTTTGGGGAACATTCAGACATATGATATGACGTAAGAGGTCACTCTTAGATATATGTTCAGTAGAAATTGTACTTGAAATTTTGAAGTTTGTTTTTCTGGGCTAGTGATATTCTGGAGCATGCTCTCTTACCAGGCTGGGCAGCAGCAACAAGCTGCAGCTCTGAGTCAGACACCTGATCCCAAGAGTAAACAACTGATGTTCTACAGTGTACTGTGTTGCTAGGTTATGTTGTTTGGTAGTTAGGTGTATTAAATGCAATGATTTATGATATTTTCTACTTAACAATGGGTTTATCAGGATGTAACCCCATCAGCAGTCAGAGAGCATCTGTTCCTTTATACTTCATGCTGTCTTTATATATTTTTGTGCCATCAATGGTGTTCTTTTGCCAGGAAATTGAGGTTGATGGGTTTGTTTTGGTACCAGGTATTGAACCCAGGGGTGCTTAACCATGAGGCATATTCCCAGCCCATTTTTAATATTAGTTTGATATAGGGTCTTGCTAAGTTGCAGAGTCTGGCTTTGAACTTGTGAAACTGCTGCCTCAGCCTCCTGAGCTCCTGGGATTACAGGCCTGCACCTCCCTGTCAGGCAAAATCAAAGTTGATTATCTTTGAACTGGCAATAACACACAGAGAATGGATTTGTAAGAGATAGAAGTGTAACATCCTTCCTATAGGAACCATGTGCTTGCATACTTGTTAAGTATCGTCCTAAGGAAGAATTAAAAAATATTTCCATTAAGCTGACTACCAACTGGTTGGAATGGATAATATAGATACCTCCATTATACAGATGCTGATAAATGACAGAAGAGAGGGAGGGGCTATGTGGTGTGGTTGGTGCCTAGGACAGCTGAGGAAAGCTGTAAGAGAACGTGTGTGATCTATAATGGGCAGTGTAGAATGTCCAAAATGGGGCAGGTCATTTTGGCTGAAGGAAACCACAGCATGAAAGCGAAAGGCAGAAATAAATACTGGGGATGATGCCCTGTGTCGATTGAGCATAGACTTGAGGGAATAGCCAGGGATGGATCCAGAGAACAAAGTTCACACCTGTTGGTGCCTGATATGAGTAGCACCATGCTAGGGTTTTGAACACATTTTTCTCATTTTATTTCTCACCACATCTCTGAGTGATGAAGGGTCGTATCCCCATTTTACTTATGAGGGACTGAGGCTCAGGGTGAGCAACTTGTGGTAGTTCACTATTCATGGTTGAGGAGTCAACATTTGAAGTCAAGTCTATCTTAACTTGGAAGTTGTCCCAATAGGCCAGATATCCCTCCACTGTATCCTTCCATTGTACTTACATGTCAGCACTTGACTCCCATTCTCAGGCATTGTGGAAGGGTTCCCAGCAGGAATGGCATTCCCAGAGTGCTCATCAGGGAAACATGAAGGTAGATGGAAGGTAGAGGCAGCCATTGCCACCACTCTGGTCTATGGGTGGTGACCTGTAACATCTCACACCTAGACATTGGAGTCACTAAATGACTATTGTCAGAACTCTAGTTGTCACCTTGTCCAGTGAAGTTAAAATTCTATGCCCAATTTCATTCTTTCCTATTATCTTTAAGTAGTACTTGGGTTCCACTTTGGTGTAATTCTTTTTTTTTCTGCAAAAGTTTCTAATTTTTAGATACACATGACAGTAGAATGTATTTTGACATCATACATACATGGAGTATAACTTATTCCAATTAGGATCCCATTCTTGTGGTTGTACATGATGTGAGGTTATACTGGTTATATATTCATACATGAACATGGGAAAGTTATGTCTAATTCATTCCACTGTCTTTCCTATTCCCATCCTCTTCCCTTCCCTTCTAAGCCAATGAACTTCTATTCCTTTCTCTCTACCCCTTATTGTGAATATCTCTTAGCCTCCTTTACCAGCACTTCTTCAAGTATGATTAACTCTGGACTATTTACCAAATGCCTGAGAAGTTCTTCATAATTCATAACACCTCTGAGACTTAAAACTGATATGATGGACTCTGACAGAAAAGATGTGCCACCTACCAAAACTGAACTTCCCTTTTACACTGTGTCTGGAATGGTATATAAACAAGGAAAATGTGGAATATCTATTTTTCATAGTTTAAAAACACATCTGGAACTATTTAAACTAACTTAAAGTAAAATAAGTGCCAAGGCAGATTATGCCATACCTTTTCTTTTTTACTTTAAAAAAAAAAAAGGAAATGGAAAACATACCACTTCTAGAAGGCCCTGACAATGAGTTGGATATTGAAATGGTATCAATAATGTATTTATATAGGCCACATTTTCTTCCATGCATCAGCCATCTTTGGTACATATGTGTTGGATATTTGCCAAGTGAGAGAAATCTTACCACATAGAGAAGACCTTGCCTTATTTATAAGTGGTGTGAATCATTATGGTAGATGTAAAGTCAGCTCTTTCTGATTATACTTACCTTCCCTGCCTGATCAAATAGATCTTATCTTTTTTCCCTTTTCTTTCTCTTTCCTCCCCCTTTTTCCCCTCCTCTTCCACCTTCTCTTCATTTTTAAAAAAGTCTGTTTGTGTCATTCTTTCAATAAATGTCAACATTCCCCTCCAGCAACTAAAAAATAGAAACTACATACCAAAAAAGTATAATTTTCATGAATTTAAAAAATTACATAAGATATACTATAACTTAATATTGGTTTTACCATGTCCTCTAATTTGAAATGGAGTGAAATGCTTCTGTGGTTAAATCATAGCTCTTGTGCTGTTTGCTATAAAAGTTTCAAGAATATATATTTCAGATTTTTTTTTCAAATAATCCAAAACAAATGCAGCAGAGCTCAGAATACTTGAAACATATTTTCTGAATTTATCTTAAATCTCTCTGCTCCAGAGGGTTTTTGTGTGTGTATGGATTAGGCCCGGCCCGTTATTTCACCATCTATCTCCATCCTGGATTGATTGCTCTGAACAGCACAGAATGAGTTACATATGGTCCCACTTTGTCTCAGTTTGTAGGACCTCTGGGTTGGAACTCCATTTGATCAGAGTGAAGCCAACCATCGCAGAAATTTGGCTAATGTCAAAATCCCAAATATATATGCATATATTCCGGTTAGAATGCAAATGTTCCTGTTTGGGTTGGTGGTGTTTTGCTATCCATTGGTTTAATGGTTACTGTTCTTAGAATGTTGATGATATTTAAAAAATTAAAAAGAAATCACCTCCTATGATGATGGTGTTTTGGACTGGAATCATGTTACAAATATGGATTGAGACTGGCATTCAAAACAATTTCCAGGAGAAAATTAAGAATGTATCAAAAATCTTTCTAAAATCAAGATGAAGATAGAAATAAAAAGATTATCTTAAATACAAATTCAGATCTGAAGAGGAGACCCACTGACAGCTTCATAGTCTGCATCTTATTTTCTTAACAATATGGGTTATTTTGAAAAGAAAGGAGCATGGGCTTGAGATCTGTTTTAAAGTTTAGGTTTGGCCCTTAACTGTGTGAAGGTGAGAAGGTGGAGCTGTGCCCGTCAGGGGTCAGCTCTAGGGCCAGGGCACATGGAGCTGTGAGGGTAACTCTCCCCGGCAGACTCCTGCCTCCCTGTTGCTCTTTTCCCTCTTTCTTTTCTTCTCTTTCCTTCTACTGCTTATTTGTTTCTTCATTACTCCCACTTCCCCTTCCCCCTCCTGCTCTTCCTTTCTCTGTCTGTGCAACCACGTGCTTGGAGTCTGTGTATCTGGACTGCCTTCGCTAACAGTTCCGTGTGAGTGTTAGCAGAATGAAAGCCAGATGGACCAGCAGTTCCCACTGTTATCTCCCAGCCGACTCTGGCAAGCCTCCCTCTCTCCCTCCTTTCTTGGCATGACAGAAATATTTGCCTTTATTTAGGGAGACTTGTATTTGCTGCTGTACCTCTTCCCTCAGCTGCAACATAAGCCGAAAGCTATTTATTCCCTTGTTGCTGAGGTTGGTTGAGGTGAGTAGAATGTGCAGTGAATTTATTGAAGAAGCACTTTTAAGCCTGCCTAACTTTTGTATTTTTCTAGAATAAATGATTTACTGAGACTAGTTGCTAAATCCTCTGGAATAACAATATGAAGACAAGTTTTTCAACAATAAGAGGTAGAAAAATTCTCTGATGTGTCTGCCATGGTTTCACTCAGGACCCTTTTATCAAATCTAAGACATTTATTATTCAGCTAGCAGTAAAAATGAAGAAACAGACCCTGATACTGTTAAATGATCATCATGCAAAATGCACTTATTAGAAGGATTACTTTTATTTTTTTATTCTTTGTATCACATCTTCCCTAATATAGTATCAACATTATTTTTATTTTTTAAGTATTTCATTGCAAACCAAACCAAATCTAAGGAAATTGTTTTGAATGATGGTGAATTGACTTGGATTTTTTTTTTTTTCTTTTTGGTACTAGGGGTGGAACTTAGAGGTACTTAAACACTAAGCCACATTTCAAGCCCTTTTTTAAATATTTTATTTAGAAACAGGGTCTCTCTGGGTTGCTTAGGGTAGACTTGGAATTGTGATAGTAATTTGGGCTTTTCATTTTCTTTTAATAATTGACTTTTAAGTAATTTTGAGAAAATTTCACTATGATTATATATTTTAAAAGGCCTCTTTTTTAATTGCTATGTTACTTTTCTAAGACTTTGTGAAATATTTGTGAGCTGTGGAAGCATCTTGAAATATTTCTGGTGTGTGTATACACAAATATTTATAGGAAAGTAAATCTGAAGAAACAACAACAAACATAAACCCCACTTCTTTTTTCCTGGAGATTTATTGCTTTAATAAGTAGATTGGATTGAGAAAAACTGTTCAAAATTCCAAGGGAAAAGTGTTCTTAGGAGAATATAGTTCCGAATTATAAATGTTTATTTTTGGGTAATCAGGAAAATTCTCTGTATCTGTCCCATACTTTAAAAAAAAAAATAGGTGTGTCTTTAGATTTTATTTGTTCTCAGTTTGGGGCTTTTACATGCTGACTTGTCTGAGATTATTGATTGGAGTTCTGGTCTCGTGTTTTTAAAATGACAGGTCAAAGATTCACACATTTTAAGTAAATAATAGCTTGACCTCATTGTGAAACATACAGCATTTGTGTAGTGGTGGTTTTTAAAGCAGAGAAGATAAAATTGAAGGGAGAGATATGTCTGTGAGAAATTCATCACAGAGCCAGCTCCTGCCAGTGTCTCACCTGCATAACAGACTTTGGCTTTTGTTATTTCTGGGCTGTCATGAGGGGTTCATTATCATCCTTCTTCCTCATCTATTTTCTTCTTCTTGCTAATGTTGGCTTCGGCTTTGAGAGAAGTTGTGCTGTTGCATTTAACACTACCAAGGTAGCATCTGCCCAAGCCAGAAATAACAATAGGATATAATATAACCTAGTTACAAATGAGGTCTTGCCATCTGTGCTACCCTTTCTTAAGTGGGGTTTGGATGATAAAATCCTGATTTAAACTTTCGAGATAAGCGTAGTTTATTGATAGAAGATGTTGAATTTCTTCTGTTCACTTGCTTTTTAAAAAGATAAATCCCACTTGAAAAACTGAGGTGCTTAGGCATAGAATAACCTGTTCCTGGTGGCACCCTCCAGATCGTACTGAGAAGCACTCCACAATGCCAGACTCACCTGTGGATGTGAAGACACAATCTAGGCTGACTCCTCCAACCATGCCACCGCCCCCAACCACTCAAGGAGCTCCAAGAACCAGCTCATTTACACCAACAACATGTAAGTCGTCATTTTGTGGATTTTGTGTTTTGATTTTGAAGTTTAAATTTTTTTTTCTGCAAATAAAAAGGGAAAATAAGATTCAGTGACATCAATGTATTATGCAGAAATGAGGCCAAAAAATCAGCTTGCTAGTCAATGGGTATTGAACATAAACCAAAGTATCACATCTTAAGTATTATTGACATGACTGCCAATATTTGCTTTCCTTTGCACTATTTCTTTGGAGTTGGAGACTGCTATGATTTTAGCAAATGAATAATATTGAGTTTGCTCTGTATCTCTAGTTGTTAGCCCTGTAACTTTTCCTTTTGTCTAATGTGTAGCTCTTTATTTTAGTTTATTTTGACTTAGAACATGTTTCTAGGTTATTTCAATACCACTTTCCTCTATTTCAAATAATTATTATGTTAAAAATCTAGCTTCCTTAAGTTAAAAATGGTATTTCTGTACATAACAGTCTCATGTGGAAACCTTTCTGAAATTGGTAGCATCACCCTTGTCTTGAGCCTGTCAGGCTTTTGTTAAAAGCTTTGCTCCATTCCCACTTGGCTTGAGTCCTGTATTCGTAGTCAGTGGAGTGTATTGCTTTCTGTCCCATCCAGGAAAGGCCATCACACTGACAGAAGGGCAACTTCCCTTTCTTTCCTGTATATTCCAGTAGAGAGGGTGGATAGCTTTGTTTTCGTTGATCTCAAAATTCTGGTTACAACTGTCATCGAGGATTTGTGAAACTAATAAATGTTATCTATTGCAGATAATGCTATTTACAGAGCATGTGCCATAAAATCCATAGGAATGAAAAATAGCAGGCAAAAACAGATCCACGGAACTCAGAGTCATCAAAATACACATCCTAAGCTGTTTATGCAGTGTTGTGCTGCCATTTAAAAGACCTTTCCAAATGTGTAAGGAACAGAAGACTGTAACGTGCCAAGTTATAACCCTGTCATCTTACATTTGGCTTGTTGTTACCCAAAGTCACAGTGATAGGCATATGTCTTCTGTGAGATGGCTGCTGAGCTATCATTTCTTGACAGGTTACTTTGGTTCTCATTTGAGATAAGAGAACCACATTATTATCTTGAAATGAAACTTTAACAGGTTCCGTAAAACTTCCTCAAAATGTTACTGGAGATAGTTAATCACAATTATACTTAGAAATATGTTTGATAAAGATCAACTTGCTAAATTAACTGAATTAACATAATAAAATTATTGTTTTCTTCCATGAAAAATATGCAAGTCTTTTCCAGTCTAGTTTGTATGGATTATCATCTTGATGTCAGATAAATTTTATTGGAAATGCATTTACTGAATTACTATCAAGCCATGTTCTTGGTTGGATAGAGGTGTCTCCTTTCAATTTCTTGAAATAACTCCTTGATAAATACCATATCCATTTGGGTTTCTTACGTAAAATTTGCATTTTCCCTAAATAAGTGGTTAAGAAATATGAGGGGGAAAATAGCCTTCTAATTGGGTGGTATAAGGTTAAAACTTGAAAGTCTATTTCTATAAACACAGCTGTCAGTTGTGTGTACAAAACATGATTAAAAATGTTCAGTGATAAATTTAGTCTCCACCAAATGTACACTTTCTCTAGGGGAGCAGTTTAGGAAGGAATAGTCCTGTTATATTGATGTAAGCCTGTGACAAAAGGCTGACTTCCAAAGCTGTTTGTTCTATGTTTGAAGCATTTCAGGTGGTTGGCATATGTGCACATGGGAGGCAGAGCTGGCCCCGTGATTCAGCAGACTCCATTTATCATCAGCTTCTGTGCAGAATGCCATCCCTCAGTGTGAGGAGCAGACCCATTTAGTGAGAAAGTGCCTGAGTCTGGTGATCTTGTGAAGTCCAGTCATTTTGCAAGAAGTCCAAACATATTTGTAATTGCAAAATTACTAGATTTCAGAGGAAGAAACTTGATAGCAATTTCTGTGTGCATGTTCTCTGTAAGTTTATTTTTTTTTTTTCCTTCTGGTTTTATGCCCTTGACAGTAACTAATGGCACAAGCCATTCGCCTACAGCCTTGAATGGCGCCCCCTCACCGCCCAATGGCTTTAGCAACGGGCCTTCCTCTTCTTCCTCTTCTTCTCTGGCTAATCAACAACTGCCCCCAGCCTGCGGTGCCAGGCAGCTCAGCAAGCTGAAACGGTTCCTCACTACCCTGCAGCAGTTTGGCAATGACATCTCACCAGAGATTGGAGAAAGAGTCCGCACCCTTGTGCTAGGACTGGTGGTAAGCAGACAGAAACCAACCCTGTCGTCTAAGGTTAGGGGAGAGTGGGGCAGTGGATTCAGAAATTTAGACTCCATTCTCACAGCATTTTTGTAATAGCTTCTGCATCTGGAGATTGTGTACAAGTCTAAGTTATTCTACAGTAACAAATTTTCTAATTCTTCATTATGTATTGACCAACCCCCACCATGGTTTCTTTTACAATTTGATGGGGAAAAAAAAAAAAGATGCAGCTATACAAATTGATTGTAATCTTGGTCATAAATGCATGTTTGTTCGTATATGCGTGTGTATCTGTGTATATGTACATGTGTATATATGTGCATTATGAATATTTCAATAAATACACTCTCCTGGCATAGTTAATGACTTTCACCAATGACAAAATGGCGTTGTTATGTTACTGACTCATTCTAATTAGGTATTCATAACTCAGTTGCTTTGAGGGGTTTTTATTATTGGCTTAGACAAACAAAAATTTACAAGGAACACATTCTTATTTTATACTATTCTTTTATGCAAACAACCTTTAAAAAGATTTTAATATGGTAAACCATACATAAAATTTGCCATCTTGCCATTTTCAACTGTAGGATTCATGGACATTACATCCATCCATGTCACCCAGCTGTCACCAGGGTCTATTTCCAGAAGTTTCTTATTCCTCCAAATTGAACCTCTATCCATGAAACAATAACTCCTCATTTCTGCTCTCCCTAACCCTTGGTGATCATTAATTGTTTTGTTTTTAAATCAAATCTTTGTTACAGGTAGAATTACTTGAGCTATTAGATTAAGAGCAGAATTGTTGATGTTGGTACATCATACTACATTTTATACATTATCACATTGGAAATGAGAACATATATATCCTTTTTGCCCTAAGTCACTTTTACCTTTATTGAGATTTTCTGCACAAGCAGAGAATTCTCTAGCATTTAGGAAGCAAAGTTTTCCCATAGCAAACTGAGTCATAAAGGGGCTCTAAGACAAATTCAGTCCTTTTATCCAGGCTTATGGTGGAACTGAAATTTGGATGATAGGCAGCAGTTTCTTCTTTCTTGAAATAGATTATTTATTTTTATTACAATCACCATATCCTACATTTGACAGAGATTTTGCAATTTAAATTTTAGCCACT
>JAJEJO010000175.1:1096939-1104439 GCA_020662805.1 Glaucomys volans | reverse complement strand
CAAGAACAGAGAGATTTGCAGTATGTTTTGGAAAACTGAAATCTTATGCATATATTTCAGAATAATTCTGTACACCTTTAAAATAAAAATGTTCCTGTGGAGATGCTATCTATTCATTTATTTTTAATTTTGTGGCACATGGTGTCCAGGCTGTAACTTCATTAAGGAGAAAAATAATGTTTAAAATATTTGACTATATATTACCCACATGATCATGATCACCTTTACGAATTACAAAGGGTTTATTTTTAGCATTGTTATCATGTAGGAAGTCATTTCCGTTGTTACAATGTGTGGAATGTGCTTATTTTTAGCCAACAACCCTAGTCTTTTAAACCTTCTGAGGCAATATGCTCTGGTATCATTATAAGGTGTAGTACCTTGATTAATACTCTCAGAAAGTGGATTTGAGTTGCCTGTAGGCAGCCCTTGCACCTGTCCCTGATACTCTGGAGGGCCTTCTTAAGGGCTCTGAGCTCAAAGATTGAGGCAGCTGGAATTTCCTACATTTAGAAATGCCTTTCTATTTGATGGGTACCTGGTATTGGTGTATGTGGTACCTGGTTCCTGCAAATAACATCTGTGAGTTGCAAACAGTTTTATGTTATTGATCTTTCCTTGATTTTTGAGATAAGGATTATTGAGGATGAATGTTCACTCTTCCCTACTCTCTTCTCCTTTTCCCTCCCCTCAAAAACATAATAAAAATGAAAGAAAAAGCAGCAACAACCTGGTTTAAAATGTCAGAGTAGGCTCAGATAAAATGCTGTCTGAGGTTTTCATTTTAATGTCTTACTATGTGTGAAATTGCTTCCTTCTCCTTTATTACATTTGAGATTTCCAGAACTACCTATCAAAAAGTTAATTCCGAGAGTCTTTATTCAAGGTACTAGGATAGGTGAGGAGTGAGAGGGGCTTGTGCAGAGGATTTCTTCTAATATATAATATTTATATGTTCATGTATCTGTGCTCCTTAGGATGAGGCTGATAGAAAGTAGCAGATTGCTTTTGTAGACTTCTAGTGTGTGTTGCTTTGTGCATGAATTCCAACTGGGATGCCTGATCAGACCCATCCAGGCCATTAGTTAATTGTATGAATGTGATGATTATGAAAAAGGAAACGTAGGAACACAAAAATTCTAATATATTTTCACTTGAGGTTAGTAATTGATTAAAGATATTTCATGGGATTATCCTATTTGACCTATATACATCACAAGATCCCAAACTGAATGTGTCAGGGATATGTTTTTGAGATTAATCAGACCAGGTACATATTTCATGACCCTCTTTCTTTCTTAGAGAAAACAAAAGATACTCCTGGATAGAGCTGAAATCTCACATGCTATAAAATTTACATTGCAACATTAAGGGCCTTTAACAATCATTAGTGCGCTGCTGGTGTTATCAGTGAGGAAATGGAGGAGAGGTGAAGTGACACGTAAATCCAGGCCCTGTCCTAGAGTTGGCCCTGACGTTGAACTGAGGTGTGCACGTGACAGCATCGTGCTACAGCTGTTGCCTACACTGCTTCAGAGTTGAGCGGCAGACAACTAGGTGGACAGGTGGGCAGCAGCCTCCCCGCCCACCTTCTCACTCCTGTCCTACTCTTGCAGGCCAACCTGCCCCTGCTGCAGCGTGAGCTCCTCCACTGCGCAAGGCTGGCCAAACAGAACCCTGCCCAGTACCTCGCCCAGCACGAACAGCTGCTTCTGGATGCCAGCACCACCTCCCCTGTTGACTCCTCAGAGCTGCTTCTCGATGTGAACGAAAACGGGAAGAGGCGAACTCCAGACAGGTGAGAGGGTGGAGGACCCCTGGGCCCATCACAGCCTGGTCCTCCTACCTGTGGTAGGAGGACATGTTTCTTGTAGCTCCACTGCTGCCTTTTATCTCCAGGGGAATAGCAATGATATAAGAATGTGAAGTCTCAGCACCTTTTGGCATAGTGTATGTGAAATGTGGAGATTCTTAAAATGGAAACTGTATTCTACAACTTATTTGTCATACGCTTGGTTTCTTCTCTGTACGTTTTATTCTTTTTCTGCATTTAATCAGGCATGGTGTAATAGCCTATGAGATGTTGACACTGGTCCAGTTATGTTCCAGATTCACAGTAGATTAAGATCCTTGGAACTGCCCAGAGACCTCTGTCTGTGACAGACTTAGCTACCCTGAAGTATATCAGTTGCTGTGCAAATCAGAATATTATTAAAAGCCAGGCAGTTTACAGTGCAGTTATTACATAATTCTCTGATAAGCAGTTTTTATGATGCAACCTCTGGAATTTTTCTCCTCTTGACATTGGACTCAATAGTTTAAAATTCCTAAAGCAAAAATTAAGTATTAGTGAAATATTATAGATCCACCTCCTCATGTGACCTACTGGTGGTACTCCTTTCTTACAAATTGTGTTTTCTTGGTCTTATTTAAGAGGAAATCAGAGCAGTTAGTACCTTTGCTTTTAAAGGAGACTGCTTAATGCAGGTCCCTGAGTGGTATGTCTACACAGTGATGAGAATGAAAAAGTGGCTCAGGAATAGATTTACATGTCTATTCCTGTCCAGTCTGAACCCAATGACCTTGTGGGAAATAAGTACCATGTGCAGGTATTGAGATATTTCAGCTCAATGTTTCTAGAATAATGTGATGAAAGAATTAGGGAAAGGCTGAATGGCAAATTGAGAAGAAGAATATTTATTTTGGGGGAGAGGAGGGTGTAGCAAATAGATAGGATAAATGTAAAGATAATCCTTTAGGCAAAATTCAAAATGGACATGACCTCAACTAGGATTCCTAACTGCTGAGTAACCATAACACAGAATATAAAAACTTGCTTCATTCATTTTTCTGTATTCCCATTTTTCCACTGGCTTTTTTCTAGTAATTTTTATTTGAAAGTAACATGGCTTTTGACTTTCCTGGGACAATCCTGAGGTAAGCTCTGAGCAGTTAACCTTGATATCAAGACTTTATATTAAATTCCACAGACTCTCAACATTCTTGTTCTGATCACTAGCTCTTTCTCCTGTGTGTGTGTGTGTGGGGGGGGGGGGGGTTGCAGGGAGGAAGAGCATGCACATTCAGTCAGGCAGAACATTCTTAAAAGGAGTCTTCTGTTTTGTTCTCTGTTTGGTTATTCACAGTCAGTTGCTATATTTGGAATTCATATGGTTGATCTTTGGCTGGGAATTCCTTTTCAAGAGGATCCCTGAAATATATGTTATAATGGAAAGATGGCAAATAGAATTTCCTTAGAATTAGAAGAAAGAGTAATGAGACCATGTTGTGTAAATACATTTGTATCTTGTGGGAATTTGATCAGAGCCAAGAAAATATGGACCTCTATAGTATTGGGTGGTTTTTTTTTCTTTTTTTTTTTTTTGCATGTATTTCCTGTATCTTGTTTGCATCTGCATTTTCCTCCTCTCTGGTTATTTATCTGCATATGCAGCTCTACTATATGAAATTTTATAGAGTATGGAGCTGTCTGACAGCAGAGCTTTTTTTGTTTTACTGAATGTTTTGTTGGTGCATATGGTCTGACATGGATGAGCAGCCACAGTGAGATTTTGGAGTCTATTAAACTGGCTCATTAAAAAGATCAATCTGTTTCTGTAATAACACTGGGAGCCATCAGTCACTAAAAGAGGGAAAAACTGACACCTGAGGAGAAAACACATTTTGGTAATTTGTTCATGACATGTCATGAACAAAAGAGCGCTCTATATTTTGTTTACAACTTTGGGGGTTTAAATTCTGTGACAATTGCTGAGTTAATGTACTAAACAACCATCACGTGTTGCAGAGATGGGCTTTGGCAAATTTAACTTCTCATCTTTAAATATTATTGACACAGGTTATATTTTTTCTTTTTAAAAGCATTGTTATTTACAGAAAATTTATAGTTCAGGGAAGCCTATGGAATCTCTTTTTCCTTTATTTTTCCTGTATACAACAGTGAGAGGTTCTCTAATTTCTTTAAAAAATAGCTATAGGGAGAGTTTCTGAACAATTGTACTGAATTTGTAGGTCTATGGTAGAATACTGTGAAACTCAAATTGGAAAAAGACCATTTTCATTTAAAAATCATGCTTTGTTTTTCCCATCCCAAATATTAGGAAAGAGAATTCTTATTTGTATTTTTGTCACTATGTAAAAGTTAAATGAAATCAACACCTTCACAAACAGAGACTATAAGTGAAACAGGTGCTTTTTTTTTTTTATTGGGTATTAAACTCAGGGGCGCTTCACCACCATATCCCAAGCCCTTTTTATTTTTAATTTTGAGACAGGGTCTCACAGAGTTGCTTAGGGCCTTACTAAATGGTTTGAGGCTAGCCTTGAACTTTGATCCTCCTGCCTCAGTCTCCAGAGTTGCTGGGATTACAGGTGGACACACTATGACCTGCTAAGGGCACTGTTTTTGAACCTGCTCACTGTGATGGCTCATAAAGATGTGAAGCTTTCATATGGAGTGTGAAGGGAAGTGAATAGTCAAAGCTTGATTTCATGGAGAATGTGAGGGTATAAAAACTAAGGTTTCAGAGCTATTCTAGTTATTCTAATTAATGCTGCTGTCCATCTTTTCTCACAGCTTTGCTATCGCAGCCTTTTGATGCAATTTACCTTTAATATTGTGCTCTCACCTGGTCTGCTCCTTTTCTGACTCCGGAGTTTGCTTGGTGAAGAAACGGAATGAAATGATCTTTGTATTGGTACCATTGTTGTTGTTATTGTGGTTTGTTTTCCCTTTTCCCCCCACTGTCTCAAATGATCAATGCTGACTATTAATCGCTTTCCTATACATCATCATTTTAATGTGATTGCTTTACATTAACTGCAATTTAACACTTCTAGATTTTTCTTACAGAGGCTGCATAGTTGGATTAATATGTATTTCCTCCTCCCCCAATAATTAAACATTTTCTAAAAATATTTCTTGCACCTTAGAATTACATAATTTGTCAATTGGGAGGGATCTTATGGATATACCAGGCCAACTCCTCCTCTTTACACTTGAGGAAATGAAGGCCCAAAGAATTTGTTTAGGGTTAGAGTTTCTTAGTGGACAAATCAGCATATGCATATGTGTATGTGTGTGTGTATTTATTATTATTATTTTTCAGTACCAGGGATTAAACCCAGGAGTGCTTAGTCACCAAGTCACATCCCTAGCCCTTTTTAATAATTTTTTATTTAGAGACAGGGTCTCACTGAGTTGTTTAAGGCCTCACTAAGTTGCTGAGGCTGGCTTTGAACTTGAGAGCTTCTTGCCTCAGCCTCCCAAATTGCTGGGGTTATAGGTATGTGCCACTGCGCATGGAGAAATGAGCACTTTTACCTAGCTGAAATCTTCCAGTTACACAAATGTGGTTTTTGTGCAGAATTTAAATAAGGAAAACTTAGAATTGTGGGGTTTTTCTCACTTTCATTTTTTTCTCTTATTGCTTGTGAGTAAATGCCATTACATAATAATCTGAGGTTTTATAAATAAATAGGAGATCCAAAGTGAGCTAGATTGCCTGCTTTAATGAGTAAGTTAGAAAATGCCAAAAGTCAGAGGGTCTCAAGAGAGTCATTTTGAAACCACGTTGTTTGAATATGTGAAGCTTATCTTTGCATTACTCACCAATTTAACTGAGTGGACTATTTCTCCTTTTCTGTAAAATGAACAGGATATCAGTGATTATGTCATTCTAAAAAGAAACCACAAGTATATTTTATAAGGAATCGTTTTATCAATTGGCTGTACAAGTAAGAATGAAATTTGTATGATCTATTGTATCTAATATTCTATGAGGAAAATGTAGGAATTCTATCTTCAACTTTGTTTTACATTGCATCTTTTATGCATTCATCAGTTTCAAGAAGTACATGAGCATCCCAGTAGTCATTATTAATTCTTATATTAGTACATAAATCGTGAAAATTCTAATGAAATAGCATTCAATTACATTTATATGGTGAGAAAGACAGCGTGATTGCGGAGGATTTCAGGGCTCTGCACATTCCAGCCTCAGCCTTAACTGGCAGCCTAACTTCTTGCCACACCTCATGCCTAGCCCTCCTGAACACTCTTCACATCCTAGCTGTATTCGCACTGCACTGATGGTTTCTGCTCTTTCTTGCTTCTTATATGTCATGATTGGCTTCACAGCCTGTCTTAATAGCCATCATGTGAATGAAGGTTCATGAATCCTGTAAGAATGGTTACTATTTACTGAGCATCTATAAATATATATATATTTATAAATATATATATATAAAAAATTATATATATGTATATGTGTATATATATATATATGTATATATATATATTTTAACACACTAACAAATACCATTATTTCCTAACAGTGCTATTGGCACAGATTCAGGAAGACTGAATGACAAGTCTGAGGTCACATGGCTTCTAAGAGACCCTAACGATTCTAACCCTAGGCTCCCAACTCAGACACCTATGTTCTCAAAACCATAGAAATGAAAAGTTGTACCCTACTTGTGTACAATGAATCAAAATAAAGTCTATAAAAATTAAAAAATTAAAGTCATTCCTTTGAACTGCCATAATTTAAAAGAAATAAAACTCAGAGAACAAAAAGCAAACAAAAAACAAAAACAACAAAAAACCATGATTCTCTGCCACAAGCCTCTGAATGTCCCAGCTTGGAAACAAAATGCTTTGACTAACTTAGCAAATACCAACTATGTGTTAGGCCCTGTGTATAGACTTTCCATATAGTCCTCTCAGCACCTCTGAGGTAATCCCCATTTCTTAGATAAAAACAGGCTCTTAGAGGCTAAGCCCATCAAAGTCACATGACCAGCAAATAACAGAATCAAAAATTGAAGCCAAATTTCATACAACTTCAAAACCCCTGAGGCTCTTTTGAGTATACATTCTGGATCAATCCTTTCTCCCTCTGAGCTTTCCTAGACCATGTTCATATTGTTCATATGGTACCTTCTGCGTACAGATTGTACAAATGTATAGAAGCCCTGTAGCTCCAGTTAAATCCTTTTTTTTTTTTTTTTTTGTAATGGGGATTGAACCCAGGGGCACTCCACCACTGAGCCACATCCCCAGCCCTTTTTTGTATTTCATTTAGAGACAGAGTCTCACTGAGTTGCTTATTAGTGCCTTGCTAAATTGCTGAGGCTTGCTTTGAACTTGTGATCCTCCTGCCTCAGCATCCCAAGCCGCTGGAAATACAGGTGTGCACCACAGCATCTAGCCAGTTAAAACCTTTTAATGGTAAAGAATTCATCTACTGCTAAATCACAGTCTTTTGGAGGGTTAGAAGGATGATGTCTCATTCATCTTTGTATTCCCCTGAAGTTTAGGATAGTAAGTTATATGTGGTGGGTACCTAAAGCAAAATAATGCAAAACATTACAAATAAAATACCCTACCACCTGAAAAAATAAATGATTCAAGATAAATTTAATGCACTTATTTTCAATAGTTTATCAAATGACTTCTCCCCCCATGAGTCTTCA
>JAJEJO010000175.1:1060308-1096839 GCA_020662805.1 Glaucomys volans | reverse complement strand
TTTTTTTTGTAATGGGGATTGAACCCAGGGGCACTCCACCACTGAGCCACATCCCCAGCCCTTTTTTGTATTTCATTTAGAGACAGAGTCTCACTGAGTTGCTTAGTGCCTTGCTAAATTGCTGAAGCTTGCTTTGAACTTGTGATCCTCCTGCCTCAGCATCCCAAGCCCCTGGAAATACAGGTGTGCGCCACAGCATCTAGCCAGTTAAAACCTTTTTATGGTAAAGAATTCGTCTACTGCTAAATCACAGTCTTTTGGAGGGTTAGAAGGATCATGTCTCATTCATCTTTGTATTCCCCTGAAGTTTAGGATAGTAAGTTATATGTAGTGGGTACCTAAAGCAAAATAATGCAAAACACTACAAATAAAATACCCTACCACCTGAAAAAATAAATGATTCAAGATAAATTTAATGCACTTATTTTCAATAGTTTATCAAATGACTTCTCCCCCCATGAGTCTTCAAAACTTATTTATTTGGTTTTAAAAGATGCATCTCTGAGCTAAGTATGGTAGAGTACACCTGTAATCCCAGAGACTCCAGAAGCTGAATCTGCAGGATAACAAGGATGAGGCTTACCTGGGCAACTTAGCAGGACCTGTCTGAAAATAAGGACTGGAGATGCAGAATTAGGTGCTCGGTGGTGGAGTACCTCTGGGCTCAATTCCCAGTGTCACCACCCCCCTAAAAAAAAATCTCTGAAATACAACAATGAAAACAGCCTTAATGACCCAGGAACTGAATGGATTCACTGACCAGAAAACACTGGAAGGCTCTAATCGAACCTGCAGATGAATTAGAATCTGGATAGTTCTAAACTGCAGGAGGAGAATAAATGGAGTACTTCAGCGGTGACAGAGATTAGGAAATACAAGTGGACAGCCAGTAACAGGCAGTGTAACTCTTGAACAGATGGCCAGCATCAGGAGACATGTGACTGAAGAATTCCACCTTCCTGCTGTGGGAGGGAAGGCTCAGGTGGATCTGTGAACCTGTGCATTGTAACCCGTGAAGGTCCAGGCATCGTGTGTGTGTGCATCTGGAGTGGGATGCATTCACCTGCCTCTCAGTTACTTCTGCAGGCATTAGCATTCGGCTCAGGAAGTTCTCTCCAAGATGGTTGTTCAGAGAGGAGAGATTAAAGGCACTTCTCTCCATCTGGCTGGCCAGGTAATGATGGTTCAGCTCTCTGTTCTTCACCATCTAAGTGTCCCCCTTTCTCCAGAGTGACAACAAAACACAGAAACTACTACAGGTTGTCGTGAAGAATTAGGTTTGATTTTCTTTTTAAGGAGGCAGGGGAGTTTGTAATCTATTTTGTTTCAGATACATTATTCAATACCAAGATCAACGAATCATGTGAAATTCTTATTTAAACTCACCTATTTCCTCAGTTTCTGAAGAGATCTCTTATAAAAAAAATTATGTTTTAAAACATGATTGAATTAATTATTTTTCCCCCCCCTTCGACCCAATGCCTAGTCTTTCTGTGGCCTTAACAAACTATGTGCATTAGAGACATGTTTAATATTGAGTTGTTAATATCTTTGATCTTTAATAGAACAGTTACCTCCTAGAATTTAGATATAGACTTCTAAAATTCAAGAATATAATAAAGAATAAGACTCAGTGTCTGACACTGAGGATGTTAGATCTCTCAGGAACATTAGGTCAGTGTCTCACTGCTACGTGTCTTCTGGAGAGCCATGGGTGGGATGTGGCTGTCCAGGCAAACAGCAAGAAGACGGGGACCAGCAAGTAGTGACTGGACCAAGATCAAGGTGTCCTGGGACAGAAAGAAGGGCCCTGTGCCAAAGGTGCTTAAGAGATCAGAGATAATAGGACTTGGATTGTAGAATGACTTCCAACTTTCTCTGAGGATGATGGTTCGGAAGCTGGCTCAGGACGCATGAGAGGGTCAAGACCAGGTTAAACATGCTCATTTTGAAGTGCCCATTGTAATTCCAGTGAGCAGCAAAGGCACATAATATATTTATTTGCAGCAGGGCTAAGATGAGCATTTCCTGTTCTAAGGTTCATCATTATGCCCCTTGGCCTCTCCCAGTACAGTCTTTATAATAGCATTTCCCTCACTTAAAAAAAAAAAAAAAACTTAATTTGGGGAAGAAAGAAGCCTGTACCTACTCCTGTCATTAGGAGATTTATTCTCTTCTTCTATATACTATTTTGACGATTTATGAGATTTTTCTTACTTCCCTGTTTCCTTGACTGTTATACTATTTTATTCTACATGGTACTATGGAAGTGTCAGTGCAGACTAGCCAATCATGCCTTGTTAAATAATGTGTGTAGAGTTTTATAAAAAGTGTTAATGTTCTTTTGTAAATGGTCAGTTTATAGATCCTATTATTGAGGAACTGGGGGGGGGGAAGCCTTCAATGGTGTAAAGTGTAAGTTAGGCTGTCTTTTCAGTTGTCCCCACAGATATTATGTCCTAGGAGTGCATTTTACCAGGTAGGAAACTGAGGCTGGAAAGTTAAGGAATCCAGGACCATGTAGCTGAGTCCTGAGTGGCCCTCTCACTCAGGATGTCAGACCTTGATAGAGAAGCTAAATGTTGAAGTGTTCAGATGATGTTCAGGAAAACATCTCCAGGTATGAGAAAGGAATATCCTTAGGTAAATTTTAAAACCAAACCAAACCTTGGTTCCCCATGTCTGTGAGAACTGATGGGCTTCCTTGCAGAGTTTGAGTTATTTCAAGGGCATTCTGGTGTGGGACATTGAAGTGTTTATTTTTGCCTAGTACACTTTGAAAGGGCAACAAATTAAAATGCAAATACAGAATTTGCCTAAGCAAACAAGGTGTAGGTAGCTGAAGGTGTTAAGTTGTTCTGGTCACCTTTCTGAATGAACATCTTTTGATTTGGACCAGCCTAAAAGCAAGTCATGAGTGATTGGAGGAAGCAACAGGGAGCTCCTTTGTAGTTTTATTTTTGTGGGCTGCAAAAGTTTCCATGCTTTGCTGTTAAAATGTAACTGCTCTGTTAGTGATGAGTCCTATTGTTTCACTAGTTCTCAGGAGTGAGGGGACCCAGGATAGGACAGCAAGGACATGCAGAAGGCAGGGGACAGATGCAGGGCCCAGTCCTATCTCTCAAATCATCCCTGCCCTTGCATTAGGGGAAGAAATGCTCCCTCCATATAATTGGGTCAGCAATGAGGGCTCATGTGAGGTTGACGGTAAATAACACACCCTAACCATTTGAAAGTTATCAGGATTCTTCTGGTGTTGTATGTTGTTGTATGTTGTATGTTGTTGATATTCTCACTAAAAGAGAGAGACAAAATCGTAGGTTGGGCTGGTTTCACATAAATGGGTCAAAGATGTTTCATATATAGAAACGCTACAGGGAGGGTGCACATCTGTCATCTCAGCTACTTGATAGGCTGAGGCAGAGGATCACAAATTCAAGGCCAGCCCAAGCAGCTTACCAAACCTGTCTCAAAATAAAAAGGGGTGGTAGGGATGTCACTCAGTGGTAGAGCACTTGCCTGTCATGTGCAAAGCCCTGGGTTCAGTCTCCAGCATCTTGGGGGGAAAAATGCTACAGAAGCTGCTCAAAGATATTTTGAGGATATATATATATATTTAAAATAATCTCACACAAAAATTAGCTATGAACAATTTATTTGTATGTTGTTTGGTTTTACCAGGGCACCATTAGCCCTGTGTGTTTGGATCTGCAGAATCATGACATTAAGCTATATAGAATATTATAAGAATATTATAATCTAGAATAATTGAATTGTCAAGTTTTCAAACTAGAAAGAACCTCAGAAATCGTCTAGTCCAGTGGTTTTCAAACTTGATTTTAGCAGCAGACTTTTTCCTTTAAAAATGAATCTTAGGGGGGACTCCAATTTTTTAACAGTTAAGAGTAATAAGGGGGTTCCTTGAACCCTTTAAATCTTGATCAGTTGGGGGACAAGGTCTTCATTGCCTGCAGAATCTTTTAATCACCTCAGGTGACACAGTTTGAAAACCATTGATCTAGTCCAACCCTTTCATTTTACAGATGAAAGAAAGGTCGAGAGAGGTTAAGTGACTTGTCCAAGCTCACACAGCTAGTCGTGGAAGAGCTAGGACTAGATCTCAGATTTCTTGATTTCCAGTCCAGTGCTCTTTCCCTTACACCACACTGCCGTAAGGTAGGTGCTGTGTTAGCATTATATTCATAGCTACTAATAGTCTTCAGTACTTTCCAACTGATTTAGGCTGGTAATATTCATTGAATGTTAAAGTGTATTATTCAGAATTGGATAGGATATGAAAATACAGATTAAAATCATATAGGTATACTCTTACAAGATAAATCAATATCTAGAATGTTTCCTTTCACTTTAAGAAATTATTTTAAAGCAATGCATTTAGGTAATGTCTGAGCTATACTGAATATTTTAGTCTGATACCAATGATCAATATGTATGGAGTCAGTATGTTTTTGTGCAGACATGTACTTGATGGGAGCAGCATTGAGATTTCTGGCCCCCACTCCCAGGGGGACAATGCACTGCTGTCATTTCCAATATGGGCTGGTCTCCTGTCTCCAGAATAGTGTCTCCTCCTTTAGCTTGTGGGCATGAGCTCATTTCACATTAAACTCTGCAGACTTCAGTTCTTTGTGTTCTTATACCTTCTGTCCCTTTCCTTTTATTCTTCTCAGTCTGGTTATCTAAGTTGTCACTGGGACTCTACCCTAAAGGAACATGAGGTTTAGTCATTGTAGAGCCCTGTTGCCCTTGATAGTTTCCATTGTTGATTCAGTTTCCACTTAGATGTTCCTCTCTGGTATTATCAGACTGTCACTAGGTGCCAGGAAAGTATAAAAAGTGTCTTAAGTCCTCTATAACTATTGTTTTACCAACTTAAAAAAATAAGAGACACATGGAAATCTGCAGGCTTTACCACTGTGAATGGGTAGAATTCTTAGGAGATTTCCCAGGGAACATGGATGCTGCCACTGGTCTAAGAATAAATTGCTGCTTCCTGAGGAGAACCAGCTGCTGTGGGGAGCCTTAGCTCAGGTGCTGTGATTCTGTCAGAGTTGGATGCAACTTGTTTCTATCTTAGCAAATATACTGAGTAATTCTCTAAGCAATAGAGATATTCCTTATAAAATATTTTTTAGCCCTCCCTTTCTTTGAGAATAAAACAGCAGTGATTAGTTATCAGACCTCTTTTATGAAATGCATTCCTTCTGAAAACAAAGTTCAAAGTTCTGTGAATCACATGATGAATGTTGTTGCTGTAAGACCTGATAACCCCAGACAGGACACACAAACTCTCTGGGCGTGTTTCCTCCACTTAAAGGGGGAGCGATTTAGATCTTCCTCTGAGTTGTAGCTAGCTCTGCTGACTGATCATGTTGGTGGCACAAAATATGCTGGTGTTCCAGATGTTACATTGCTCATCATGTTATCTCAGTTGGATCCTCATTTTCCAGTAGACTTGGGTGATGATGCAAAGGTTCTGTCTTTGCAGTTCAGTTCTGTAGCCACTGGCCACAGCATGCTATTGAGTACCTGAAAAGTGACTACTGCCACTGAAAAATTGAATTTTAAGCTTTATATAATTTAAAAATTAGATAACATTTGAATTTAAAGTGTGACACATGGCTACCGTGTTGGACAGCTCAGCTCTCAGGTGTTCTCTGACACAAAAAAACAGATGCCAGGTGGAACAGGTGTGCTGCATTCTTCCAGAAAGTGATGATTTATATCCTGCTGAATTGTCACTGGCTGCAGTCTGTCTTAGGGTAGCTTGTTAGAAGTCAATCACTCTCTTCTTATTCTTTTTTTTTTTTTTGCATTTTCATGGAAAAAAAGAGATTGGGTTTCCTCTTATTTGTGACTTAACCTCATGAGCTTCAACTGGAAAGATGTTTGTTAATTTAATGACAAGTGTCTTATTTTCTGCTGTGCTTAGTGTCCTCAACATGGGTTTCTGGGAATTCCTGTAAGTTTCCTGGGAAGCTGCTGAGTTTTGAAAGCTTCTGACCAGTAAAGGAATATTCTGTTGATACAAGTTTGATACAAGAGTCTGAACTATGCTGGTTTCTGAGTATTTGATGAAATAAAACTCTTTTTCTTCTGCCCCTAGAACCAAAGAAAATGGCTTTGACAGAGAGCCTTTGCACTCAGAACATCCAAGCAAGCGACCATGCACTATTAGCCCAGGCCAGCGGTACAGTCCAAATAATGGCTTATCCTACCAGCCAAATGGCCTGCCTCACCCCACCCCACCTCCACCTCAGCATTACCGTTTGGATGATATGGCCATTGCCCACCACTACAGGGACTCCTATCGACACCCCAGCCACAGGGACCTCAGGGACAGAAACAGACCTATGGGTAAGACTGAAATATCTATTCACTTCTTTTGGGATTGGATGCTTGAAGTCATTACTTCTGAACTGAGTTTGAGGCTTGAAATCTGATAGGGGCAAAGTTTTTCTTTCTTTATATTGTCTTCTTTATGAGAAACTTGGTTGGTGTTGTTAGTATCCTCTCTCTCATATGCTTGAAAACAGCAGGCTAATTTTTTTGTTTGTTTTTGGAGGAGGGCATCAAACTTAATATAAAACCTTCAATTATGGTAACAAAAGCAAAATGAATTTTTAGCTTGAACCTTTTTTTAACAAGAGAGATTTTATATGCAGTCTGACTGCCTCACAAATATTTTTAAAAATTGGTCTCTTTTATTATATATTTTTTATTTCAGATAGTCTTGAGTTTATTTTGATTTTTTCCAGTCTCCATGATATTCCATATTTTCAAAATGTGACATGGCATACTGTCTGTGGCTTTGACAATGAGGAATGCTTGGTACTTTGCTAGAAAATGCCAGTGATTAACTTTAGTATTGTCAATTTTGCATCAGTGATCAAATTACAGAATGAATGAGTTTGGGAAAATTTGTGTCCTATTTGCCTGTGTCCATTACTCTTTTCATAAAATTATTGAACATAAAGCTTTAGGAGACCTTGCCTCTTATAGAGTAAGAGTCTGCCATGAAAAATCAGAGGGAAGGATGCATAAGGTAAGTTTTGATAGATGACAGGTGGTTGAAGTGATGGTGTCAGGTACACTGTTCCTGGGATACCTTCAATGCTTAATTTTGGAGGAATCTAAGAGCAACAGCCCTTTCCCTCTTCTTTCCCCATCTCCTATGACCATACCACCCAACAGCAGGATCCCTTTACTTCATAACTAGCTGCTGGCCAATTTTCCTGACATGGGAGATTTGGTGGGCAGGATATCAGAAAGAACAAGGATGAAGTCCAAGTAGAAAACTGGAAAAGAGAGCTGAGGATACAGAACTCTGGGAAACAGCCAGCCAGCTATCTACTGCTAGAATAATAGTGACAGGTTTTTATTTTTTTGTTGTTGTTTTTATATTTCACAGGCAGAGATAGCCTGAAAGGTAGAAGTTTGTGTTGGGCTCCATCTCTGTTATTAGCAAAGAAGGGCTGCTGTAGGTAGTGCTTTTGCCTTTCTATACAGAATCCTCCCAATGTCTAGAAATCAGGATGGTGATGAGATGACTGATGCTTTGGTTGTGAGATAGTAAATTAGTAATTCTGGTTGCCCACAACAGTAATTTCTACATTTATATAGTGTGTCAGACAAAAATGGCTAAGCATATAATTTGTGCTTTCCTAATGGCCAATCTGTCTCATGTTCTCCCAGGTACTGTTTCTGAAGAGCTTTTCAAAAGTGGTTTTTCTATTTCTCAGTCTAGACTGAGACCTCAAAATCAAATGTGATAGCAGCCCCCTTCTATGCAGAAGAAGCCTTACCACTTATTGATGACTTAAGGCCTGAAAATGTGATTGCTCATTTTTAAATAGCAGTGGAGTCATCAGGTCTCTGTGAGGCCAGTTTAGGAGATGATGCCCTGTTGTAGGTGCTAGAAAACAGTCTACTACTTACGCAGCAAGTACTGTTTGGTGAATTATTAGTTACAGTGCACTATAAAGTAATCAGCAAGGAAGTAATTATGCTTATGTGCAATGATTATGTTTTCATCTAGTAATGTAAAATATCCCTTTATGAATTATATCTGTATCCATTGGTTTTATGTGATTTTCTTCAGACCATGTTCCTTACCTTTTAATTATATTAGCTTATAAAACTAATAGTGCTAATCTCTATAAATTTGTGCAGCTACTTAACCATCCCTAAAGTCTGCCAGAGTTTAGTGTGTGTTAACATAAAATAAAATCTTGATGTATGAGTAACAAATTATGGTGTTACATCAGGCTGCCATTTTGAGAATATAAAAATTGTCATAAATATATATTTAGTCTGATATGATTTATAAATGCCTGTTATATGTAGGGACATATACTCCATAGAACCCTTTAATAAAGTAATTTTGTAAGCAGCATTAGCTTATAAGTAAGCTTTGGGTTTTAGCCTAGTTAGCTCAAATCTTCTAGAACATAGGAACCAGTTAAGACAACATTAGTGCCAGAAACACAAACAGAAAATGTATTCTTTGATGATTATGAGCTATTTTACCCTTGTATATCCCTATGGTATTACGAACACAAAATTTGTGTGGTGTTGAATATTTAAGTATGTGAAATAAAGAAATTAGTTGTCTCATTTTTTCCTTACATAGATTTGATTCTATCTAACAAATGATCTTCAGAGTTCAAAAGCCCTTATTTCTTCTCTAAGTACTCAGGCACAAAAATGTTCCTAATGCTTTACTGTTTTAAAAGAAATGAGCTTTGCACTATTCCATAACTACTGGATTCCTGTTAGCCACAAACTTCCTGTTGCTCATTAACTGTTCTGGGTGTTATAGCTTGCATCATTATTGATTTAGTCTGCAGAATTTTTGAAAATGTTGAGACCTCTGGAGGTCTTGGTTCTTATTGCCAAATATTTAGATGCTACCAACATGAAAGTTTCCATCACATTTATATTCTCTTCACCCTCTGGTTATTTTCTGTGTTGATTAATTTTAACAGTATTGGTTTTTGCCTAAAACACAGGCGACAAATAAGTCAACAAAAATTACGTATTTGCAAATTGATTTTTGCCTAAAACACAGGCAACAAATAAGTCAACAAAAATTACATATTTGCAAACATTTCAACTTGAAATATTCACAATAAACAGAGCAATAACTGAATATTCTTCCCCCAATATCTTTTCTATTATGCAAATTAGTAAAATATTTGCAATTTTACTTTTTTGCCAATAGGTGGCATTGACAATTTTAACTTTTAAAATGTATCTCTGAATATGTTCTAATTGGACAGGAATCATGCACAGTATTTTCTATATTTAGATTTGTATTTTTAATTTTTTTAATCTGAGAGAGCGGTCATAAATGTTCACTTTCATCAGTTATAGATGAAATTCTATCTTGTAGTTGGCTGAAAAGAGTCATGTGAATCATCTTTTTTTAAGTCAGCTGAAAGAAAAGATTTCTAACCACTTAGATTTCACAAAAAGTGGAATGCAATATCTTTTTATTGTCATTTAATTCTTAAATGACAGGACCTCAGAAAAGGAGCCCTGATGTCTAGAAGTTCAAACCATGCCAGACTTAATTTGCTGTTCAGATGAACAATATAAGACAGAGCAACCAAAATTGTTTGGGTCATTTAAAATAGAAAGCATTGCATAGCCCAAGCCCTTCCTTGATGTAAAAGGTGAGGGGCATTCTCCACAGTGAAGGCATAAGAGGAACACCAGGTTCCTAGACATCTCTCTCATCAGTCTTCTATTCTGACCTTTTACCAAAAAATATATATTCATATTCTAATGACTGTCTTAGCTAACTACTCTCATTCATTAAAATCAGTGCACTTGGTAAAAATGTACATGATACTTTTTCATAACAGTGTAACTATGGTGCTGAAGAACATTAATACTCATGGACTTCAAATTAGAATTTTCAGTTTCTTAATTTGAATATGTGATATTTGTTGAATTATAACTGGCATGCAGATTTTTTTGATAAGGAATATCTCATTTTTTAATATCTTATGATTTGGTAAATTGACTTAGTACATATAGTTTTCACATTATCCACACAGTTTCTTCATGGCCTAATTTTATCAGCAAGATGCATATATTAGGATTGTATTTATCTACAACTGTGCTGAAACATGAAAAAATGTTTCATTATGTTCTGGGAAATCATATAAAATGAATTATGATGTCTGTTTTTAATGCTGGACAGTTGTGTTTTGAAACCACCTAATGTCTACTCATGATTTCTTCTATTTCCTACTAGGGCTTGAACTCAGAGCCTATGTATGCTAAGGACACTCTCTACCACCTAACTATACCCCAGTCTCAATTTCTTGTATTTATTAAGAGCTAAGAATATGTTTATATTTTTACTTAGGGAGTCTTATATGAATAACTTGATCTGGACTTGTTACCACAAAACTCTGTCTCCTCATGTGTAAAATAAAGAGTTGTGATGAGATGACCTCTAGAATTCCTTGGACTTCTAACATTTTTGTCATTCTATGAGGAAGTCATTGTATAATTCTGAATCTAAGTATAATCCTTGTCTCCAATCAAAATCAAATGTTTTAACATCTTTGAGTTTACCCACATGGTCCTGGCTCTGTGCCAATTTGCATGTGCCTTGTGTACTGAATGCTTTAGTGCAATTAAGCCTTTTTTCTCTACATTTGTAGGGTTGCATGGCACACGTCAAGAAGAAATGATTGATCACAGACTAACAGACAGAGAATGGGCAGAAGAATGGAAACATCTTGACCATGTAAGACATCAGTAATCATTTAGGTTAAAAAATGTTTTGAAAAAAACTGAAGTGAGAGGTTATATGATAAAAGCTTAAAGACGCTTTGAAGGTATTGTTTCCTGTTCTTGAAAAAAAAAAAGGATGAATGTGAATATTTGAGTAGAATACAGGATTTGTTTTTCAAACTGATGGGAAAGCCACATAAGACAAATATTTAGATCTTGGAAAAAGAACGTCAGGCTACTGTTCTATTTTGAAAGGGTGATTTAGTTTATAGACTAATAGGCTTACTATTCTGGAAAGGTAGATTTACTAGCTATAACACTTTGAGGTGAAATATAACTGTCAAGATTCACATTCACACCATTTTCTTTTCCTCTCATTCCCATTGAATATGCTTATCTATTGGGTCAGAATTTTAGATCTGACCATTGGAAATATTAGACCGAAGTCCTCAGGAATGCAGTTTTATCTTTCATTATCCTGAAAGACTGGGTTTTCTTAGCCACCAAATTCTTAAATTCGTGGTGATTTGTATGTTCTCCTCTTTCTCCGTTTCTCATGCAGCTGTTAAACTGCATAATGGACATGGTAGAAAAAACAAGGCGATCACTCACTGTACTAAGGCGATGTCAGGAAGCGGACCGGGAAGAACTGAATTACTGGATCCGGCGGTACAGTGATGCGGAGGACTTGAAAAAAGGCGGCAGCAGTAGCAGCAGCCACTCCAGGCAGCAGAGTCCCGTCAACCCCGACCCAGTGGCATTAGGTATCATTATTTCAGATGAGAATCTTGAATCAATATTTCTTGTGCAATTAACACTGGCTATTTTTAACATTTTCAAAAATAAGGGATACCCAGGGAACGTAAGGGTAATAAGCACATGTCTTCAGATATGTCTTCTCTCTTAAGAAACTGATTGCAGATTGCATATAAAGAGATAGCCACAAAATTCAAACTCCTTTTCCAAGTGAATGTAGTGAGTTTATGGCAGAATTTCACATACACCATTAAAATTTGTGCTCCTTCATAATATAGCTGTTTGGACCCTGCCTTGAAACCTGCAGAAACTACCTCCCACAGAGCACACCCCTGGCTCTGCTCTTCTAACAAGGTCTCTTGGGGATTCTTCTACTGCACAGCAGTGTTTGACAGCACTGCACACAGGATCTGTGTTTTCTAATTTTTAATTCAAGATACAGTTCCTAAGACAATCTTGTTTTGTGGTTGTATCTTGCATTTGAAAAAAAAAAAAAAAAAGTAAATTTAAAAACTCTCTCAAAATCCCTCCTGGTCAGAGAAACTTAGAAGCTATCTAGTTAACCTACTCCACTTAAAAGTTGATGATAAAGATGTAGCTCTCTTCCTGTGACTGGATCTTAAGTTAGATTGCTTAATCATGATTTTATTAATTATGTAATGAGACTATTAATATAGCCATGTCTTAGAAATTGAGTGTTGTTATGTAACTATATTTAGTATTGGTATTTGGGGATTGTGCTTATAAAGAGAATACAATCCCAGAGATATTGACTCTTCTACTAGAATTTTTGAGTGGACTGCAAACTTCTACTAGATTGAATCATAAGGTGTCATCATTTACTTTGCTTGCCATTGTGTGTGAACCATTTGAGCAAACTTAGTGGAGATGATTTGTGTGGATACTCATTCTGTCATCTCTTTAGCTCCATACCTGAGGTACAGTCCTTGCTGCAAAACAAAACCTAATTGTACACGTGCAGATTTAAGCTCATGTCTTTGACACCATAGCTGATTATCAAAAATTAAAAGCTTGAATTATCTGGCTATTGATTACATTATCTTTTCATTAAAATTATTCATAGCCAATGCAGTTACCTTTGCACTTAGATTTGTGAATTTCAGACAATCCTGATGTGCTGAATGCCTATTACTCTAATAAGTATTAAATAAAGGAAGATTACTACCCACTTAATTTACCCAACAGGCGGTTTCCTAGCCACTTAATTTATCCAACAGGTATTATTCTAAAGTAGACTTTAAAGACAAAAGGATATTTGTCAGGTTGTATTAAGGCAAGCAGTGAAAACAGAATTAAGTTTGATTTGAGCCATTGTTGGTCTAAACAAAACTATTTGGAGCAGAGTACAAAAACATCTTGTTTTTATTTCCTTATTGTGAACAGAGATCAGTTAATCATGGCAGATGTGCTTAGGAAAAATGGTAATATTTATAACCACCTAACGTAGGCAAAAATTGAGAGCCTTTAAGAAAATAAAAATTTTAGGAGTTTTGTAGCAAGTTTGGCCTGCTGTGTGGCACACATTGATTGAGCCATTACGTATTTATTGAGTGCTGACTGTGCTAGGCTTTGAACCAGGTACCATAATGAAGGAAAGAGATTCTTTTTTCCTTCCTTGAGAACTTTTGGGTCTAATAGAACAGGGGGGCAAGGGGTTACAGGCGCAGGACATCCACCTCAATTGAGTCCCACAAACTGACGGTCTTGCAATTATCTCTGTCCATTGAAAAAGAGGAGATTTAGAAATTGATTTGACATCATGCCTAAGTTGTTGTTAACCCACCAAAATATAAGCCACTTTGTACACAGTCACCACTACTTCCCACAGATTCTGATGATGATGTCCATCATATTCTCCAGGGAGATAAATTCAGTTTCTGTGTTATATAAAGAACCAAAAGAATAAACTTTATTTGTTTTTTCTTTTTTTGCTTCTTCTTCAGAGTACACAATTATATTACTTTAATGAATTCATAATTTTGGTAAAGCTGATAAGTTGCTTCGGCTTTAAACTTTTGTAGTTAAGATTTTCCGAAGGCTACAAGTATTTCATTGCTTTGTCTAGATACCATAAAAACAGTCTTGTTCTTTATGGACACAGAACCCTTGATTGCCTACTAAAAAACCATCACAACTCTTAAGAGCTACACAGTGCCCAATTCCTGGAATCCAACAGTTTTTTTCCCTGCGCATCCTTGCTAGTTGATTCTTGAGGTCCTTCAGCTTCATTTTCTGGAGCTAGGCTGTGGCTGTAAATAAGAGGACAGGTAGTTTGTAATCATGGACTATAATCATTTACATTAAGTGCTCTCTCTTTCACCTTTGGAGATGAATGTATTGATGAGTGTAATGAAAGAATTAGGGATTATCAGTTAATAAATCTCTGTTGCTGGAAAGTGTTTAATACGGTACATGTGGATCTTCTTATGTTATGGTTAAGTTATATATTTCTTTTAGCCTAATTCTTTCAATTCTTAAACTGTCTGGTTTCAGATGCAACCTTCAGAATATATTATAGAAGAACTCTTTGCTTCAGAATATTGCCCAACCTACATCCCCAACTTGGGAGCATGGGAATGTTTGTTATACACACATTCTTAGCATTTTAAAATTGCATTTGGGGACTGCACAGAGGAGAACGTCACTTCCATGACTGATGTGTTGTATTATACTCAGCCCCGTTCTCACTGTTGAAATACATCCACAGCATTAAGTTTGTCTGGGAGATTAGAAAAATAGCATGATTAATCTATTACTAATTGAATTTTAGGATTTTTTTCCCTAGATATTAAATAACAACTCTATTGTGAATAGCCTCTGAAAAAATGTTAAATACTGAGAACATACTAAACTCATAATGTCATTTCCATTCTTTAAATAAATACAAGTTGAAATCTTAAAGGACCTTTAAAAATAGATTTTTCACTTGAAATAGTAGATATGAATTATTTTTGTTATTTCTCATTTGCTATCCAGGGAATACTCTAAATATTCAACTCTTAAAAGAATTAGCTAATTTTTAAACTATTGTTTTTAAAAACTTGACTTACCTATGTATTTGTTTAGTTCCATTGTATACTTCATCAAAGACCCAAGTTAATGTGATCAGAATTGACAGATCCAATCTCCGTGGTATCCGTGATTTAATCACTGTGGTAACTATGTGATCCATAAAGCTGGTTAGCTCTTCCTGTGTTCTCTGAGTGTTTGTCTGGGTCTCTGTAGCTCTTTTTCTTTCTATTCAGTTCCTTTTTCTCTCAGTATGCTATTCATATCCCTATCTTGGTTCCTAACATTTTCTTTCCTTTAATTTTTTTTAAAACTGGCTTTGAACTATTCTAGAATCTCTGTTCATTGTGTGCCCTCCGTTTTCAAGAAGTCTTCCACATTGTTAGAGTTTTAAAAAATATATTTAATGGTGAGTTTAAGACTGCTGAGGATGGAGACTTACAGCTCTGAAATATGGACGTATCTATTCTACACTTGTTTTAATTCTGCGTTTTTTGAATGTATAAATATTGTGATGATAGGGAAGCAAATTTAAAAAATACTTTCGTGTATGTGTCATTAAGGGTTTAGCTCTTATCAGAGAAAAAAGTGTCAAAAAGGCTTTTTTGTTCAAGTGAAATGAAAAATAAAGCTGACTGTTCATTAAAAAAAAAAAACTTAGCAATTCAAGAGTTTGTTGAATTGGTGGAGAAGTTTTTGTATTTTAAAACATAAAATTGTTCTAGTTGGAGGTGCCAGGCATGGTATCTGACACTTATAATCCCAGCTACTCTAGAGGCTGAGGCAGGAGGATCATGAGTTCGAGGCTTGTCTGGACAACTTAAGTGAGATGCTATCTCACAATGACAACAACACAGGACTGGGAGGCTGGGGACATAGCACTTATCTAGAATGTGTGAGGCCCTGGGTTCAATCCCCCACCAAATTGCTCTAATTGGCAAATTTTATGCTTGCTATATAATTAAATTATAAAATTTTCCATTGGTATCTAAATCCTTAGGAAATCTAGCATTAAGTTCAAAAGTACAAATTCTAAGCAGGAGATCATCAGGATTTGAAATCCTGGTTCCTCTTCATACGTTTTTTTTCCCTCTTCATATTTTTTTGGTGACTTTCAGTAAGTCATTATCTCACTGTGCCTCAGTTTCCTTATCTGTGAAAATGAAGATGACACATATCACTTAGGTTTTTCTGAGAGTATTAAGTGAATTGATGGGTCAAAAATATATAGTATGGCCGGGTGTGGTGGTGCACACCTGTAATCTAAGCGACTTGGGAGGCTGAGGCAGGAGGATCGCGAGTTCAAAGCCAGCCTCAGCAACTCAGTGAGGCCCTAAGAACTCAGTGAGACCCTGTCTCTAAACAAAATACAAAATAGGGCTGGGGATGTGGCTCAGTGGCCGAGTGTCCCTGAGTTCAATCCCTGGTTCAAAAGAAAAAAAATATACATGTATATGATGCCTGACCTGTAGTGCTCGTGATGTGCTCCTGGTGTGCAATCTCAGAATGGTGGAAGTGAAACAAGAGAATGTGTTTGGCATCCACAATTGTAAAATTATAGTGAAATCTTAGAAACTTTTTCATCTAGAAAATATTTCCAAGGTGGATACTTTATTTAATAGGCAGAGAAATTAGAATTCTGTCTTAAAAATAGTAAAAATCTATTGTATTTTTAGGACCCTGATTCAGAATACATGGCTGCAGAGAAATAGTTTTCCTCCAACCAAAGAGACTCTATTCAATTTCTATACTATCAGAATACGCAAACTACAAACAAGTTACTCAGAATATATCTGCACATAAAAGTTGTGAAGTTTTATACACTTGTATTGATTCCTTTAAATCACATCATGGAATTCATCCCATGACCACTCAGCTGACTTTACAATGCAAATGCCTGGTGTGTTTAAAAAGTCTAACTATTTTGGGTTTTAAAAGATGGTGAAATAAGTCCATCTTTTAAAAACAAAGAGATGGTTTTCTCCTGGTACATTATGTTAATTGCTAAAGATGGAAATTCTAAAGCATTTACTAGTTTCTAGTTTGGGTTTGGACTTGTGTTGAGATTTCTGAATGTATTACCCTTAACAAAACTAAGTGGCATTTGTAAAGATAAAATCACTTAACCTTTCTCTTGATGGTTTTTGTAATAGATATTATCATGATCACAGCCTCATTCTGCCCACTACAGGATGAAGGCCATACCTAGGTGCTGCCAAGCTTTGAGCATTGCTGTCCTGGGTCATGTGAGGTCACATTGGTTCTCCAAAGGCTGTCAGCTCATCCCTTCATGTATATTGATGGCGGCCCTTGCTGTATCTAGTATCCAATGGTCTCCATTCTGTCGTAAGTGTAGTGCATCTTCCATCTCTTTCATACATCAAAGATTGCCCTTTCTGTTCATTCACATTTCTTATAACTTTATCCTTCATTCTGACTTGGTCCCCTTTCTTCATTGATGTGTGTTAGCTTAAGTAGGCTGCCATGGTCCTCTTCCCCTCTCACCTCCAAGCAATTTGCATCTCAAAGCATACTAAACTTGATTTAGATGGACTTTTCTCTAATTTTCCCATCTTTCAGTACTTAGATATTTGTACATGTCTCAGATTTTAAAATATCTCCTATAGATTCTCTTGTCTTTTTTTCTACTACTATATTTTAGAACAACTATTCATTTTTATAGCAACAGATATTTTATAGGTAGTAAGGAGCTAATAGTTAAACATTAGCTCCTTTCGAGTTCAGCCTTGGAATATTATGGTGTTTTCCTGTGTTTGTCTAGATCCCTGATATCCTAAAATAATAAATTCTTGAGAGAGTATTTCTTGCTCTCTTATTTATTAACTCCAGAAATTTTTTTGTCTTTTAAACTCAGTTTTGCCTATAAAGATTCTGATATTGCTACTGCTTAATCAGAAAAGATATTAAACATATCAATTTATTTCTGCAGCTATTACAGACTTTAATATTCAGGGAATCAAATAGATTGAGGAGTATTCATTACTGTGCTTTCCATTGTCAGACCTGATGCAGTGACTTAGACCTGGAGAGGATATTATAAAATGTGTTCCTATAATTATTTCCCTTTAAGTTTGGATATTTTGAAAAAATATTCCTTCACAAAGCAGAATAGGGTTGATAAAGCTGTTTTGCCTGATTGGCACTGGTCTGTGTGAATGTGGCAGCATATCATTGAGACTTGTAGGGAGCTGCAACTGAGGTGAAACCCTGCATAGCATCTCAGTGTGGCGTATGAACCCTCAGGATGCCTAATGTAGAGCATACGGGAGGTGGAAGGTTGACTGAACCCTGAATGCTAATGTTTGAGTAAATTTGAGGCTATTAACATTCATGAGGTCTAAGTAAAATTTATAAAAACGTTGTATAAGAAATTTGAGGACTTTGCTTCTAAGAACAAAGACAGTGAATTGCAGTTGCAAAAACAAATTTGTATCTCTTAAGTGACATATACTCTGGGAGTTAAAAAATTAACTTCCTGTGTTTTGCTTAATTGAAGGCACTCCAATTGTTTTGCTTTCTTTACAGTTTTGTGCTGTTCGGTTAAGTGCTGGAAGGGGTGAAAAAGGTTCATGATGCTTTCTTCATCTTCATTATCTGTAAGAAAATAAGTGCATATCTGTTGTTAGTGGCCAGCCTGCTAAATAATAGTAATGATGAAGATAATAAATAGAAAGTAATGTCTAATGAGAGTGTAGCTAAGCATATAGTAGGGCACCTTCTTCAATACACACATGAGGCAACTGAGGCAGGGGGAGCTAACTTCCCCAGCGCCATCTAACTAGTAGTTGACAAAGCTAAAGTTCACCCCACTAGGTTTTAGAACTCTCATCTCTTTGTGCTGCCTGGGACTAGTAATTAGTATTATTCAAGCGTGAACTTTGGATAACTAAGCATCACTTTTCTTTTTTCCTTGTAGTAATATTTTGTTCTTGGAAAAAAATTTGCTGCTTTGGAAAAGGCATTTTTTTTCTGTCTTTACACTTTACTGATCTATTCTTATCCAATTACTTATAGAAGTTGAAGTCTTTTATTCTTAAAAATTGTCTTTACAAGTTGTCATAAGTATATCTTTCTGTTTCACTGTATGGGGCTAAATGTGAATTTTATAGCACTTTATTTCTTCCGGAAATAGTTACAGTGCTAAGGAAGGTAATCTTGAAAAACCTAATTAACTATGTCCTATTTCCTTTAAGTTGTATATGCACCAGTTTTATCTAGCTTTCTTTAAGAATGAAAATTGTTTCAGAAAGAACCTTTTGGTTTTTGTCATTTACTTTGTGGAAATGAATGTGCATATGAAAATGCATGGATATTTCCAGTCCATCTGATTATTCAGTAGTCATGAAATTATAATGTAAACTTTTAAAAAGAAACTCTTTGGAATAAATTTAGACTTAAGGAATATTGCACAGATAGTATGCAGAGTTTCTGTGTATCCTTCACCAAACTGTTATAAACTTTTTCTAGTTCAGCATAGTTGTGGAAATCTAGTGTTCTGGCCAACTAATAAACTATGTACCCTACGAGGATTCAGAACATTCATTTGTATTTAAAGCATTTAAATGTAATGACATACACTTAGCTAAACTGATTGTGCTTTTTCCTTCTTTCTTCATGTT
Organism: Glaucomys volans; assembly: GCA_020662805.1. Classification (NCBI taxonomy): domain Eukaryota; kingdom Metazoa; phylum Chordata; class Mammalia; order Rodentia; family Sciuridae; genus Glaucomys; species Glaucomys volans. Next base: position 1,077,640 of record JAJEJO010000175.1, on the reverse strand, counting down.
CTGTAGCTCCATAAAATATAGTAGCAGGACTGAATTTCTTTTGACCTTTAGCATATCATTAGATAAAGTATTATTTAAAAATATCAATCTGTTAACTTGGCATTTCTTTTAAATAAAGAGAATTTCAGTTCTATTTGAAATTTATCATGTGTTGAATAATTATCATATTTCATAAAAGTACAATTGATTATTTCTAAGAACTTCTAAATATGTAGACTTTCATTGAAAATCCAATATGGGCTGGGCACCGTGGCACACACACACCTGTATTCACAGCAACCTGGGAGGTTGAATCACAGTCTCAGCAATCTAGGGAAACCCTAAGCAACTGAACGAGATCCTGTCTCAAGAAAGGGCTGAGGATGTAATTCAGTGGTAAAGTGCCCTGGGTTTAATCAATAGTACTACCCCCCCCCATCACACACAAATATCCAATATGGAAGACATGACATGCAGATTTTAGCATTGATGTCTTTAGATGTTTAAACATTATATAAAAAAATATAAAATGTTCATGCCATTTCTGTGAACATATTCTTTTGAAAGTTAGCATTCCTATGTCTACTTTATTATGCATTTCCTCAAATCTTTAAAATTTGATAGCATAGGAAGCATAGCAGTTGAAGCCTTTCATCCTTAAAAATTGTTTTTAAAAGTTGTCATAAGTACATCACTTCCTTTTCTGGAACCCACATACCAAATTCTGTTTGGTCAACTGAATGTCTGTGAATTCATTCTGATGACTCTTTGTTTTCACTGATGTCAAATCTATATGATCTAATTTGTGTGAAAAATTTTGCTCAGTGAGAATTTTAAGAGGTAATTAAATGTGAGAATGGGTTAGACATCAAGTAGGGCTGACCATTTATTGAAAGGTGGTAGTATTGGAGCTCTGTGGAAATTAAATTATCTTGACATTTGACTTTTTAACCTACCAGTTTGATTTTTGAAAGGAAAAGTAAAAAATATAATTTATTTAACAACATCAAACATACCTATAGAAATCATCCAAGTGAGAGAGTCTGGGAAAAGTGTTCCCAAACAACATATGGTATAAGGAAATAAAATTGCTTTGGATTTGAGCATATGAGGCATTTAGACCAATGACCCTCTCTTTCCTGGGCTTTGATGACTCATCTTGCTATTTTTGTGTATTTTCTAGAAGTGAAATGGTCAGCCTTTAAAACTGCATTTTTGTAGCAAAGCCAAGAGAAGGGGCATTGCTTGCTTCACTGTGTAAGGACATGACGATGCTGATGGTACTCTCCCTTCTCTCCACCCTCTTCCCACCCTCTTCATAGATGCGCATCGGGAATTCCTTCACAGGCCTGCATCTGGATATGTGCCAGAGGAGATCTGGAAGAAAGCTGGTAAGAATTGTTTAAAAACACGAAGTTAGTGTTCTGGCAGCTGTGTGCAGTTGTTAATGCAGTGATGTGAAGAATGACAAGAAAGGACTTTACTGCTAACAACAATAGCAAAAACAAAACAAAACAAAAAACCACAAAACAAAACAAAAAGCCTCATTAATATTCTTAAACCAGGCCTGATTAAAACTTGAAATAGTTTTTATTTTAGTAGCATCTGCTAGTGCCATTATAATTGAAAGGCTGGCAATATTTCCTTTATAAAACCATTGTTTTCAGGAGCTATAATGGTTTCAGGCTGGAATTTGGCATAGGAGGTCTTAGCTTACATGCAGTTTTCTTTGATGAAAAAAAATCTAATGTTTTAGAAATTAAATTGCATACTTCAGCATTTTCCTCTTCATTCTTCAAAAACAAAATCACATCAAATCTAGTTGACTTGTTAAGGAATGTGTTGAGAATTTTTTGTTGTTAGCAATTAGCTTTAAAATTGATCTTTTGTGCTAGGTAATATTCACGGATCAGAGTTAAGTTAGGTTTTAAGTTGAATGACAGAAGTTTCTAACTGTCTTTCCTTGCCTTATGCACAGTCTGCTTTCCATTTAGGGGTATTGCTCCATATTTTGTAGTAGATTTGAAGTTTCTCATGACCCCTTAACTGGTTTTGGGGCTTAAAGAAGTATAGATCTGGCAGAATCTTGGTGGAACTCCAGCTATGCAAAAATTTGTATAAAACTTGACCAGGTTCTGAGCTGCTGTAACTCCAACTGTTAGAATAGTTTGTTTGAGTTGGGAAAATGGGAAACGGATGTAGGAGTGGTAGCACTAATGGAAGAGTCAAGGCAAAGGTTTTTTCTTCAAAAGATTTTCCTTTGGGTTTTGATTTGACTCAGCTGTGTTTGTAGTTCTCTGCAATTTGCTGAATCTCTGGTCACTTGTATCTTATCCAAATATAGATTTTTCTAAGAAATACCAACTTTTAGTATTTATTTATTATTATTTATTTTTGCAGTAATGGGTATTGAACCCAGGGGCATTCTACCACTGAGCCACATCCCCAGTCCTTTTTATTTTATTATTTTATTTTGAGACAGGGTCTCTCTAAGTTGCTGTCCTTGAACCTGTGATCCTCCTGCCTCAGCCTCCACTGTAGCTGGTATGCCTGGCTGAAATACCAGTTTTTATAAGAGTGATAAGAAGTTTCCAAATCTGATAGTATTCCAAGTTTAGTAACTTAGATTAAGAACTGGAAAGTTCTCTTTCTTGTCAATATGCAAATCAGATAGATTCACTCAGCTTAAATATTAAAATGTGTCTGGTGCTTACCTCTATAGTATTACCTAATTTATGGTAATAGTCACATGGTTTTTTTCCAAGCTGTTCAAAATATGCTGAATGCCAGATACGTGAGAGAGTTGCTACGTCTTCTTCCTAACCATTTTTCTTCTCCATATTTAAGCTGACGGTGCATCTTATTCAAGTAAGAGGCATAAAGAATTGTCATTTGGACAGCAGAAGGATGACATTTTATGTTGAGGGGGAAGAGTCTTTTCCTGTTTCCCTTCCTTAACGTGTATTTAAGTTAAATTCTTGATAGTTCTTAAAGAAAAATGGACAGTAAGGTCTTGTGTAATCCAAATTCTTTCTGTGTTATTACCTGCTCAAGTCTTTGTTAGACTGCTATTAAGTGAGAGCAGATTTTTCTGAATATGCCACCTTTGTTCGAAAGTCGACTTGAATAGCTACGCACAAAGGAAGTCCTACCATAAGTGGTGGGCAATTGGAAGCAGATTCAGAACTGTGCTGTGTATTTTCTACTTAATCAGTTTTTTTCTACTTGATATGTTATGATTTATTGAATCTACCATTATTTTTCTTCACTGTTTTGTGGGTCTCTGAACCCAGTCCTGATTTACTGTTGGTTTGGGGAACTTGGAGAATAGAAAAAGAACACTTCTTTTTTTCTTTTTCTTTTTTTTTCTGTTGTCTCTGCACTGTTTAAGACAGGTTAATTATTGAGAAAATGCTTAGGTTGCTTTTTAGATGTATCTATCATCTATGATTTGTTAATGGTACATATTAAGTTTGAATTTCACAGTGGTGCTCCTAATATGCTGCATAAGAACAATAGTAGTATTTAGGAATAGTTGTCTGTGGGTGTATGTTAAATTTTAGGGAGTATATTAAATCCCTAAAGTATGGGTAACAGCTTTACCTAGAAATCTCCAGTAACTGCTTATAATATCCATCTGCTTATAATATCTATATCTGCTTTTTAAAAGACATTACTGGTGTTCCCCGTGTCAAGGCATCCAAAATGAAGAGACACCAAGGGTAGAATGTGACATCTGCACTCAGCTTGTTACAACTTGAAAGCCTTTCTTCCCCCTAGGATTCAAAAATCTGTGCAAAAACACTTTTTTTTTTTTTTTTTAAAAGAAAGAAACCTATAAGTATGTTTTTGAAATGAAAGTACTACACATTGTCTTTGTAGCAAAAGTAAATAAAGTTTAAAGCATTTAAAAAATACCCAAGAGGCAGAACTCTAAAATGTTCTAAATGTGATACAGTCTAGCAATGCATCCTTTTACAGAGGAAAAAAAATTGCGAAAAGTATATATTGTGCTTGAAATTATGTCATATAGTTTTTGTACCATTTTACTTTGAAATTATTTCATACTTGCACGAGGATTGCAAAAATATAAATTTTATAAAAAATTCCCTTATAGTTTTTAACCAGATTCCTCACTTCACCATATATATATATATATACACATATGTGTGTGTGTGTGTGTGTGTGTGTGTGTGTGTGTATATATATATATATAGCCATTTGAGAGTAATTTTTAGATGCAATGTCTTTTTACCCTAAACATTTTAATGTTTATTTCTGAAGAACAAGTATATTCTCACATAACTGTAGTATATTTACCAAAATCAGGACATGAACATTGATTCTACGCTATTATTTCATCTACAGACCCAATGCAGATTTTGCACATGGCTCCAATAATACAATTTAATAACATTATTTTACATTTGTAAAGATCAGAAACTTTACTAAATGTTGAACACCACATCACTTTTTCCCTAAAAAGTAATATTTTTAAAAGCAACAGCAAAGATAACAAATGTAATTTAAAAGTTACTAAGGATCTTTATAAAATTGGAAAATAATCTAACATAAAGATGGTTTTAAAATTGCAACTGAATGTTTTCTTCAGTATATTTCTTTTTAAATGATCAGAGAATGTTTGCAGTTGGTAATAAATATTCAAGCACCTTGCAAATGTCCTACCAATTCTCTTTGCTGATCTGTATATGCCTGTGGGATTAGAATAGGAATGCATAATTTAAATATAAATTGCCTGATTTGCATATACAATTAGTCAAGCTACAGCTTTGATCGTAAGCAAAAATTATTGTCCTGTATTACCACTTAGATAGAATTTTAATTCACCTTGAATATTCAAACTAAATTAGACCCTGGCTGTGTAGTTAGAAGGGCAGTCCTTCCCTGGTGCCCCGAGTCGTTTATGATGGGGTAATAAAGCATCTTTTGCCTCCTGGTGAAGAAGGTGCTATAAGCTCTGGCTGCAATACCCTGATTCTGTCCAGATTTTAGTGACATACCTTGAAGCAACTAATAAAGGCTTACCATATTTTGGTTAATATTTCCAATCAGGATCTTTCTCTTATACTTCAGTTGGTAAAACCTAGTGGACAGTAATTGCAAATGAATGTACTTCAGGAATAATGCTGGTAAAGTCACAGAAACTACAAAAGTCATGGCAGCAAATTACTAGTAGAGAGCCTCTGATGGTCCTCACATCATGGACTATAGATGTGTGAAATAAACCATAGGAACTTAAGAAATCCTGGGAGCACTCGCATCTCTTACATTTTTAATCTACAGTAAAACATTTTTATTAGGAATCTATGTTTTTAATTAAACAGAACATTTAATTAAGGTGCTTTTTAAGTGGGTGAAACAATTAAGTGCAAACACTTGAATGAAACATGTCATAATTAGTTTTAATAGAGTGTTAATTGGTACTAGGTTTGCCAAGTTAATAATTACTGCTTATTAAATTTTCAATTAATCATTGTCATTTTGCTTTGAATAAAGATGAAAATTAGATAAACTAATTCAGGAGGAGGATATTTTGCCTTGTTAATTAGAACAGTTAATTTTTTAAAATGGAAATTACTTGTTTTAGTTGTCAATCTTATGTTATACATTAGTTGAGTATTTGCACCCTTACTACAGCCAAAAAAAAAAGCTCATTTGACACCTTGCAGGTTTGCATTCAGACCTGATTATTTTGAGGTGTGGTGTGATTCAGTCACGTTTGCTCATGCAACAGTTGGTTACGCAGAACCACTGTGTAGATTTGATGATGACTATGGATAATTGCTTAAAATGTAGGAGATTATTTTTTTTTAAATCTACCATTGCCTATAAATGTGCTCTCAAAAAGCACATCTATATTACTCCAAGAAGTGTCTTCAGAAAATGACTTAGAGAAAACTGTATCATCTGTCTCATTGATTTTATTTAAAAGGTCTGTATTAATTACCAAGTTACCTTTTCACTCGTTTTATTTTTTGCCAACAAAATTATTATTTGCACTCATCTTGGGTACATGCAAATTTTTTCTTCTTTCTCCGTTGTTTTCCGAATACTTTACCTATGGACAGTCTATATTTATGTAATGGTAGTGTTGTAGACTACCTTCTTTATGTGTCTGAATGATCCAGAAAGGTTTCTATGGGTATTCTTGCCCTTGATGATAGTCTGGTCTCAGATTCACTTCTGGAGACATTAGTTTGGTAGAAAAGTTGTAGTTATGTTATATGCATTTCAAAAATATTCCCAGAAATTCAAGTTAAGGAAACGGTCTCACTTTGTTTTCCTAAGTGAATTTCAAAGATCTGCTAGTTTCTTAGCCAGAAACACCAAAAATTTGGATGAGAGTCATGCCTGTTCTATAAAGTTCTGTTAAAAAGGGATCAGTGTCCAAGGTCCTGAACTGAAAGATGTTCTCTTGTCTGGTTCACTGATGGGCACACAGAGGAGGCCGTCAATGAGGTGAAGCGCCAGGCAATGACCGAGCTGCAGAAGGCTGTGTCAGAGGCGGAGCGGAAAGCCCACGACATGATCACGACAGAGCGAGCCAAGATGGAGCGCACAGTGGCTGAGGCCAAGCGGCAGGCAGCAGAGGACGCTCTGGCGGTTATCAATCAGCAGGAGGATTCGAGTGAGGTAAGACATTGGGTAGAGCTTCCAAGTGAGCCTTACAGTTTCAACTAACTGAACTGCTCAATTTTGATTCCAGGAGATCACAAGTAAACGTAGGTATTGGACTTTAGACAAATCTTTGGAAAAAATTTCGGTCAATTTGGGAAAGTCAGGGCACTTGTGGAGTTGACCAAGAACTGATCAAATTTTGCTTCTTTATTAAAGACCTAAGGAAAAAATTCTTGACCAAAAGTGTTTTTAAAATGTTTGATGAATCAGATGAAGGTAAAATGTTTCACTTCTCAGCATTTAGACACTCAAAACTCGACTCCGTGTGTGTGCGCATGCGTACATGTGTATTGTTGCCTTCTTATAGTAGGGATTTAATAGAGCTGTATTCTGTAAGCTATGGTCTCCAGAGACTTACTGCAGCCCTGGAATCCACATCAGTTGTCTCAGGCCCGAAATTTAATGATGAAATGATGCTTTACGTCAGCTGAAGAGTTCTAAAATATTTTGCATACAATCTGTATTTCCATAATATTTGTCATAACCACGATGGTCATAACATTGCCATTAGAAGTAATATTATTTAGTGTAATTTCCATGTAAAATTCTCATACATACTTATAGACACACATGTACTCAACACATAGCATACATGACTCAAGGATCTAGGAAGTAAATAACTAAAATGTAACAAAGTACTTTTAAAAATATAGTCTATAAATCAGAGCAATATAGAAATGTTCCTTGTTAATTAAGACAGCATCACAATCCTCAACCCCAAAGTAACTTTAGATAAAAGACTACAATTAGCTAGTCTCACAAAGCCGAACTCTGCAAAGGCATGAACTGATAAATCAATGGTCTACTACAATACATATCTATAATTTGTGAGGGAGAGTAAGAATTTAATTTGTACCAGGCTTTTCTGTAGATGAAAGACCCTGCGGGAATCACTCAATGCCCAGAGTTTCTATTTAATGTGTAGCAGATGAATAACAAGGGGACAAAAGGAATTGATTTTCAACATTTGAAAGTTTCTCAGGAAGAGAGGGACAAAGGAAAGTTTATCTACCCTTTAACTGCGGACTTTTCCATTGTCAAATTAAAGTAGACAGAAATTCAATTTTATTGGCATCTTGCAGCTAAGATATATAAGGACTTTGTTTTGTGTTTATGTTTTTTTAAAAAAATTCATTAACATCTTTTGAAGAGAACTTGTATAAGTTGGTAACATTGTAAGGCAATTGATCATTCTTCAGATATTATCACTTTCACATGAGTATTTTAGGGCTGTTAAGAGCATTTCGGAGGTCACTAAAATCTAAAGACTAATTTCTAAGAAGAAATTGTGAATTAGTAACTCTTTGCATTTGGAGAATAACACGCTGTATTCCTTCCATGTCTGTAAGCTTTGTGTCTTTATTTCTAAAACCTACGCAGAAAAAATAAGATTTTAACAACAATCTTCATCATCATAATATGGTGTATTGAATAAATCTCAAGTCTAAACAGCTCCCTGGGTTCCTCCTGGACAGCAGAAAGCTCTGGTTTCCTTAGGCCACAAGAGAGTGCCCTTACCATGGCTGATCCCCAAAAGGAGGGGGAATCTGTCAGACCAGTTCAGGACATTTTAGAATTCTCACCTATGTTTCTATATTCAGGAATTATCTTGAACATTAACCATTCAACCCCAAATTCAGCCCACATAGCATTGTGCTTTAGGTATTTTATGAATTATTATTTTTCTTAGGAAAAAAAAAGACCTGGATATGATAGTAATTGCTTGGAAAAAAATATATATATATTCCCATTAAATGCAACAGCTATTGATTTAAAAACTGTATTCAGAAGTTAACGGATCTTCTTTTTGTGACCTACCAAGGGAAGTAGGTTATTTGCTACATGTAGAGCTAAACTACTTCCATTTATTCATTTATTCTTTCAACAAATGATTGAACATTTTTTTATATATCAGGGACAGTGCTGGCATTGAGGACGCAGAAGTCCCTGATACATGTTAGCTACAGTTCAATGGGAGAGTTGGATATTTAAATTATAGGAGTCATAATAAACTTTAATGTGAAGGCTTCTGGTACTTAAGGCTTATCAGGACGGGGTTAACAGCTGTCCTCCCTACTGCTCACCCCCTTGTGCTGCTTCCCAGGGCAGTGGGCGTGCCTCATGCAGGAAACAGGAGGGAGGATGGGAAAGGAAGCTTTGCTGGTCTTTGGAAGTATAATGGCCCTGTGACTGATGGGCATTTTATAAGGACCACTCAGATGGTAATGTGGCAAGAGATTAGAGGAAATGTTAAAGAGGGACCATCTCAGTGTTTAAGGAGGACATTCACTGGGTGAATGAGGATGATTGGTAGTGGTACTGGGGTGGGGAAATTGGATGTGCTGGCTGGATAACCAGGAGATAGAATGGGCAAGATATGCTTGATGAGCTATCAGGAAAGAGCGGGCATTGTGATTTTTTTCAGTGGCCATAAAGGGTTCAGCATACACACATCAGGTTGAACCACCTTCACAAACTTGTTGGCTTCAGTCTACTCAAGGTAGGTGAGGGGTGCTGGAGAAGGTAACCTTTGCTCATTTTCTTTGTGTGTGTGTGTGTGTGTGTGCATAAACAATACTAGTTAAAACATTTAAAAGCTCTAATGAGTTATTTAATCCAGTTAGATAGACAGGTCTTCTCTGTTTACTGGAAAGGGCAAATAGAGTACAGAAGCTTAAGTTGTTCATCTTGTCCAGTGTGAGAACTGGGGATGTGAACTGCAAGGTGACCCTGCATCCTGGCTTGAATGGTCAATCCCAGTTTACACCTGTCATCCTCATGTAGCTGCTCAGTATGCCTCCTCCCACTCTCAGGTGTCCTGGTTTGGATGATGTTGTGTGGTCACAGCATTCAGTGGCTGGGTTCAGCTGATTGGATAATTATCTGCTGTGTGGCAGAAGGAAGCTAAGGACAGGACCCTAAGACTGAATTCTGGCCTTAGCTCTGTTGCCATCTTGGGTTAAGTGACTCACGTTGCTTCTATATGAATCCCACTTCTTAAGAAATGGGATGTTATTCACCTTCCTTACTGGGTTGTTTAAAACTCAAGGCATTATTATCTGCTCATATTTCACACAATTGTCATTTTTTTTCTTTTGCATACTTGCATTTATTCAAGTTTCCACAGTCCTTCACAGTATATGCTAAACTTGTGCCTGGAACAACATCTGCGTCTCTTTTTCCACCTTTATTTGAAGTCATTTCCTATAGTAGACAGCAGCCCACCTCTTAAGATCATGTGTATAATCTATATAATCCAAATCTCTAAAAAACTACATGTAGGTGATATGAATACACACATTATTTTTTTAATGTGTGTATTTTGTAAGCGTTTATGGAGACTTTGAGAAAGCACTTGGGCTTCAGAATTAGAAGACTAGAGTTCTAATCCCAGAATGCTGCTTGTACAAACATCTGACTACTTCTCTCTATAATTTCTGCATTTAGCTTTCCTCCTCTACCTTAGTTTTCACATCACATAAAAAGGAGCTAGTCATGCCCTTTCTGCTTGGAAAAGCCAGTGGCTCTGAAAAGTTGGCAGCAAAGGACAGGGAAAATCTGGAAGGAGGAGAAAAGAGCTGAAAATGTTTAACTGAGGAGACCAGTGGGAAGAAAGCCTAAAGCAGGCATGACTAACACATGGGCATTATTTGCGAGGGGCAGAGGACCCATTGTAATTTATCATCCAAACTGGCATGCTTCTCAGAGTAAACAGGGTGCTCCTCCTGGGATGGACCACTCATGTGAGCCTGGCTGTCCCAGGTGCCAGGAATGGGGGTTCAGCAGCAGAGTTATGAGGGGTTCTGTGAAGTTTGTTTTGCTTGCGATGAAAGAAGACCTATAATGAGTTTTTATCCTTGTACCAGGGGTGGTGCAGAGCTGCCTCATATATTTTAGCTCACTTCTCATAGCAGCTCTGAAGAGTAAAGTGTTGTTTGCTTCATTTTGCAGGTAAGAAATTGTCTTGGAGGGGTTAGGCCATTTGTTCAGCCTCTCAGTATCTGTGAGCTGTCCTAAGCCCAGGTTGCCTGGTTTGCAGACTACCTTCTTAATAGTCACATGGCAGTAGTGGGAATTGTTTTCCCCTGATTGTGCACTTGTGTACTGACTTCTTCATTGATTATGCTCAATTATTTCTTCCTAATTCCCTAGCTTTATTTGGGTTTATAGACTAATAATCGTTATTGCAGTTAGAATGACACTGTACTTGGAGCTGAACCTAAGTAATATGATACTTTGTTCTTTTTACAATGAATTGTATATTTCACCAGGAATGTAACGCCAGCATTAGCACAAGTAAAAAGGAAACAATTTATGGCATCTGGTCATCTCATACTGTTATTTCTTCTGCATTCATTTTCATTTCTTCTCCATGTGCACAGCATTTTTCTCCCCAACGAACACTGTCAGATTAGGGATATCTCCAAATCTTCAGCTCCTTTTTGAGATACACAGCTTGTTCTAGCGTAAGTGCTTGGAGCAAAGTCACTGGAAGTGAGCATAGAAGTCAATAATAATTGTACTGTTCCAATAGTTATAAGTCACCAAAGTGATATTCCCTACCCCCCAGCTTAAAACATTTTTCTGAAATAGGTGCAGAACTATGTAGTTATATTAAGTTGGGCAGTTTCCATGGTGCCTAATCAGAAACACCAAATCTTTACACTTCCTATTTTTCCAGAGGCTGCTAAGCCCTGATAGTGTGAGAAAGCCAGAGAGATTCTTCATTGCTCCTTGTAGAACTAGTAGGACTAACCACAGTGGTGTTTGTGCAGCATGATGAAAACCATGGAAGACCAAATGAATAGTTCCTCCATGGCATGGGGCCTGTTGAAGGCCCCACAGGCTCATCAGACCCATTGATTCCCAGAATTTGCAGTTTCAGAGCATGAACTGTGATGCTATGTTTCAACAGGATTTTTTTGGCTTTGTTTATTAAAAGGCCAGCTGTTTGATTCCATAGGTATTCATGGTATAGTGGACCAAGAATGGGCCTTGGGCTGACTTTGAGGTGCTTATCTCTTGGAGCTATGGTTTTCTCACCTGTCAAACTGGGATATGTTTATGTGACCCACTTTGCAAAAGTGCAACAGATAGACATTAGATAATAAGTATTTTATATAAAAAGTTGCCTGATCAATGAACAGTGTCGGGGAGAGAGAGAGAGAGAGAGAGAGAGAGAGAGAGAGAGAGAGATAGAGATAGATGTGTGTGGGGGGAGCAGTTAAGAAATGATCCTAGTAGGAAATATCCAAGGGGATTCAGGTAGTAACCATGAGATTAGAAAACACAGGATGGAGACTGGAAGTCAAGGCTGTGGAGTTGGTTGTGCAGTGGTTGCTGGGGCTATAGAGGAGTTTGCAATCAAATATTGAAGTCTTGGGAGTGGGCGTTGGCAATGGATGGCACCAGAGTCAAGTTTAGGGAACACTGACTTGCAGGAGTACACTGGTGGAGCTCCATCCAGAGCAGCGAGTTGAAAGTGAGAGAGTACAGCTCAGGAAGATGAAGTGGACAAACAGTTTCGAGAGCCATTCGCTTACAGCCCGGAGTTGAAATCAGATCTGACAAGGAGCACAGAGGAAGGAAGGGATATGTGTTTGTTGTCCCTCCCTTTTGGGAAATACTTAGAGGGAAATAAAGAAAGGAAGAAGTTACAGTACAAGAAAGAGAATTTCAGTATCTTGGAAACCAGAATCCTTGAAAGGAGGAATGGGGAAGTGCTCGGTAGTGGTTAATCTTTAGACAGTCTGAGGATGGTGAGGATGGAGGAAAAAATACTTAACTGCTAATGAAGTATAAAGGGAAGGAACTTGACATTCTTTCCTGGTAGCTGTCATGCCAGTGGGGAAGGTTCCTAGTTTGGGCCAGGCCAGCAGCTTCCTGATTCTAAATGCAGAGAGGTGCTGGGTCTGGAGCAGGGGTGTATATACTCTTGCTTTCTTCTACCTTGTGCCAAGAGGAGCTGGTGAAGCTTCTGCCACTTCTTCTGGATGCCCTGATGTTCAGACACTGCTTAGCACTGACATAACCCATGATCCTGCACAGTTCATAACTCCGCTCTGCGGTACTATTGCTCCAGGAGGCTAAGGAACTTACCTGAGGTTCTAAAACCACTAAGTGATGAAGTTGGAATGGAACACAGGTCAACCTTGCTCTCAGCTCTCGGCCCATTACACACCAGGACACCTTGTCCTCGATGCCTCCAATTTCCTGGTCTAACCTTTATCCACTTTCAGGAATTAAGGGCCCATCAAATCTGTTCTGCCCCAACTAGACGTAAAAAAACAAATCTGATATTGACAAAATTTGGCATTTTAGAAAGAGAATTTGATTTGCAGTCCAAATACCTGAGGGAGTTGAATGTTGGCTATATCATTTCTTATTTTTATGCCTTTGGGCAAGTTTTTATTTTTTTTACTTTGAAAGTTTATTTTAGAGGCCTCAGTTTCCTGAGCTACAAAATGAATGTGACATTGGTTTTCAGTTGTCAAGTGAGATGCAAGCATAAAATGTGATCTTGGTGTGAATTTAAGTCAATGTGTTGCCTTCTGTAGAGTTCTTTACATTTTGGGAATTTTAAGTTTATAGTCATTCTACTTAAATTTACTGAGCATTGATTCTATGTCAGACCCAGAGAAATTTAAAGTAATTCAGGAGAAAATCTCTTATCTTTTTCAACTGTAAGAACTTGAGATATATTTTGCTGGTAGGACAGAAAGACCATTCTGTGTTTCAAAAATAAGGTAAAGGAAATGTTTTTTTTAGGAGCAAAAGAGAATTGCTGATAGGAAACAAAGAGTCAAAAATCTTTGATATATAGCTATGGCATCCAGAAGATGCAATCTGTCACCTCTATGTCCATATATAGCCTTGTGTTTAGTGCATTTTGTGAAGGGGAAGTTTGAGTTCAGCCTTAGTCTCTTCATCAAAGTCACAACCCAGCTTTGGCCAAATGACTTGTTCTCATTTTTCAGATAGGGAAGAACAGATTCTTTATTCCAGAAAAGGAATATAGTTAAGACTCTAAAGCACATGAGTTTAGGGAATGAAATGTACTGTGAAAGAGTATTTCTGAACCTTCTCCACTGTTGCAGTAATTTCAGTCACTAGCATCATTCCTGAGAATCTTGAAAGAGAAGCTCAGTTATTTAAAATAACTACTAGGATCTACTAACCTGACTATAAGCAGGAATTGAAAAACATAAAATTAGATTAAGTCATTGACCACCTTTATCCCTGCCTAATTTACCAATATGCCCCTTTGTGGGCTGAAGGAAGCTTGGAAACTTAACATGATCCTACTTAGAGCACTCACAGGATCCTGCACTGTCCTCTCTGTTCCCAGGATTGTAACTTTTCAGAGGCTGAGTGCCCCTGGTCTGGCATCAGCCCTACAGGAGGAAGCAGGAAACATAGTAGAGCTATCTAAGAGAAATATATTAAGAGAAAGCATCCTCAGTTTTCTAATAAGCTTTTTAGAAAAGGAATATGCACTTTGGAATTTTTGTTAGTTGAACGTGTGCTCAAGTTCCCTACATGTTCATTGCAGTGCTGTGTCAAGAGCAATAAAAATATGCAAGGTTCTTTTTTTTTTTTTTTCTTTCTACCAGATCATTTAATTTGTTCTCTGTTGTACCTTCCTGGAGCCGAAGGTTATTTTGTCCCAGTGGTGGGTGGTAAATGAGTACAATCGAACAACTTCAGAATGAACTAGAGGTAAAACTAGCCAGAGCCCTTAAATCCTGGATCAGAACCAGGCAATGCTAGGCAAGAAGCCTCAATTCCCAGCAGCTTCACGATCCAAAACATCTGTTTCTGTATTTGGAACAGTTCCACTTTTTTTATTTGTAAAATTGTTCCCATCTTTGGAAACACTTTAAAAAATAAAGAAGTCCCCATTCTGTCTCCTCTTTCCACTCCCCAACACATGCATTTGTAATTACCTGGTTTAGTCTGTGTGTTTAATCAGTTTAAATTGAGAATGTAGCATACATCTGATTTCAATCTGAAGGAGCCATTGAGTATTGGGCAGTTACCACCCTTGTGTCTGCCAAAATGTGCCGCTGCCAAAAAAACGGATAGGACTCACACCAGGGTATTTCCTAAAGAAGCCACTTGACTCAGATTAGATGTTTAATTTCCTTAAAATATTGTTTTGGATTTGGGTCTCTGTTCTCTAATTGGGATTTTCTGATGTAATTTAGGAATATCGCTTATTTGCTGAGTTTGTTCCAGAACCCAGCTGGCAATCTTCTAAAAGTTAAACCTCAGGGAAATAAACTTCACTCAGAGCGCTGAAGTGTCCTGCCTCACTGCTTGGAAGGGTGCATCAGGCCCACGTTTATTCACATCTTTCTGGAACCATCATCCATGCAATGCACTGGAATTAATTTTGGAGAAGAGGGTTTCTAGTTATGATAATGAAGCCTCTGATCACAGGTTTACAGCTTTTGAGATATTTTCTTTAATTGAAGTAGAAAAAAATAACTTTGTTCTAAGTTCTAGTATTGCTTATTTTAGCTTTGTTTTCACTTGTAATATTCATGTGTTGACCAAGTTTCTAGATCTCCTCTGAGTTCATCTAAAATGCCTCCGGTGTCAGAGTTTGAGATGGTAAATTCTTTGTGTGTGTGTGTGTGTGTGTGTGTGTGTGTGTTTCCCCTACACGGGGTCATGATTTCTGAATGGTACAGAAATAAGAATATAGAGCTAAACTCTTTCTAAAAGTTTAAACTGAAGTTCTTAGTCTTCTGGCATTCAAAAACCTCAAGGATCCCCTTTGTTAGCAAAGTTGGTTTGACCGCTAATAGTTTTGTGCACATTTTTTTTTTTTTTTTTTTTTACACTGGTAAAGTCTTATATGCCAGGGGGATGGGGTGATAGCCCACAGGGGCATTTTCAGTAGGCTCATGAGCTCACCTTGAGCCACACAACCAGCATGTTGAAAGCAAAAACAAATGTAGAGAACACAGTGGGGACACTTATAGTCTCTATGCCAGGGCTTTAAAAACATAACTATATACCATCAACTTGATGGAGTTACCAGACTATAGTGAGAAATTTGTTTTGCAAGAGAGTAGTCAAAACCAGTGAAGGTGAAGAATAAAATGCTGCATGGTAGAAAGCTGAGATCACTTGACACAGCATTTCACAGTAGAATTGGTACTATCAAAGGAACTAGGGACATTTAATCATGTAAATGAACATGTAAAGTCAGCTTGCTGAGGTTCAGTCCCCTTCTGGAAGGGCTCCTGCGTGTGTGGTCACAATTTATCCCTTACCCATTGCTCGTTCCTTCCCTAGGATCTGTCCCAGACAGGTGTTCTGTCTCTGACCTCTGTGTTTTGATTCATGAGGTGCTCATCGTATAGTTTAAATCTCTGAGGCAATCTCATTTGTGCCTTTTTCGCATCTTGCAAGACACCACCTGAGATGGGCAGCTGACTTTCTAGGGTCAGAGTTTAGTGTTTCTCACTCACAGATGAGCCCCAGTGTCTTCTGCTTTTCTGACTTCCTGAGTTGCAAACAAACGAGTGCCATCAGCCAGAAACCAATATACGCGGTGAGAATTGTAATTTACCTGGTTTCAGAATTTCTTATTTTTTCAAAACCAAATCATTAGACCTCATCTGATTTATTCATTTCACAATTATTTATGGAGCACCCACTTGACAGGTGAAGCACTGATATTTAGAATATCAGCAAAAACAAACCAAGGACCCTGCCCTCCAGGCTCCTGAGGCAAAGGGGATTGTTTTAAGACCATCCTAGAATTTTATGTTATACCAAACAACTGAAGTGGAAGAACTAAACACATGGAGAGGATACAAGTGCCTTGCCTCACCCTGTCTAGCCTGGGATTGAGTGGGAATAGAATCCGTTGTCCTACTTCATTGTATTTCTTTGAATCCAGTGCAGGGGTCTGGTGTTTCCTTTGTGATTCCTGTTAGTGTCTGGAAGGAAGATGCTTCTGTCCAGGGTGGCGTGTTTGTATCTGCTATCATGCTCTAAGTATAAGAAGGGGAAACAATTTGGATATAGAAATTGCTGGTTAGTATATGTGAATGGGGAATATTTTAGATGTGAAGTCAGGCAAGCCTAAAAAGAAAGGACTTTCGAATTAACATTGAAAGGGTCTTCAACTATTTTGTTTGATGCCATAATGATAGAAAAGTTAGGATGATAAGGTCACCAAACACTGCCCCTTCTGTGTGGTCAGCTTGTAGATTCACATACCTTCACCTGAATCTTGCATTCCAACTGTGTAGTTCTTGAAAATGAGGGCATAATACCGTCTAGTGTTACGTATCAGCCGTCTAGTGTATGTATCATGCATTCATTTGGGATCTCCCTTTCTTTTGTCATCTCCTTTAGAGTTGCTGGAATTGTGGCCGTAAAGCAAGTGAAACCTGCAGTGGCTGTAACACAGCCCGATACTGTGGCTCCTTTTGCCAGCACAAAGACTGGGAGAAGCACCACCACATCTGTGGACAGACCCTGCAGGCCCCACAGCAGGGGGACACGCCTGCAGTCAGCTCCTCTGTCACGCCCAGCAGTGGGGCCGGGAGCCCGATGGACACACCACCAGCAGCCACTCCGAGGTCGACCACCCCGGGGACCCCTTCCACCATAGAGACAACCCCTCGCTAGA
>JAJEJO010000175.1:1050308-1055308 GCA_020662805.1 Glaucomys volans | reverse complement strand
GTGTTGGACAAATGGGAGATGGTTTTAGTTTATTTGAAACATATGAGCAAAATCCAGAGACTTCTAGGTGTTTGAACACCATTTTTTTTAGAAGTGTTAATGATGTATTTGATAATGTTTAAAAGGATGTGTCTGCCATGGAAGAACACTCAGTTACTTCCCTGGTGGGGAACAAGCGATCAAAGGGGTGCTGTTCTGTATGGGTGTCTATATCCTTATTCTAAGGTGAATAAATAAAGTTGTATTTGCTTAAACTTGTCCCTGGTCATTCTATTCTCAGCCATCCTGGGGAAACTGAGTCAGATAAACCCAGAAAATGTATTTCCTCATCAGTTCTTTCCATCTGTACAGGCAAGGAGGTAGGGCCAAAGTTGTTACATCTTTGCTTTTGAAATTTTCAGGTTCAGATAGCTTTTTTTGAAAACATGTCAAGTTTACACATAGGAAGTCTATGGGAACTTTTTAAATTCTAATTAGTTATACATGACAACAGAATGCACTTTGACACATCTTACATAAATGGAGTATAACTTCTCATTCTTCTGGATGTACATGATGTAGTATTACACTGGTCATGTAACCATACTTGCACATAGGGTCATAATGTTCAATTCCTTCTGTGATCCTTCCTACCCTCATACAATCCCTTCCCCTCCCTTCACTCCCCTCTACCTAATCCAAAGTACCTCTATTCTTCCCCAGTCCCCCCTTTATGTGAATTAGCATCTGCATATCAGAAGAAAACATTTGGCCTTTGGTTCTTTGGGATTGGCCTATTTCACTTAGCATGATATTCTCAAGGTCCATCCATTTTCCAGCAAATGCCACAATTCATGGGAACTCCTTAAAGCCAATACAGTTGTCTAACTTACTATATAACAAAATAACATTTGAATGGGGAGAAACTTGAATGGTTAAAAGAATGTTTTAGTTCCTAAAATTGGAACTCTCTACCATCAAGAAAGAAATATCACACTGGGTCCCATAAATATATGTACAATCCCTGTGTGTCGATTGCAAATAAAAATATTAAAGACACATTACACCAGGGGAATCTGAGACAGTGGGAGAACACAGGACTGCTGGGACACCAAGGTGCTCCTACATAAATTAGTGACAGCTGGGGCCCTTTGCAGTGCCTAAAGCAAGGCCAGGCACCCAGTTAGCACTCAATAAATATTAATTGTAAATATAACTGTGAGTCTGCCTTTAGAATAATGTGGTGCCAGTTTCCCCAGAAATGAACAAATTGGCTGGAGGAATAGAAAGCATGAGAGAAATGATTTCACCGGCTGGAGGAACGGATTGGAAGAAGAAGAGTGAACCACATGCAGCTCGATCAGACGGTGATGAAGTGGCGGTGTGGCCACTTTTTACAAATATCAGGGGACAAATGCCAGAGCAGTAAGGGGACTGCTCAGCTGTGTGGCAGTTAACTGCAATTGTTGGTGACAAACAGAGGTAATCATTACGATTCTGTTAATTCATTCCCATTGGATGCCACTAGCAAGGCCTTAGAAATTAGTTTGTGATTTCAAGCATCCTAAAGCAAAACCAGTGCCATGGTTGAGACCTTGGGGCTTCTAACTGACATTCAGGACTCTCCTAAGCTCCTCGACACCTATGTCTGTTCCATCTTTTCACTGTTCTGTTCACCTAGAGATCTCCTCCCTCTTTTAAGTCTCCCACGACTATCTTACATGTACCACACTTTCCTTTATCGCATATTTTCTTCATCAGATCATATCTGACTTCCTAATAAAATCCCATGAAAGCCCTTCTGTGAAGCTTTTCTGAAACCAAGAGCAAGAGACCTGCTCACCCCTGTCCTCTCTGAACCATGATGGAAGGTTCTCTTTTTCTCTCAAATGCATCAGTACAACCCACCAAACCACTTTAGGGAATGAGTAATGACAGTACAGATATTGAGGGCAGGGGGAAAGGAGTTCCCTTCCACATAAATGTCATGTGTCACCAGCAAAAGAGGGCAAATCATGTCCACAATAGCATTTCACATGCTGGGGTCCAGACAACAGTAGCATATGCTTTCTTCAATATACAGTCCTTTCCAAATTGCTTGGACATGATACCATTTCCTTAAGGAGGTCTTGCTTTCTATTTCCCTATGCAGTTTTTGTAACTGTTTAAATGATTCCTGACAGGTCATTGCAACATTGAATCATGGGCTTTCTGGACTTGGAAAGAAAAGAGGTTTTTCTTTTCTTTTTTGAAAAGTTAACAAAACACGTCTGGGACTGTACCTGGGTGATATAGTGCTTCACTAGTGTGCATGAGGTCCTGGGTTCCATCTGCAAAAAACAAACCTACAAGAGAAAAAGTAACAAAATACTGTTGCACCATCAGATGACTGGAGAATAATTATGTATGATTTCAAATACTCAGAAAAAATAATTTTGAATGTTTTTATCATAAATGATGACTGATGAGATGTATTTTATTTGATTTAAACACTGTAAAATTATTACATATTTAAGTAGCACATGATACCCTATTAATATGGCACACAAGACAGAAATGATGTAACATGCCTGGAAGTAAATACACCCCTGAATGTTGCTGAAATGTAAAATAAGGTAGTTATTTTTCATAGGGAAGGAGATTTTCACCATCATAGTCTTTCTTAGGAGACAGGATGGCTTGCCTTCCTTTTTGCACAAGAAGAGCACAAAAAGTAAATAAATAAATCTTTGATTCTTCATTCACTTGAAAATAAGGTCAATATTGTGTTTGAAAAAGACAAAGTCTTTTAGATTCCTGATTAAACGTGTTGCAAACTCTTATTTTAGATGGCATGTACTGCTACTTAAAACCTGTCTTCTAAAGGTGTGATAAAAGAGTCTGCAAAGAACCAACAGCAGTCGTTTACAATTCCACTTATTAGCATTGTGCATTTTGCTGACAAAGTCACAGTAAAGTTAAGGCAAGTGCAAACCACCCAATCTGATGTCAAGTAATACATTTATTTTGCTCTGTTAGCAAAGACTTCGAAAAACATTAGCAAAGTACTTTCTACTGTTTGATATCCAATATACTCTCCATAAAGCAGGTATAAAAGGTAATGACTATTGTAGAGTTTTGTAAAATTGAATTGAAAATAAGGAATGCACACACACATACATAAGTACACATATACACTATTGATGTCTGTTGTGATCTATTGCTACTTTCATAAAATGTTCTTACAATGTCATCTAAATGAATCTAACTTGACCACCTATGGCCCTGAGTCAGAAATATTAACTGGAATATCAGTATGCTTATAAAAGTTCTGAGGTTGATAATCTAAGACTGGAATAGAAATTAGCAACACAAGAGATGCATCTTAGGCAAAAACCAGTATATAAATAACTTCATATTTCTCAAACCACATTCATTGGAACTCTGAACCAGAAGTCATTAACAGGAACCCCATGGGAAAAAGATGTAAAAGCGTTCAGTGACTGACATATGGATAATGTTATAAATTTATATCCCTTAAAGGATTTCAAAAGTCTACTGTTGGAATAATCAGGTTGTTTTGTGTCCTCCAGCTTTCCCTCACTCATCTGAGCACTTTTACAGGCACGCGTTCATATGAGCTTCTGCAATATATTTCCCATTCTCCTCTACCCCGTTTATCATAACTGAGACCTCACTTAGAAATAAATCTAATCAGTTCCTTCCCTGGTGTTTCATTTATAAAGCACAGAGGTCAGCTCCTTATCAGCCTTAACTATACACATCTAACTAGTCTTCCCCAAATTAAACCTTTAAAAAGAAGAGTTCAGAAAGCATCAATGGCAGCTCAGTTGTCAACTTAGCCTGTTTGGGATTCTAGGAACAAAATACCTTGGACCAAATCATTTATAAGCAACAGAAATTGATTGCACACCATTCTGGAATCTCAAAAGTCCAGGATCAAAGTGCCAGTAGATTCATATCTGATGAGGATGAGTGCTTACTTGATTGATAGATGGTACCATCACTTGGTAGAATGGACAGACACATTCTGTTCAGTCTCCCTCCTAAAGGCACTAATCCCATTCATGAAGGCAGATCCCTCATGATTCAATTGTGTCCACAAAGGTCCCACCACCTAATGCTATCACTTTGGGGTTTAAGGTTCAGCACCTAAGGGCTATTGGTGTAGCTGAGGTAGAGTATTTGCTTAGCAAGTGAGGCCCTGGGTTTGAAATCTAGTGCGCGCACACACACACACACACAAATTCAACATGCAAATTTTGGGAGGACATAAACATTCAGATATCATAGCAATTGTCTTCAGAATAAAAGCTGAACACCAGATTCTTGAACACCAGATTCTTGATTCAAAACTTCTCCTCCCTTCTTTCACGTCTGAATTTCACTACTCTCCTCAACAAACCTTCTTGCCAAACATACTGATTATGGTTTCTACAAATAGTTTCTTCCTATTTGTGCCTTTGTCCATAGGGTCACCACCACTAGAATGCTGTCAGAGATCCTCTGAAGCAAGAAAAGTCCCCATTGGCTTCACAATACCACTTCACCCTCCTGTGCAGCACAGAGAAATCCTCTCCCTTCTCTGAGTTCTTCAACTTGCATCTATGCTGTGGCTCGCACCATCATAGGAAATTGGAGAGTTGGATTTGGAGAGCTTAAGAGCAGTGTAGGACAGAAGTAGATTTAGCTTTCAAGTCTTAACTGTATGAACTTGGACAAGGTATTTATTTTCTCTTTGCTCCAAATGAGCTTGGGAAGTAGATGAGACTATGCTACGAATTAAAAATGAACTCATGGAGTTGGGTGTGGTGGTACACACCTGTAATCCCAGTTACTCAGGAGGCTGAGGCAGGAAAATTTTAAATTTAAGACCAGTCTGGGCAACTCTGGGAGATCCTCTCTCAAAGTAAGTAAAAGGGGCTGTGGATGTAGCTCATCCAGAGGGTAGGGCATCCCTGAGTTCAATTCCCAGGTCTACTACAGGAGAGAGAGAGAGAGAGAGAGAGAGAGAGAGAGAG
>JAJEJO010000175.1:1019925-1050208 GCA_020662805.1 Glaucomys volans | reverse complement strand
AAAGAAAGAAAGAAAGAAAGAAAGAAGAAAGAAAGAAAAAAAAGAAAGAGAAAGAAAGCTCATAGCATTTAACATTTCATGTGTTTATACTTTATTTCTCTAACCACATTGTAAGCACTTTGATCTTTCATCCTCCCAATACTCTGGTATGGTGCCTTGGGAGCCCAGGAAGAAATGTTCTAATGTCTCCTATGCAACTTCTGTTTGAAGCTACACAGGTAATGACAGATATCTCACCACTGCCAACTGGCCAGCAAGGATTGGAAGATGTCTCAAATTTCAGGTAGGTTGAAATTCAAAAGAAGAGTATGTCATTGAATAAATGAAATGATGCTACCCACATTTTATGAAATTAAGTCATAGAAGTAGAGGATAGAATGGAAATTATCAGAGGTTAGAGAGTTGGACTGGGTAGGAAAGGAGAGAAGCTGATGAATGGCTATAATGTTTCAGTTAGGAACAGTAAGTTCAGGTGTTCTACTGTACAGTAGAGTGACTAAAGTTAATAATGTGTTCTGTATATCAAGAAGTTAAAAGAGAAGATTTTGAAAATTTTCCCAGAAAGAAATATTTGAGGTGACTGGTATGCTAATTAGCCTGATTTGTTCATTCCACAATGTATACGTGTATTGAAACATCACAGTGTCCTCCATAAATGTATATAATTTTCCAATTAGAAATAAAACAGAAAAAGAGATTCAAACAAGTTATATTCTCTTCATTATAATATTAATGAACAGAAAAACCTCATATTGTCCCAGGAACTGATTTTGAAGCTTTCTTCCTATACAGCATACTATTTCTCATCAACTGAATGCCTCTCAAGTGCATGAAATGAATAAAATCCACAGTGGCTTCAAGACAGGTTAAGCAGCAGTTTTCAAAGGGATCACTTTTCTGAATAATCCTACAACCTAATCATGTTCTCCAGGACTTAACAAAAGGATCTCCAAGGTAAATGCCTTATTAGCAAGTTGTTATCCTTTGGAATCAAAAGAGAAATCTAGCCTATAAAAACTGTAGCCTCTGGTGCACATCTCAATAGGGAGAAAGTATATGGGAAAAAAAAAAAAAATGGAGTGAGTCCACCCATCTCCCCCAGCAGCCTGTTTACTGCATAAGTAACCCTGTGTTTTTACTGATAAAAAGAGCCACATGGGAAGTGGTTGGGTTGCTCACTTGGTGTGTTCTCTACTTAGCGACCTGGAGGAAATGCAAGTGAACCATTTACTAGCTCTATGACCCTAGACAAGTAATTCGACCTTTCTATGCTGTTTCCTCATCTGTAAAGAGAAAAATGCTATTGATTTGCTTATAGACTTGTGGGGATTCAATGAGATAATGCACAGATGGTACTTAGCAGAATGCCTGGCACATGGTAAGAACCCAATAATTGATAGCTGTTATAATTGTTACTGCATTTTTTTCATCTAACTATAAACACAGGAAGAAAGCATAATTCAAAAGGCATAGAAGAGGGTCTGCTATTCCTTCATTTTTGTCTGCTTCCCTGAAAATTCATTGAAAATGACAGCAGCCATATTCTGCAAAATGCAATTTAATTTGCATTTGCTGGGCTTTCAAATTCCTAATGCCCTTTTTTCTACTTCTGTGTCTACTTCTGTGCCAGTCTGCAGATCCAGCCTTTATCACAGATATTAGTGATAATGATTTTTGTTGTTTCTCTTAGTAATCATTTTAATTTTTGGAATCAACAAAAGCTAAACTGGACCAAAATGCCAAATTGGTTCAGACTGATGGTTTAGTACAAGCATGCAGACAGACAGAATAGTCTTTTGGTGGCTCATGTTTGCCAGATTATTTCCACTGAGGTAGTCACAATTGCAGGACCATTAAAAGAAGAGTCAGCCCACACCAGATAGTTTAGCATTTGTTGATTCCAAAATTAAAATGATTACTAAGAACAACAAAAAACATTATCACTAATATCTTTGATAAAGTTTGGATCTACAGACTTGCACAGAAGTATAAGTAAATACTTTATAAGCAAAATGAAAGGCAATAGGAATTTGAAGCTTATTTATCCTTCTACTAAAACAAAGAAAGGCTATGGAATGTTTTTATTTCATCTTAATGTTTTATTTCATGTTCTGGTTTCCTGTGATGGAAATGCATTAGAGTATAAAAAGTGAAGTGATGAACATGTGTTGGATTCTAAGTACTATATTGTATTATTTCAGTTAACCCTCAAAATAAGCCTCTGAGGAAGGAATTATGGTTATTATATTTTAACCTCAAATTTATTATATTTTGTTATCTATTTTTATGCCATTGTTACACAGAGGCAACATAGAGACATAGGATATTTTGCAAATTGCCTCAAATCACACAACCAGTCCATGCAGAGCCAGGACTTTAATCCAGGCCATCTGACAACAAAACCTGGGGGTGTAACTATTTTGTGTGTGTGCACACGCTGCAAATGCTAAGGGTTATTCTAGCTCTAAAATAAGATTCTATGTTGCTAACTCATTTAAATGCTATTCTTTATTTGGGTTTAAAATGTTTAGTGAAAAAAACATGTTATAATTTGGGGGGAACAGCTGTATACTTCATTTCTCTTTTGTGGCATGGATAACTGAGAGCTCTTTATAAGTAAAATCAAGCTCTTTATTCTTTCCTTAGAAGAACTGAGTAAGTGGCTCTTTGCAAAGCAATGAAGTAAGAAATGTATTATCCCCCAATTGGGTGAAATGCATGCCATTAGAAGGAATAAGATCCATAATCTAACTCATTCTCTCTCCATGGTAAAATGTTCTTGTGCCTTAATTAAGGAAGAGAGAACATGAGAGTTCAATAAGAGTCAAAGTTTGTCCTGTTGTGAAGCATCTTAATGGATTTTCACACCTGATTTCCATCTGTAGATGTAATCAGTAAGAATGGACAGAGTCTGAGAGGAGAGCTCTTATGGAGTTCAAGGAATCAACACTCCAGATATTTTAGTTATAGCTGAGGTTTACAAGAGCAAATCGATTTTTTCCATCATTTCTACAAGGAGTATTAATCAATATGATCAATATGACTACTTAAGAAGCAATGTTTGGACACAAACACTGGAAAGAGGGAGTAGTGAATATTATACATTAACTTCTAGGATTAGGAGAAGCATTGTCACACACAATGTGATGTATGGTCATTGTGATCATTACATGGTATTTTGAGGTCAATTTTTGCATGGTTGTGATTAAAAAAGATACAGAATTGATTCCCTAAGGAACATTTCTAAAAACGATGCACATAAATTTCCATGATTGTTGGAAACCCATATTGTTAATGCATTTTTCTTCCCAAATAGTCACTGGTACATTCTGTTCAATTTAAATAAATAAAATTCATTCATTCATTTTCTACTTCCAGTTCAAAGAATTCATTAAGAAATGTTAATTGCTAAGTCCTCTACAAAGGTGGAGCTATCATTGGCAAAAATGTGCATGAAACACCAGTCATAATTTACCATTGAATTTAGAAAATACTGAGATGATAACTTGGTGGGTGGAACCAGGATTGAAACCCAGTTTCTAGGCTATCCAACTCCAATCCTCTTAAATTCTATGTAAGAGTATTTGCTGTATCCATTAGAAAGAATTCTCCACTTCCCTCTTCCTTAAGTCTCCTGAATTTTGTGCATTTACCAATATTCTTTAATGAACATTTTAACTTTTAAAAAACTAACTCTGAGAGTTTTACTTAGATTTATTTATTCATGTCAATGTTTTGAGGGTGTTCACTGCCTAGCATGTGTTTTTAAACTTGTTGTATAAGAACTTCACAGGTCTTATGCTATGAAAATAAATGGAAGCTCATCAGAACAAGGACAGCCAGACTTCACCAAGACTTAAAAGTTGTCATGTAAAAGCTCTACTTTTCCTGAGACTGCTGCCTTTTTTATTTTTCTTTTACCCCCTTGGACCTTTTCTCTGATCTTTTAGAGGAACCAGCTTCCTCAAAAAGAAACATCATTTCCATTTTCCCATACTTTTGGCTTCTGTATGACTTTGAATTGTGTTTCAGTAGAAATATGTCATGACTTAGTCACCGAGCATCTTTCAAATAGATGTCTCATGATTGGGAAGTTGCCCACATGATAAGACCGACCCATTTATGTGGAAGCCAGAACTTATCTTCAGATGAGGACAACCTTTTCTAAATAGAGCCACGTAGAATCCATATTCTTAGATTAGTAGCAGAGCATGGAGGAGATGTAAAGTGTTCTGGAAGTATGGCAGCAGATGTCTCCTAGAGAGTGATGAGATAAACAGATGCACTGTCTACCACGTGACCAGAATGGGCTCTATAGATGAGCTTCAGCGTACAATTTGGGGGTTGTTCCTGTGAGCAAGAAGCCTTCTGAAGCTAATATCATTAAATAACCCCCTTTTCTACCTAAACTAGCTTAAGTGGGTTATACTACTTATGAGAAAGATCTTTGATGATTACAGATTTCAACTTCAGAGATGTAATTTTCAACAGGTTTAGAAATCAGAAATATCAAGTGCAATGAGTCATATTGATCAGTAAGCATACTCCGATATGACAAAATAGCTCTGATTCTATGATTGTCAAAAAGGGACAGGATGAATGTGAAAACTGAGAGGCAGTGTAGTTTGGAGCTTAACAATTCAGGACTTGCAATCAAACAAAGTTGAACTTGAGTTTGAGTTTCATTACTTACTGACTGAACTCAATCCAATTATTTAGTCATCTGGATTTTCATTTCATGATCTGTAAATAAGGATTACAAAATTGTGTTTTGCTTGGCGTATGAAGAGTGCTCAGAAAATATGAGCTGTTCTTGTGGTGTCACAAGTAGATGTCATTTGATATTTGTGGTTAATGATAATTATATATTGATTTACCATCCAAGAATGTTAATGGAGATAATATGATTAAGATTTTAATTTTTTTGTTTATGTAAAACTCACTGGGTTAGTCAGGGTAGAACAACTGATGCAACAAACAACCCTAAAATCTCAGAGGCTTAATACATTTACAGGTTTTTTTTAATACACAGGCAATAGTCCACTCACTGTTGGTCATTTCTCCTCTATGGGCAGGACAAGGGCCTGGGTCCTGCTCCCTTCTCTAGGTTCTTGGAGTTCTCTCCATTTAGCCAATGGATGGTTGGAAAAAAATGGATGGTTATATGTAGGCAGGATCTAAAGGCCAGCCATGGAACTGTCAGGTTTCACACACCCACATTCTACTGAATCTCATAGAGCTGTACCTAAGTGTGAAGGCTTGAGTGTGTTATATAATTTTGTTCTTAAGAAGAAATAGGATGCAATTTGGTGAACAACTACCTGATCTTCACCACCCTGTTTCACTCTTTCTATCATAGAAAATAGAGCAGAATTCTAAAATTGGTATCCAGCATTATGTTTAGAATTTTGCCATTTAAGTCTGTAGTGAGATTCCTAGTGTTTTTGTTTAAATAATAAGTGTTAACCTCAGCCCGAAGATATATATTAGAAGGGTAACTGGGCAATTCTCAGGTTTTGCTCATTTTGAGCAAATATAATACACTTGATTGTTGCCATATACTTGAGTCAATTCCCTTTGTAAAATGAAAAGAGACCCACATCCTGTTTATTTAGATATGAAGAACATTAATTGACAGAAATATAAATCCTCACATTTAGAAGTTTACTTCATTGTTAGAGTATATTACTAATTAGCCTAATGAAAACTGCCTTAAAAAAGAATCTACCTCTGCTCCCTGGGTTAGACTTGCTTTTTGGCTTTGTAAATTATATAGATGCAAGGCCTATAAACAATCATATTTTTTACTTCTGTATTACTGTGAACTTAAATTTCAGCCTGTAAAATTTTATTCCAAGAAATTAAAAAAAAATGATTGAAGAAAATAGTTAATGGGAAGGGAATGCCAATGCATTGCTATTTAACATCAAAGGAAGAAATGTGAATTCTCATGAAATCAACAGAAATATTATCAGTTATATTCTTTTAGTAAAAGTGTCAAATATGGATTATATATTCTCTATTGAAAGTTAAAAATAACACAAAGCAGTAATCTAAGATCAAATTAATGAGACCTTACTGATCACTTATTATTTCTGTTCTTGGTTTTGAGTGTTAACACTGGGAATCATTTCCCTTTCAGTTGTAAGAAACGGAAAGGGACCAGTTATAAGGTCATTGACCTGCATGAACATTGCATGTAGGCACAACTAATGAACAATGGTATTATTTTTTGCTGGATCTGTTCTGGACCTCGGAATCCTTTCCTTATTCAATCGCAAGCAGCATTCTCAATATAGTGGAATCATCCAATATTGGTTTGGGGATAAAACTCTTTAATGGTCTTTATACTAAGCTCTGATGGCCTCATAAAAACCATTATAAAAGATGGGACAGGAACAACACTCAAATGTCAAGCTTCATTGTTCAGACTCGGTGGACTTAAGCCTCTAGTCCTCAATAAAATATTGGTCCCAGGATCCTTTGACTCATCACTGAAGGCAGACTTTGGTGGGGTTGAGAGAACTGAATTAGAGTTGAGAGCCTCCTTTGCACATGGCAGGTCTGGGCATTCTATACATTATGCACCAGCTGTCTGATCCTAGTGGTTCATGTCTCACCAGAGGAAGGAACTAAGCTGTTCAGATTTGTAGAGAGTAATTGTAGTTACACAATAGACAAAGAAATGGAGAAAGTAGACCAGCAGCTTCACATTCTTGGGAGAGGTCATCTTCTTTGTAGTTAAACACACACACACACACACACACACACACACACACACACACACATCATCTAAAGTCTTTCATGGTTTACAAAGTGGAAGCAACTTGGATTTGCTGAACTGACTCTTGTTTGTACAGTCTAGGCCAAGTCTGTAAAAACTCTCTTATTACTGGTGATCTGAGCATGTTATAAGGTCAAGGGCAAAAGGGATTTTAAGGAACATTTAGTCAAGAGGCAAAATATTTTTTTATATCCTTGACATGTGAAAAATCATACATGAAATCTCAATATGCAAGAGAGATTAATTGAGAAATGATGGATTTGAAGCCAGGAAAGCAAAACAAGCCCTACCTTCTTGGAACTTTTTCCCTCTCTTGGAGAATGTTCTGCTATGCTCCTGAGCTCCTGCACCTCTTTCCTAGACCTACACATTTTAGAGATGAGGAAACTTCCCCCTTATAGTACCAAATTTATTTTTCATGTGGTTCATGTATGTGTAATGAATGGAGACCATTATATCACAGTGGTCACTGACAAGTAATGTTGCTCCTTTCTGATAACAACATTGGAGACTGCTAGGATCTGGATATTTGTATCCATCCTCCCTCAAATTCATTTGTATCCTAGATCCAGTGTGATAGCATTAGAAGGTGAGGTTTTTGGAAGGTGACTAGGTCATGGGCTGAGCTCTCATGATGGGATTAGGATCCTTACAGAGGAGACCCAGAGATTTGCCTTGCCCCTTTCACTATGTGTGGACATAATGAGAAGTTACCATCTATGAACCATTTACTGGTACCAGTAAATGGTTCATAGATGGTAACTTCATAAGAGACTGAATCTGATCTTGGACTTCTCAGCTTCCAGAACTGAGAAATTAATTTATGGTTTTTTGTATGCCACTCAGTCTGTGGTAGGTTTTCATAGCAAGCAGGATGGTAGGACAGAGACCTGATGATAAGGGTCAAAGCAGAGAGGTTTAGAGGAGGAATGTTGCAATGCTACAAGCTTTCAAAGTAGATGGGTGAACAACTGCTTTATGCTAGCGTCATGGCCACCAAGTGCCAGGAAGCAACATCAAAAAGGCCCAGGTCAATGTTTGAATCAGAGATGTGGAAACTCAACTGAAACACACAGCACTATGCAACCAGTAAGCCCAGCCAGTCAAGCCAGCTATGCTGACCGGTTGACCCTAGGATTATTCACTTCCAAGAAGCAGTGATTTTATGTGTTCACCAACTTGTTGAACATCAGGTACCAAAACTGTTTCTTCAGCCCAGAATTTTCCAAAGTGTGGTAGTCCTGCTGTTCCCCCAAAGATTTCTAGTTGTTTTGCGAGCACATGGTAGAACTGGCCTTTTCTTCTGACACCGATGTTTAGTATGGCAGTATTATTTGCCTTGGCCAATGATTATTTGCAGAAAAAGAATATTACCACTTTTTGGAGAAAGTTTTGAAAGTCATATGTGGTTTGCTGAATCTTTATCATTGCTATAGTGACTGTGAAAAGAGAAAACAACAATCTGGTTCTCTGAATAGATATTATTTGTCTAACTTCCCTTAGAACCTATGGTATGAGTTAGAAACAAATTTTGTGATACAAGTCACTGGTATTTGGGGGCTTCTTGTTACCAAGGCATGACCAAGCATATTCTGACTACTACTTTTTTATAGAAGTTGATAACTGCTAGGTCTAAGAATTGTTCAGTGGTCAAATAAATTCAGAATACTCCAATTTTGAAAAAATATAAATCCAAGTAATTATTAACATTTTAACCTAATTATGGTATATAGTATTATATATGTATACAATGTATTTAATATGTGTATAAAATGTGTAACAATCAAATCAGGGTAGTTAGTGTTTCCAGAGAGAGAGAGAAAATGAGAGGTGGGGGGAGGATGTGAAAAAGAAGAATTCTTTTGTATCTTTTCTATTTTCTTTCATCTGAGTGAAGGATTTTAGCTCTTAATTTATGAATATTACTTGCTTTGGTTCAGTGAATTAGGTAGGAGGATTTTGTGATTATATGTGTTATACATATTATTGTTAATGGGTAATGATTCAGAGGGAACTATTCACAGTGCCAAAATTCTTCCAAAGGTTTATAATTAATTATAATTAAGTGAGATATTTGATTCAAAACTCAAAATGTGTTTTCTAACTAATTTATTTTGGTTTGTTTCTTTTTTATTTTTTGGTGAATAAAAGCAACTCTGTAATGTTGTATAAAATTGCTTTTTTTGTTGCTGTTCTGGGGAATCAAACAGCAGTTTGATATTTTAAAGCCTTAAGAAAAGCCAAAATACCATGCTATTTGCAGTTTCTAATGGCATTACAAGAATTTGAGAAGACATAAAACTATTTCAGTCTATTTTGGTCCTGATGTATGATTTTCTATGTGCATTAATTAATACAAAAAGATATATATTAGCCAAATTCTATTGATTCTTCTCATTTTCTCCTGAAGTTTTCTCTCTTGATTTCACTTCCAAAGCAATTGTTCTAAACTACTTGCTTCCTTTTTCTAAATTGGGTGTGATTTTAGAAATTGCTTCAATTACCTGTACCTAAAATTCTAGATAATAGACTCACTTCTAATTATCAACTTGTAAGATGATCCCTAATAAGTATCACTGCAGGTTGATAGTTATATCTCAATACCTGTACCAGGTATCAGGGGTGTTTACGTAGCTGCATAGATGATATAAATATTCCTTCCATTAAAGAGTTTGAAATATTACTAAGAATAATGTGTTTTCTGACATAAAACAATAACTTGACAGTAAAACAAAGCAGTATGGAGTCAGACATTAAATATAATATTAAAATTCAATGAGGGAAGAGGAAGGCATTTATTTTTTCAAAAATTTTTTTTTTTTAAATTTTACTTTTGGGGCTATCATCAACACACAGGAATTATATATGTGTAAGATGTACAACTTGGGTTAATAGAAAAACAAAATTCAATTTATAGAGAAAAATAAGGAAGGAAGGACGGACGGACAGACAGACTAAATGGGAATATTTTTAAGAACTTATAATATTTACAAGAATCCCAGCAGCTCTGGAGGGTCAAATCAAGCCTCAGCAATGTAGCAAGTCCCTAGGCAACTTAGCAAGGCCCTATCTCAAAATAAAAAATTTTAAAAAGAGGGGCTTGGGATGTCATTTTGTGGTTAAGTGCCCCAGATCAATCTCTGGTACCAAAACAAACAAACAAACAAACAAACAAACAAACAAGAAAACCTTATAAACAAACTTTAAGACTTATAGAAAGTCTTTGAGAATCATAAAATATTTGAATAATCTGACACATATCAGGTTACTGGATGGTAAGATCAATACTATATCAATGCCAATTGGACACTAATTATGTATTTGATATAATATTAATCAAATCTCAGAATGCCTTAATGTAGGTGGAATTTGATAAAAAGATTCTATTATGTGGAAAAATAACATGCAAAAATAGCCAATGGACAAAGGAATTGAGTAGACATTTCTCTAAAGATACACCAATAAGCCAATATGGCCCCAAGCACAGGAAAGCATGTGCAGCATCATTAGTCATGAGGGAAATGCCACAGAAAACCACAGTGAGATACTTCACATTCATCAGGATAGACATAATAAATAAGAACAGAAAGTAAGTGTTGGTAAGAATGTGGAGAAATTGGAACTCTTATGCTGCTGGTGTGAGTAAAAAATGCTACAGCCGCTATCTAAAACAGTTTGGCAGTTCCTCAATAAGTTAAATAGAATTACCACCTGACTAACAGAGAGTGGGTATTCAAATAAAAATGTCAGTATTGGTATCCATAGTAGCACAATTCAACTTGTAAAAAAAGAAGAAACAACCCAAACGCCCATCAGCTAATAAACATATTAAATTTGGCATATCCACACAGTTGATTATTATGACATCATAAGAAGAAATGAAGTTCTGATACAATCACAACATGGGTGGACCTTGGCAACATTATGCTAAGCCAAATGAGCTAGATACAAGTGCTAGAGAACCTTACAAGTAACAGAGCTGACATCAACAGTAACTGAGGAACCCCATTACATGATAGGGACCACCACTGCCTATTGTAGGAGTAGTCACACACTGTGCATCCCACATATCTGTTGTTGACACCACACCCACCTGAACTGCTAGAGTCTCTTCAATTTTGCATGAATAGCAGGGACTACAGGTCTCTCCGACTCTGTCACACTACTCACTGGGCTCAAACTCACTAATCACAGCCAAAAAAGCTACAGAGAGACTACTATATGCTCTACTGGAAATAATGTCAGCATTCTAATGAACTTACATCCCCAAGACATATCTTCAGGAGAAAAGCCACTTATAAGAAGGCCATCCCATAAAAGAGGTAGGGAGATCTGATACACCAGATGTGCAAATCTCAATGTTCCAACACAGGAAATTTGAAAAAAGAAGACATTATGACATCTCAGACAGATCATAACTCTATAGTAACAAATTTAAAAGAAACTAAAATGGATAAAATACTTAATAAAGAATTTGAAAGCTCAATGCGGTCCAAGAGAATATATAAAAATAGCTAATGAAATTGAGAAGAGAATGTAGGATACAAATGATAAATTCTGCAGATAGGATTTTGAAAAAGAACCAAGCAGAAATCTTAGAAATGAATAGCCCAACAAATCAGATAAAAATTCACCTTAAAGGGCTGGGGTTGTTGTTCAGTGGTAAAGCACTTGCTTAGCATGTGTGAGGCACTGGGTTGGAGTCTCAGCACTGCATATAAATAAAGGTTCACTGACAACTAAAAAATTTTTAAAAGTTTTAAAAATTCACCTTAAAGCATCAACAGACTAGATCAAACAAAAGAAAGAAAATCAGAACTTGAAGATAGGGCTTTTGAAATATTTCTTTCAGACAAAAACAAAGAAAACAAATTAAGAATGAAGGAAGCAGTCAAGATCTTTAGGACATCATTAAATAACCCAACTTCTGTACCATTATATCTTCATTGGCAAAGAGATAGAAGGTAAGGGCATAGAAAACCTATTCAATGAGATGGAGGTGGAAAACTTCCCTC
Organism: Glaucomys volans; assembly: GCA_020662805.1. NCBI lineage: Eukaryota > Metazoa > Chordata > Mammalia > Rodentia > Sciuridae > Glaucomys > Glaucomys volans. Next base: position 1,038,409 of record JAJEJO010000175.1, on the reverse strand, counting down.
ATCTTGGGAAAGACATGGGTATCTATGTACAGGAGTCTTATAGAAAAACAAGTAGAAATGGTCAGAAAAGATCTTCACCATGACACATTCTAGTCAAATTGTCAAATGTGGAGAAGAAAGAAAGAAATTTAAACTCCAGGGAAAAAGCACCAAGTCATATTTAAGGAATTAGACTGCATGTATGAATGCACAGATGGTGTGACTCTACTTTGTGTACAACTAGAGAAACAATAGCTGTTCTCCATTTGTGCTCAATGAATCAATAAGTAAATGAAAAAAATAAATTAAAAAAAAAGGAATTAGACTAACAACAGATTTCTTAGCAGAAAGCCTACAGGTGAGAAGGAATAGAATGATGTATTCTAAGTTCCAAAAGAAATAACTGCCAAGCAAAACTACTCTCTCCAGCAAAGCCATCCTTCAGAAATGAAGAAGAAATACAAGCCTTTGAAGATAAGCAAAAGCTGAGGGAATTCACATCCACCAAAACAGGCGCACAAAATAAGCTTAATGGAGTCCTACATCCACAAACAAAAGAAAGATAGCCACCATAGTGGTTTCAGATAGCATATGAAAGTACAAATGCCCCATAAGAGTAGAAAAGAGAAATGGAAAAGAACCAAATAGTATCAATACAGTAAGCCATCAAACCACAAAGATGGATGTGAGTGTGTTTTAGTCTGTTTTTTAACTGCTGTGACTAAAAGATCTGACCAGAACAATTTTAGGGGAAGAAAACTTTATTTGAAGACTCAGAGTTTCAGGGGGTCTCAATCCATAGACACAGACTTTATTCCGCAGGACTCATGGTGAGGCAGGATATCATGGCAGAAGAGTGTGGCAGAGGGAAGCAGCTCAGATTATGATCAAGAAGAAGAGAGAGAGGCTCAGCTCACCAGATACAAATATATACCCCAAAGCCACACCCCAATTCCCACCCCCCTTCAGCCACACCCTACCACTTCAATTACCATTCAGTTGATCCCTATCAGGGGATTAATTCACTGATTGAGTTAAGACTCTCACAACCCACTCATTTCTCCTCTGAACCTTCTTGCATTGGGTCACCTGTGAGCTTTTGGGGGACACCTCACATCCAAACCATAACAGAGAAGAAGAAAGAATATCCAAAACAATCAGAACAAAATCAGCAAAACAACAGCACAAGTCCATACCTTTAAATAATAACCTTGAATAAAAATGGAATTCTTCAATAAAAAGATACAGACTGGCTGAGTGGATTTTAAAAAAACAATATTCTGCCAATGAAAAACTCACTTCACTAGCAAAGGCAAGCACAGACTAAAAGTGAAGGGAAGCAAAATGGTATTTCAAGCAAAATGGTATTTTCAAATGAAATCCTAGAGCAAACAGGAAATAGTAAAATAGACAAACAAGATCACTGTGTAATGATCAAGGGATCAAGCCTAGCATAAGATACAACAATTGTAAATCCATATGCACCTAATATGACAGCACCCATTTTTTTTATAAAACCAACCCTATTAGACCCAAAGGGAGAGATAGACTCTCCAGTAAGGTAATTGAGGGGGATTTCACTACCCCACTCTCGTCATTGGACAGATCATTCAGACCAAAAAAAAAAAAAAAATCCACAAACATCAGAGTTGAACTATATTATAGAGCAAATGGAAGCAACTGACATTTGCAGAACATCATAGTATCTGAACACAAGTTCTTTTCATCAGAACATAGACCTTTTTCTAGAGGGAACCATGTATTAGGCCATAAAATGTCTTAACTAACTTAAAAAGTTTTAAATAATATCTTGCATATTTTCTGATCACAATAGAATGAATCTAGAAATCAGCAAGCAAAACTAATTATAATACATGGAGAAAGCACAATACTTTTTAAAATTTTTATTTTCACAGACTGCATTTTGATTCATTGTACATAAATGGGGTACCACTTTTCATTTCTATGGTGGTACATAATGTAGATTAACACCATTCATGTGATCATACATATACATAGGGTAATATTGTCTGTCTCAGTCTACTGTCTTTCCTTCCCCCAAACCCTCCCGCATCATTTTCTTCTACACCATCATAGTTCCTCTATTCTTCTCTTGCTCCCCCCACCGCCACCCCAACCCCAGTGCCCCATTATGTAACATCATCCACTTGTCAGAGAAAACATTTGGCCTTTGGTTTTGTGGGCTTAGCTTATTTCGCTTAGCATGATATTTTCTCCAACTCCATCCATTTATCAGCAAATGCCATAATTTTATTCTTCTTTACAGCTGAATAATATTCCATTGTGTATATAGACCATAGTTTCTTTATCCATTCATCTATCGAAGGGCATCTAGGTTGGTTCCACAATCTAGCTATTGTGAATTGAGCAGCTATGAACATTGATGTGGCTGCATCACTGTAGTATGCTAATTTTAAGTCCTTTGGGTATAAACCAAGGAGTGGGATAGCTAGATAAAATGGTGGGTCCATTCCAAGTTTTTTGAGGATTCTCCATACTGTTTTTCAAAGTGGCTGCACCAATTTGCAACTCTACCAGCAATGTATGTGTTGCACAATACTTTTGAATGAACAGTGGATCACTGAGCAAATAGGGAGGATTTAAAAGTTTCTAGAAACAAACAAAAAGATTTCTTGAAACAAAAAACTGGAAAGACATCATATTAAAATTTGTGGGAAGAAGCAAAGGCAGTACTATGAAGTTTATAACAATAAGTGCTGACAGGAAAAAAAAAGGAAAGTCTTCAAATAAACAATATAATGATACATCTCAAGGACTTTGAAAAACAGGAACAAACTAAACCCAAAATGAATAGAAGGAAACAAATGATAAAGAGCAAAGTAAAAGTAAATGAAATGGAGACTAAAAAAGCCAAAAACATCCCCCTCCCCAGAAAAAACAAACAAACAACAACAAAAATAAGCCAAAAAAAAATCCAAAAAGATCAGTAAAATGAGGAGTTGGTTCTTTGAAAAGATAAACTGGACAAACTTTAGCTAGATCAAGTAAGAAAAAAAGAGAAAGACCCAAATAAATCAAATTAGAGATGAAACGGTATACATTAGAACTGAACCATGAAAATAAAAAGGACAATTGGGGATTACTTTTGAAAACTTCATGCTAACAAATTAGAACGTCTAGAAGAAACAAATTTCTGGACACAACTGACCTACCATTATGAACCAAGATGACATAATAAATATACTAAATGGACCAATAATAAGTAATGAGATTGAATCAATAATAAAAAGTCTCCTTAAAGAGAAAAGCTCAACGTGCAATGACTTCACTGTTAAATTTACAAAACATCTGAAGGAGAACTCACATCAGCTCTTCTCAAAGTGTTCCACAGAAGTGTAAGTCAGGGAACCCTTCCAAACTCATTCTGTGAGGCCAGCATTACCCTATCACCAAGACCTGATAAGGACACACAACAACAACAAAAATATAAAATATTCCTGATGAATACGGATGCGAAAATTTTCAAAAAAATTACTAGCAAATTGCATTCACCTAGACATCAAGCTGTTTTCATTCCAGGTATATAAGAATGGTTCAACATATGCAAATCAATAAACGTCATACAGCACGTGAACAGAATGAAGGATAAAAATCATACAATGATCTCAGCAGATGCTGAAAAAGCATTTGATAAAGTTGTACATTCCTTCATGATAAAAGCCCTGAATATATCAGATAGAGAAGGATCATACCCCAATAAAATAAGTGCTGTATGTGACACACAGCCAAGATCATTTCTAATTTATCATGAGACTATATATTAAAAGGAGTTTTCTATTTAATTCTATCAGAAATTAGGGAAGGAGAGGAAAGAGAAATTAGATGTAGCAATCTGAAGAAGAAATCACAGTTTTTCACCACCAATATTAAAAAGGTTTAAGAACAGGCCAGTTTGTGAAAGATATGAATACCAGAAAATATGTAGAATCAAGAACTGTTCCATGAAGATGGCTATCAAATTTGCAAAGAAGCCTGAACATGTCCTTCAAATATAAAGCAAGTCAAGGGAAAAATACGATTTGGTTTCTAAGTACATTTTTCAGGAACATAATTGCATAAAAGAACTTACAGTGAAATTTTATTTTTTTCCATTTTTATCATTGGATTGTATTTCTTTTAAATTAAAAATATCCTGAGGGTGTCTAGGAACTGAACTGCTGCAATAGGAAAGGAATTTGTTGACCTTGGACCAGCAAGTTTCAAGTTGAACCATTACCTACTTTTCTCACTAAGTGGCTAAGTGCAGTCAGGACTTGCAGTTTTCAACAGTACCAGAAAACCCCAAATCTGCCTTATCAGCCTCACCCTTTCTAGTAGTAAGAAGAAAATCTGATCAAACTTAACCTATAAAATCATACAAGGGGAGACTAAAGACTGATTCTTATGAGTAAATCCATTAAATTTCAAATACCACTCTAGACTGATAAGTCTAGTACCTATCCTTAGGGCATTTAAAAATATTTTCACTCGTAGATGGGGAAAAAAAAAGAAAACAAAAAACAAAACAAAAAAAACCCTGAAAGAAACTCACGAAGAAAATAACAAAAGTAATTCACCTTTAAAATTGTCTTGTTTTATACCATTTTGGGTTACAAGCTAAGGTGATTTAATATGCTTTAAGCCATGTATTGGTCGGGAAGATGATATTAATTTCTGAAGGCTGAAAGTGAATGTTTTGCCTATCCTTTGCTGTGTAGATATGAACTAGTCTTCATAAAACAAAGTGAAACTTGAACTTGGTAATTTCAAAAAGTATTATACATATAGGCAAATACACTATATTAAAAAAATAAAAGACAACACACTGGAATGCAGATCATGACAGACAGTTACATCTGAGATGTAAGAAAAATTCTGGCATTATAGGAGTGTCAACATAATCAGTAAAAAATTATTTTTGATGACATGAAAAGGAAAAGTGTTAGCAGAATGGGAAGAATTTTTGAACAGCAGATATATAGCGAAGTCCTTTCCCCTTGTCTGCCAAATGCACCCACACTTGTCATCAGTGAATGCAATTAAATTTTTTCTTTTACAATACAGAAGAGACTTTTGGCAGTCAATGAGGACTAATTTTTTCTTCACTTATACACCCCTTTTAGCCACTGTGAAGATGTGAGTTGAAAGATGTTCAGGGAGTTGACTTTATTCCTCAAGTAGGAATTTGTGAACAAATCGAGACAAAATTTGGGGAAATTAAAACAGAGCATCCAGTATTCTTTATGTATTCAACACAGCCCCTGCCAAAAGGTTAAATTGCTTAAGAGTAAAATAGCCCCTTCTGGTGTTCTCACGTGTATTTTTTTTAGACAAATGAATTTTAATTTTTTTAGACAAAGAAAAAATGGTGAAATAACAAAACTCTCTCCATGATCTGCTTAGGCAACTACTAGCATGAAAATGTAATAACTATACCGTATAAAGTATAATCAGAGAGAATTGTATGCAACAATTCATAGCACTTTTCCACGTATATTCACATTTGTTATCTTCCATGAGCCTCAGATAAACATAGCAATATATTTTAGTTTTGCAAATGTCACATGTATCCGGGTCTTTGAATTTTATTTTGGTGTATGTGATCTCTTCAATGAAGCAAAATATATGGTGGAGTCAAATCCTTTCAGTCCTACTCATTCATACCACACCATCATGCACCCACAAACACAGGCATATATACAATATTTTTTCAAGAAAAATGCAAATGAGAATTTTTTAAAACTATGAAATTACGAATCAATGGAACCATCTGTATCTCAGAGTCAACTGATTCATTCACATAAAAAATATTGGTAGCAAAAGACTAGGTATATTATACCTTTCTTTTCTGCAACTTCAGGGTTCACCATATTATACTTTCTAAGCCTGAGTGTTGTAAACTAGAAAATATTTTAGAGTTCTAAGTTACCATTTAAATTAATCATTTTCTTTCTCCCATTTCCTGTTCCTAATTTTTCAAGATATCTAAATGGCAAATATTTTCACCTCTTTACCTAAGTCCCTCAAAGCCAGTCTTTGTTGACTTAATAGTGAAAATGAACCCCTGATATTGCTAACATTTGTTAAGTTGTGCTCTTGGGAAAGCATACATCTCAAACAAATAATGTGCATCCAACTTCCCCTCATCAACCATGACGACACCATATAATTAACAGAATGCTAATTTTAATTGAAATACTTAATCATGTTCTATTTGATATAATTGGTATTGTTGAATAACAATAGGAGGATATTAGTATTCATTTAGCAAGTAAAAGTCATCCAGCAAAAGTTGAGGACCTACTATGTGGCAAGTTAGTCATATTTCGTTGCTCAAATCCACTGTTACTTTCTGCTGATGTTATCAAAGGCAGCACCATGGAGCTGGGTGAACTTCATTGGCCCCTGATATTTTCAATGAAGTAACTGAGAGACTCGCTAAGTACAGAATTGAGAGACATTTTAAAATTCCATAGTTCTTTCTGCTTTTAAATCAATACATTCAAACTTCCACATGCTGGTTCTTATCCCTCACCCTAAATAATTATTTAATATGTATTAGATACATATTACTCTACGTTCAAGGCTATTAGAGGCATAGGCATAAGATCAGTCTTTTATTGTATAAATTAGATCCACAAAATGAATTAGACAAATATCATGATTGTGGGACTCAGAAGTGAACAGTGATTAGTTTTAACAGGTCTTTGCTTTTGCTGTTTAATGATGTAATTTTCTCTGATTATAAAAGCATGACAAAAAATTGGAAATGGAAAGAAATGTAAAAATGGGAGTAAATTACTCTTGGTTACATCACCTAGGGGTAACTATTGTTAACATTTTGGTGTATTTCCTTTCAGTAGTTTTCATCCATATTTGTAAATTGCAACTATAATATATGTGCAATTTTATTCTCAGTTATTAACATGAAATGCATGTATTTTAATTATATCATTTGCCATTACTTAGTTCATAGTTACAAATATAATTTTTTATAAATGTCCCACAAGTCAAAAGACTTTTTTCCATCTTAATGCATATTTTCTTTTTTTTATTATTAATTTTTTTATTCAAGTTCATTGTACAAAGCTGGAGTACAACTATCATTTTTCTGGTTGTACACAAAGTAGAATCATACAATATGCATATTTATACATATATAGAGAGTATGGATGTTTGTCTCATTGTATTATTTTTCCTTCCCTGCCCCCTACCCACCCCTCATTTTCCTCTATACAATCCATCCCTTCTCCATTCTTCCTGTATGTGTTATCAACCACTTATAAGAAAAATCATTCAGCCTTTGGTTTTTTGGGATTGGCTTATTTCACTTAACATGATATTCTCCAATTCCATTCATTTACCTGCAAATGTCATAATTTTATTATTCTTTATGGCTGAATAATATTCCATTGTGTATATAGACCACAGTTTCTTTATCCATTCATCTATTGAAGGGCATCTAGGTTGGTTCCACAGTCTATCTATCGTGAATTGGGCTGCTATAAACACTGATATGGCTGCATCCCTGTAGTGTGCTGATTTTAAGTCCTTTGGGTGTAGGCCAAGATTGAAAACTTGGAATGGAACCACCATTTGATCCAGCTATCCCATCTTAATGCATATTTTCTAAATATTTTCTTGAAAGAGTCTATTCATTTAAGGCTCTACTACCAGCCTACAAGAGTGCTTGCCTTGCTGTGCTCTCTGCAGTAATGGGTATTGCTCTGTGCATAAATCCTGCCAACTCTATATGTTGAGAATTGCATTTCAATATTGCTAATTCCTTTGGCTCTATGCTGCTCAATTCTATCAATTCCTTCTGAGAGCTCTCTGTTCTTTCTTTCTCCTTTTTTTTTTGCTTATTGCAAGAGTAAGTTCTAATCAAATTTTTATAATTTTTAGAAAATTTAATTTAACAAGGTAAGTTTTAAAATTGTATTGCAGTTTTAAATACATACAATTTAACCACTTTCATTTCTTCCCATTGATTTTATGTCCTGTAAGACAAGTTGATTATTTATATTTACTCTTTTTTTAATTTGCTTTATTTAGTTATGCACGACAGCAGAATGCATTTGGTGTGACTCTGCATAGTGTGTATTTACTCTTTTAAACGGTTTTGTATTGATTTTAAGTGGAGTAATTAAAATATTTGTACATAAAATCTTCAATGTATTGTTTCAATCTTAGTATATTTGTTCTTGAAATGAACACATAATCTAGTTTTCTTATACTTTAATATTTTTATATTTAACCCTGCTATCTATCTGGAAATAAGTTTGTTGAGAATCTATATTGATTTTTTTTCACTAATGGCCAATTTTTCAACATAATTTGCTAAATAATTCATTTCTTCCTTTTGGTTTTTGATCACATATTTCTGATCTGAATATATTTATATTCTGATTTACAAGTGTTCCATTCCAGTCTGTAGATTCTAGTGACAATATAATGTAGTTTTTAGTTTAGTATCTCTTAAGGCAAGTCCCATTGAATTAGTCCCCTTTTGCAAAAATGCTGTACCATCCTTATATATTTTTTATCCTTCTCTATCTTAATGAACTTTAGAATCATTGTATCAAAAATAAAATCACTTAGATTTTCACTGAAATCATGATAAATCCATTAGTTACAACAGTCATTTCACTCGGGGAAAAGTGTTTCTCTCCATTTATTTGTAACTTTTTATTATGTTCCTTAGGAGAATTTAGCAATTTTCTTTATATGAATCTCCACAAAATCATGGTACTTGGAACAATAAACAGTTAAATTTTAATATCCAAGTCAAAGTACTTTCTTTTACAACATTTTTAAAATTCTCAGAAATTTTGGCCACCAGTAATCTCTATTTTTCTGTTAATTCATCAGCTATTCACTGGGACCCAACCATGCAAGAAGTACTTGGCTGAACACAGATATGTGAGTGAACAAGCCAAACACAGGACCCAACCACTGGGCAGCTTACATCCTAGTGTAAGTGACCGATTTTAAGCAACTAAACAAAAACTGAATCTCGGGCTGAGGTTATAGCTCAGTTGGTAGAGTGCTTGCTTTGCAAGCAAAAGACCCTGAGTTCAATCCCCAGCACCACACACACACAAAAAAAGAACACCCAAAAAACTGAATCTCAAAATGGATCAATGATAGAGAGGAGAGCCATGAGATGCTACAAGAAATTATATAGCAGGAGTACTGATTTTGTGTACTTGGTTTAAGTCTGGGGTGTCTAGGAAGACCTCCTTTTAGAATAAATAGTGTGTGTGTATGTATATGTATATATGTGTGTATGCATAGTATAGAATGCTGTTTGTACATGTTGTGTGAATGTGTGCACTGTAAAATGATTCCTTCAATCAAGCTAATTAACCTACCCATAATGTCATATGTTCACCTTTTTTTGTGTGTGAGGACACTTAAGATTAAAGCAGATTTCAAGTATACAGTTTGTTATTACTAACTATAGTCATGCCATTCACTAGATGTCTTGCACTCATTCATCTTCTAACAGAAAGTTTGTACCCTTTGACCCACCTCTTCACATCCCTCCCAAACCTCAGCCCCTGGCAGCCAAATTCTATTGTTTCCTTAATTAGATTCCTTTTAGATACCAAATATAGGTGAGATCATACAGAATTTGTCTTTTTATGTCTGGCTTATTTCATTTAACATAATGTCCTCTGGCTTTATCCAAGTTGTCATAAATGTCAGGCTTTCCTTCTTTTTTAAGACTGAGTAATATTCCACTTGAAATACATATGCCATTTCCTTTATCTATTCATTTCTTGATGAGCATTCAAATTGATTCCAGATCTTAGCCATGGTGAATAATTGCATTTACTCTTGATTCTTTGAGGGAAAAGAAAGTCTTATTAAAAATAATTTGCATAAGTGCAAAATGAGAAGTCCAGCCTCTATTTGCAATTCATCTGTAACTTACTCAACTATTTCCCCAATTTGCCTAAACCTATGAATCAGCCTCATTTTATTGTTTAAAAACTCAGACTTCTTTCCTAGCAATTTGGAATCATTAGATCTGGACTGATGAATCTTATGCTAGATAAACTTGGAAATAATGATCTGGTGGTTATTAAATCACAGTAGAGTCAACTAACAAAACTGTCTTACAAATAACTAAATAGAGCAGAGTAATTATGCTGATCTTGCATATTTTCTTAGTACTACACACATAATTGCCTTGAATGAAGTTGGTTGCACATACCCAAATGAAAAATTAAGACAACTCTTTAGGCCACCATTATTCCCTCCCACCCAGACATTCCCCCCTCAGACCCGTTAACACATGATAAATACATCATGTGTATTTGGATTTGTTTGGTTGTATTAGGATTTGTTTGGTTGTTGGGAATGAAAAGAGTAGAAAGGTAACTGGTAAATAAAAATGGAAAAGGCCTATTTAAATAATTTGTTTAATTGACTGTTTTTATGTATCTGTGCACATGGAACTTTTTACCTCTATAACTGAAAATGTATGGTATTTGTGATATGTGCAATCAGTACTGTAACCTGCACATGACTTTGCATGTATTTCTAAGACTGAATGAAATAGTTAATAATACAGCAGTATCAATTTTATTGAGAGTAATAGCTAATCAGTTACATTGATCATTAATATGTGAGTCTATTGTGAAGCCTGATATAGTACTGACAGACATGATGCCTGGATTTTAGAAATCTAGGTGGCAGTATTTACTGTAGGTGGGATCATGCAATTTTACCTATAAGTCACACATTTTCACAAATATGCAAAATTAGACACAAATTCCACCTAGGTAGTTTTTTCTCCTTCCTTTTTGATCTATTTGCAATGCTGCTTAACCAGTTGGCTATAGAGGTTTATTGAAAATCTTGTGAGAAAGAAGGTAGAGAGCCCCTTCTCTTTGTTCCAGTTTAGTTCCCTGCATAGCCCTACAAGTAAGTCTATATAAACTGAACATAGCTACAAATTCAGCTAAGAGAAATTACCTTGGCTTCCCAACTTCCTGAGTTTAGTGGAGACACTTTGAAAAGTGAAAGAGTTAATTTAGACATTTTGAAATGACTATATGAATATGAATGTGGATTTTCATAAACAAATCTAAGGCAATAGAATGAACTCGGCTATTAACTGTCAAATAGTCAAAGGAGTGAAAAATGTCAGGCCAGGGTATTGTTTGACCATTGTTGGAGCCATGGAGTCTGAACATTTCATAAGCATTAAAAAAAGATGTAGGAACTCATCTGGTTCAAGATGTTCAAAGTTAAATAGAAAAGACTTCTACCGTTTTGGGGCCAAAGAAATGAAATATCAAGTCAAGTAACCTAGCTAATGTGGGTCAAGGGTCAGGCTATTTTAAACGGATTTAAGAAGTTGACGACAGGAAGAAGTCATGGTCCACACGACCATTTTCTTTAAGGCCCAGGGCCACTGACGTAGTAATTGTAAATGACTCTTGGTGTTTTACTGCATCGTGTCTGGGAATCCAGTTAGTATCTGAGTTGAAATTTCTACTGGCTGCATTTCTTTAAGCATCTGAGGTTTTCTCCTTAAATTGCTTGGGATGACAAAGTTGTTTCCCTAGTGTGTTGTTTTTAACCCTGGAAAAGTTTAGAATTGAGCTTAGGAATGTTTAAGAGGCTTCATCACATTGTTCTCTCCCTCACATCTTCAGGATTTTGCTCAGATATCATCTTATAGCGGAGGCCTTCTCTGATCCTGGGCTCTCCAAAACAGCAGCCCCCACATTGTGTAGTCCCTCCTTGTGATTGATTACTACCTACAATGTACCTAATATACTTACGTTATTTTACTTTTGACAAAGCATAATCATATATAATTATGGGGTACATAGTGAAGTTATGATATCCACATATAGTGTTGGATGAATCAATCAAGCCATCATCTTAAATGCTTAATTATTAATGCTTAATCATCTGCAACTTTTCATCCTTTGACCAACATCTCTCCATTTTCCCCACCCCCAACCTCTGATAACCACCATTCTATTTTTTGCTTCTGTGAGTTGGATTGTTTTCACTTTTCTCACATAACAGAATGTGCGTTATCTTTCTGTGCCTGGCTTATTTCATTTAGCATAGTGTCCTCTAGGTTTACCCATGTTGTTGCAAATGACAGGGTTTCCTTCTTCTTAATTGCTGAATAGTATTCCATAGTCTATGTATATCACATTCATTCACTGATGGACACTGAAATTGATTTCATATTTAATATTGGTAACAATGCTACAACAAACATGGGAGGGTTCATTGCTTTTCAACATACTAATTTCAAGTCCTTAGAATAAATATCCTAAACTGGGATTTCTATGAAATGATAATTTATTTATAGATTTTTGAGGAGCCTTCATACAGTTTTCCATTATGGCTGCATTAATTAGGATATCCTGCCAATAGTGTCCAAGGATTTGATTTTCTCTGTATCATTACCAACATTTGTTATCTTTCCTCTTTTTGAAAATAGCCATTCTGAAAGGTGTGGAGATATCTTATTGTAGTTCTAATTTGCATTTCCTCAATGATTAGTGATGTTGAACCATTTAATTGTGTTGATTTCATGTGTATTTTGGTAATTAATGCCTCTTTAGATATATTGCTTACAAAGATGTTCTCCTGATCTGTTGGTTGTCCTTTTCACTCTTGTTTCCTTTTCTGTGAAGATTTTTAGTTTGATGTGGTCTCATTTGTCCATTTATGTGGTTTTTATCTGAACTTTTGGGGTCAAACCTCAAAAAAAAAAATCATTGCCCAGACCATTATTGTGTATTTTTTTCTGCCATTTTCTTCTGGTATTTCAACAGATTCTAGTCTTATGTTGAAGTCTTTAATCCACTTTCACTTAATTTTTGCACACAGTGTGAGATAAGGGTCCAGTTTTATTCTTCTATGTGTGGATATCCAGTTTCTCTAGCATATTTATTGAAGACACTTTTCCACATGGTGTATTCTGGGCACCTTTGTCAAAATCAATCAACTGTAAATGGCTGGGTTCACTTCCAGGCTTCATTCTATTCTGTTAGGTGCTGTTTTGTTTGTCTCATTTGATTCTCTCTTTCCATTGGAATGTAAACTCCTCTGGGGCATGTGCTTCTGCTCCTTGCAGTATGTGTGGCACATAGAACAGTTGGCCTAGCACACAATCAACTGTGGCTGAATTAATGAAAGCACTCTTTGGAGGCACCAAATAAAGGAACCATCCCTTTTCATGTTCCTAAAGAAATCTAGAGGAGCTAAAAATGAGGAAACCACTCCTTAGTACAGCTTTTTCTCTGAAATAACAGAAAAGCATTTTTATTTTGTAGAGTGTTCACTGTCATGATTATCTTTTTAATTCTTACTTGGTTCTAAAAGTTATGGAAGAGATGGTTATTTTGTACTTTCGTATTCTGGTCACCCACCAACCAACCTACTGAAACTCGTAGAGCGTTCCAGGCCCTTGGCTATCTGGTATAGATGTGGAGAAGAAAGACATTCCCTATCCTGTTCTAGTACCACAAGTCTTCTAGTCTTGTAGGGAGGCAGTAATAAAACAAAGGCTTACAACATGGTGCAATAATACTGTGATCAAACATTTGCACAGGATGTGAGCAGAGACCAGGGTGGAGGCAGGTCATGTGATCTATGGACAAACACTGTCATAAAAGAAGTAAGATGGACCGTCATCATCCCTTGACCACTCATGATATGCTAGTCATCGTTCCTCACAGGAATCTTTGTGTGTCAAGTATTACCCTCATGTTCTAGAAGTAACTGGTAACTGCCCAAGATGACACAAGCTGTGAGTGGCAGAATGAAGAGGTGGGAAAAGGTGGCGAGATCAGCACAAGGGAATATTTACCAAGTACAAAGGCATGGCAGGGTCTGATGAGGCAGTGATTAGTGGGATTGCATGCACGGTGCTCTGGGAGGTGGGGAGTGTTTCGACATCATGTTGGGGAAGAGCAAGGGCAGATAGTTAAGGGCAAGTAGGAGTCTAAGGATTTTGAAATTTGTGCTGAGTTCTGACTTTAATATTCCAAAGAATGATTATCTTGATCTGCATAGAATTTAGTAGAAACAGTTTGAGATGTAACATGGTCCTTTAGTGACTTCTCCCTCCTTACTGTAGAATTTACATGTCAACTCATTGATCCTCATGATCATCCTACAGAGTATGAATACCATTCCCATTCTGTAGTGGAGGACACTGAGCACATGGAACCAAGTAATTTGCCAAACTCACACAGGTACTTAATGCTGAAATCAGATTTCACACCTGTCAAAACTCAGGCTTATTCTAGCTTAAACCGCATTCATGTCTAGAGAAACATGTTTATACCATTAGGTCTTCATGAAGGACCATGGAGACCATCCAGCAGTTCTTAACTAGCATTTAAAAAAATGAAAGAGGGAATAGAATATTAGAGTGCATCTTATGTGCTAAGGTTAACATTGGCTGAAATTGTGTTCATACTTTTATATTATAATTATAAATAAAATATTTGTATGCAGTGAATTGTAAGGGGGAAATGTGCTTCCTTCTACTGGTTGAGGTTTAAAAATGTGCAAAACTCAGAGTGAAGTATGGATCCAGTCACTGTAACTCCTCCACTACTCCACGGCTGACCCTTTGTCCTGTGAGGTGTTCGTGGCCAGCTGGCAGACCAACGTGCCTCATCTGCAAGGGCAGAAAAGGAATGAGAAGGAGGCGGCGGCTTTATGGAGGCTGAAAAAGACTAGCTGACCAGTTCTTTCCTTTCTCCTTTTAGTCAATGGCAAGCTGTCAAAGCTGCTTTAATTAAACCTTCATCTGCCATATTGAGGGAATATAGTCAGTAGAGATTTCTATTTCAAGGAAAATGTATGTGTGGATCAGTTTTTGAAGTTGTACACTGAGGGAGGACTTTTCTCCCTGGAATTTTGTCCTGTAATAGAAGAGAAAAAGGAGGAATATATGATATAAAGTGTATATATTTGCTAATATTCATACTTATTGAACACATGTGCATAAGCAGATTTATTATCTATACTGTGTATAATTACATATAAAATCTAACAAAACTCCATGTGTGTAGTGTTAAGTCACAATCTGTTTCTCTTTGGAACCCCATTCTGTGTACAAACATTTTTACAACACATGTGGATTAGTAGTAGGAGTAGATGGTTTTAAAATGTTATGTTAAAGCAACAACTTAAGTCGGCATGTTAAAGGAACATGAAAATCAAAATAGTGCTATAATGACTCTGGGATGGTGGAAATTAGAGAGAAATCTTAAAGTGGGTGGACATACAGATTTTTCTATGTCCATACAAACATCCAACCCAGCTGTTATCTCTCCTGGAAGAACTTTAGATACATGAAACTCCTCAATAAATAAATATTATTTTACATTTTAGTCAAGAAGATTAACTACCTACCTTGTAAAGGAGATGTTTGAATTTGCTATTTTGCCCTTTTCCCCATTTTATATTCAAACATCAGCGCTAGTGCTGCCTGGTGGTATATTTAGATTTCCTAAGTCTGAGTAGATTATTGTAATTAGCTATTTGGATTAATTTCATTTGGGTTTTGGACTTGGTCAGATTTTAGAGTATTAAGAGGTAGCATATTTAATTGCATAGTGTTGACCATTTCCAAATGTATGATGACACCAATCACAGTGGACTTAGTTAAGTGGAATAAACAATTCCATGTGCAGGGCACAGGGTATTTATACATATTCCAAACCAAATCTTTTCTTTGTGTTGCTAAATATAAATTAATGTCAAAATCCCTCTGGACACTAGGCAAGTGGCATGGACATCAATACAGTAAACATTTATTTACTGTTGTTGGAATCATGTATATTACAAATCAATGGTTTTCAATCATTATTGTCCAATTTTATCACTTGTCCAATTTTGCTATTTCAGAAGAAAGATAAAGAATTATTTATTGGATATGATAGTCATGGTGCCTATCAAACAGATATTTTTGGCTTACACTCTTCTACCTAGAGCCCTTTGCTCAGGAGTCTGGGTTGTTATTTGTGCAAAGAAAAGGAATTTATTAACTCATATAACTGAAAAGTAAAAAAAAAAGAAGGAAGAAAAGAAATGGCTAACTTCAAGCATGGCTGCATTCAGAAGCTCACATATTGGATTTATAGCTGGCCTCTATCTCTTGCCCAGCTTGGCCATAATTTCTTCTGTGTTTTGGCTTCATTTTTAGGGTCCATGTGGTCACAAGATGGCAGCAGCTGCTCCAGCCTACACCTCCTCAAGTTAAGCCAAACAGAAGGGGGAAGTGTACTTTCTGTTTAAATATCTCTCTCCGGTTATGCAAGTAAAAGTCCTAAGATTAGTTCTGATTTATTCTGACTGACTTGGCTTGAATTAAGTGCCTATTCCTGCATCAATTTCTGTAGCTAAGGGAATTTAAAATTCTGATTGGCTAATCCTATTTCTTTTGTTCTATCCTTGGCACTAGGAATTGAGGTCCAATTCAAAGCACATGGATTGAAAATTAGGAAAGGGGTGTAGTAATAAAGAGGAGTTATATGCTAGAGAACCAAAAGTGTCCACAATGTTCAGATCATTTTTATTTTAATCTAATTCAACATTTTAAAAACAAAGTAAGGAATTTATATTCATTTGCCGGCTTTAATCTAAGGGAAGATGGAAAGAGCTCTAATATTTCACAAGTCATTATGAAGACCCCAAAAGGTAATGTTTATGATAAAAGTCACAATATCTAACATTTAATGAACAATTTACATAGATATTACATTGTTTAATCCTCATGATAATTCTCTGCAGTAGGTACTACTATAACAACTTAATTTTATGTGAGAGACCTAAAGATTAGAAAGGTTAAGTAATTTTCCCAATGTTACGCAGCCTGGAATGACTGTGTCAATATACATTTGTTTCCCTATGGAATTCATGATGGTAGCTACCATGAACAAATGTAAGGGACTGTTATTGATTTCATCAATTCTAAGATTCACATTTTTTTATATTTTTCATATTTTCACTTTAAAATTGGTGTGAATCTTAGAATAGACGTTTAGGGGCCATCCTGAGATAGTAGTCATTACTCATTACTGCTTATGTATGAACTTGGTCATTATTATCCTTATTATTGTTACACCAACTGGGTAAGTTGTATTTAATTTTAAGTACTATATAAAATATTATATGAATATTATACTATAATTCAGCATTGAAAACAAAGTTATTTAATGGAAAGACATATAAAGAGCAATGAATCATAAATGTAATATAGTAAAGCAAATAATCATGTCTATAAAATGACCATAACTTCACATTTTTTATAGGGCAATGACCACATGCTTTATGATATCTTAAAATGAAGATGTCCCAAAGTAGAATCTATGTTATGTTCACTACTAAATGTATTCTAAAGGATTGCCTATCACATGCCAAGATTTATGATGTCATAATACATTTATTTTGCTTACAAGATTCACCTCTATTTGCCAATGTCCTAATGAGTCTCAAATTTAATTTCATTAGGTATAAAATAAAAATGTTAAGGTATAACATGACATATACCACAGTTTAATTGATATTAGTTTGTTTTTGTTTTTTTTTTTGGTAAGGCATTCAGAATATTTGTGTTAGATTGCATAGAACTACTAACTATATAGTACTCTGTTTTGAAGAGTTTTATAAAGATTATTTCTTGCAGATTCATAATCAGTGATATTCAGGATCTTTTATCTAAAAACTAAACCATTGAAGAGATTAGGCAAAAAAACTTTCAGAAAAATTACAAGCATTTTATTTTTTATATAATAAATATAAAAGAAAAAAATCATAAAGTTAACTATGGTTAAAATGGAAACAGGAACAAATTTCAAACCAAATAATAATTAAACCTGGCCTTTTTTTTACCACAAACTGGACACATACTGGATCTCAAAATATTTTGATATTAGCTCTTTAGGGCTTAAGGCAGCCAGTTATCTGCTTTCCTATCTTAAAAAAGCTATGGGTTTTATTGTAAAATTTTCTCTGTCATCCTTAAATCAAAGTTCATGGGGTTGGAGGATTGAGGGATCCCCTGAAATCTAAGAGCTCTTATTTGTTATCATTCATGATTTTCTTCCTTTTAAGGAATGGAAATTTACCCAAGTTACTAAATTTTTGTCCACAAAACCGAATATTACAGAGAAAGAGGATCCATTCTCAAAAATGTGTTCATTTCAAAGCATTTGCTTAAAATACATACTTTGATCAATCTTCACACACATTAAATTCCAGAAGTTTACGGGAACCTCATATTCATAGGCAGTGAAGTCACTGAATGAAATGAAATCAAATTTGGCCTCAGGTTGCATCAGAAACTCTCATTACCAGAGACTGGGTTTTTTTCCTTGTGAGTAAGCTTACTTATCACTGTTTATTAATGGTGTTAGGCTACAACAGGTATAGTAATAATAGAATCTTTTTACTACTAAATCATGCTAAAAATATATTTTTT
>JAJEJO010000175.1:961328-1013116 GCA_020662805.1 Glaucomys volans | reverse complement strand
ATGCTCGTCATGGTGATGCAACTGAATCTGTGAGTTCAAGGGCTTAATATACCAGAATTCAAAGAAATTCATTGTCGACCATATGTATTTTTTAAAGGAATACATATTACTGACAGTGAGCATGTGCTTCATTAAACTGATAACACACAGTACAATGTTGTCTCTTTTCAAGACTGGTGCACCTGGCTGAACCTCAAACCCCATCAACTTACAGAAAATAGGCTGTGAGTTATAATATTTGGTAACATTCATCCTCCAGTAAAATCACCTTTGTCAAGTGCTGAGCCACAAATGATTGTTCCTCAACAGCAGAGAGCACACCTGTGAATCCCATGAATAAAGATGGAAGTCTAAGTAAGAGTTCTTCAAAGCAGTTCCCACAAGACTTCTCCATAAAACCACTCAGGAAAATGCATGTTCCTACAACACACTGGCTCCTAGATTGCAGGGAAATGCATACTACCTTGTGGGGACACTGCTAGGTGGATGGGTTAGGATATAAGCCTAAGGTGCACCCCTCCCCAAAGCCCACCACCAAAGCAAACACAGATACCTCCTATCCTCTGGGAACAGGGCAAATGACTTCAGACAAGATGGAATACTCATAGGAAGAGTAAAAGTGGGAGGATGATTCTCCTTCCTTTTTTTATGGGAGTAAGCTAGGCAAATAACTGAAACAATTGAAACAACAGCTCAATGGATTAAGTTCCATTATTTTTCTGTGTTACAGATGAGACAAAATTTCAACAGGTTAAAAACTTGCAAGTAGACAGCATTCATACACTTCTGGAGCTGAGGTTCAAACTCCTGCAAGTTGGTTAAGGACAGAGTCCCTAATTCCTTGCAATATGAACAAGTCATATAGCCAAGGCTACATCCCTGTGGTCTTCTGTCACACCCTTCCTCTGTCTTGGCAATGACACTTCCGCTTGTCCTATGTTGGGCTCATACGAGAACCAGGGTCACAAATGGACAGCATGCCATCATTGTCACTGTCCTACACTATAGATCATGGCAGGCTACCTTTCCAGCTCATATAATCATTTTATCTTAGGACTGATAAAAATACTGTGGACAGTATTTCTACTTAAGTTTGACATTGAGACAGAATGGACCTATGCAAGTGAATCGATTTTCAAGCACCAGAGGATACTTCAAAATATTGTTAAATACTAGAATTTTGGTATGACTAGGTGCATTTATAAGGCAAGCTGTCTTTTTTTGTTCAATATACATTTGATCTGAAAAAGCAAACGCTAGAATATATTTTCCCTAGAGTCTATAAAAATCACATATCTTGCAATAGATCATAAATTTACTCAGGCCTTTTCAGATATTGAACTGAATATATCAAATATAAAATATGTACACATATCTTTAACCTGCTCATGTTTATTGTAGCTGGTCCCTGTGGAATTTCTGTTCTCATTATATAATGGCTGTAAATGCTTTGAGAGGCAGTGAGAGAAGAAACATTCCTTCAATATCTCCAAATGATAAAAGATGTATCTTTCATTCAGTGAGAACTATAGTCAAAATAACCCATTTAAAGGGTGCATAAAAAGAAAGCACAGAGCAAAGTACAATTGAATAAAACCAGACCCAGAGTCTCTTTGGCAGAGAGAGTCCAGACATAGCACAGATGGATCCACAAAGAGGCCAGCACCATTAGGCTTTTAAAATTAGGCACATAATCTTTGATAGAGAATGGTGGGGGGAGCTTCTTGGCTCTTGTCCATGATGGAAGTCTTTATCAGGGAATGAGAGGAGTTTCCTTTTGATAATATCCTCTTGGATGGATTTAATCCCTTTAATTTTTGATTCTGTTTTCTCTTGCCAGCTACTAGTATGTATAATAATTTTCAGGTTCTTAATGTCTACGTAAATTCAACTGTAATCCTTGGGTGTGGGTGTAAGCATTTCATTACATTCTAAAATATTTTACCATCATTCAGACTTGAAAGTCCAACCGGAGGCTTTATATTTTTCTGGATTATGTCAAACAAGAATTTTTGTTTAGAAAATTCTCAGGTTTGTGAAAGGGTCAGGGTGAGAGAAAAGAAATCCATACTTTCATGGTTTCTAATGATACTCTGGCAGACAGTAGAAGAATTCCAGATGTTTCTTCTGGTCAAAAAACAGGAAAGACTGCCCTGAAAAACTAGAGACACTTGACCCAACAGGTATCCTGGAATAGTGAAGAGACTATTAAATGGAGGATAAAAAATTATGCATTTTTACCCTGTAACACACTTAAGTAGTTTAACTGTGTTGGATTTTAACTCTTAAACAAAATTAAACAAAAGACTGGGGAATTTCTATGGGCCTTTTCCAGCTCAAAAAGCCTAAACTACATGTGGATTGCTAAATCTAGCTATTATTTTTATTGTTTATTTATATTTCTCCTTGGGACAAAAGTATTTGAGGTCATCACTTAAAGAGACACATAATCCACAACAAGATACAATAAATAAATAGATTGAAGGAAGGTAAATTAGCTAAGTAAAATAAAGATGAGTACCATGTCATTGATACCAATATTTAGGTGGTCTAAGGTATTATCTATAGGCAGCACGAGGTTTTATTTAGAAAAAGTTCTAGGTCCTGTTGAACTTTAATGCTCATGAATAGTGCAGGTCCTAACTATAAATTCTATGGATTACAAACACACAACTTTATTTTGGAGGATTTTCAAATGAAGCATTGCCAATTGCCTGTGGTAGCTATTAAATAGTTTCAGTGAAGTATATGCATATTAACTAATTCAAGTCAATTTAGTTCCTTTATAAAAATTAGATAAAAATTAATGTGAAAAATGAAAACCTAGATGATAATAGAATGATTTGATATCATGTGGAGAATTATCACATGCTACTTGTCAAAAAAGGATTATTTTGACTTTAGAATAATTGATTTTTACTCATTCCTTTTTAATGAAGATAACATGGTAACTCAGATATTTTGTATAAAAAACTATTTATCCTAAGCTACCTGGAAGAGTCACTGTCTGAGCTGTGTGATCTGAGATGTGGGAGCAATGATGGGCACACTTGTCTAGTTGATAAGTTTAACCATGATGAGCATTAAGATCACTTAATTACTTATCTACAAACTATGGAATAGATAAGTTATTTCAGTCCTCTATATTTTCTATCATGTGGCCATCATTCCTGATTTTTAAGAACTATCTTCAAATCATCAAGTTACAAGCAATGAAAAATGGCCCAAATCCCACCCCCATTTTATATATTTCAAATTTGATAGGTAGTTAACAAATTAATAATGAAACTAGGGTAAATTCATACACAACCAATTTCTATCCATAAAGTCAAAGGATATCTAGCTTTCAATAAGAGTTCTCAGTCTTTAGGGGCTGAAGTTGTAGCTCAGTGATAGAGTGCTTGCGTAGCACACGTGAAGCACTGGGTTTGATCCTTAGCATCACATCAAAATAAATAAAATAAAGGTATTGTGTCCATCTACAACTAGCTCTGAGTTTCCAAAGAATGATAGAATGTATAACCATAATCAAGTGTGGAAGAGCCCATCTGCTTCTTGTGTGGAATATTGGTCAAAATTTAGAGTTTGTCAAAAAAGAAACTGACATGAAATTTGGAAAATGTATTTAGCAAACCAACAGATTCATGATAAAACTATAGGATTTTCTTCTTCTAGAAAAAATGCCTCTACTTTGGGCATCTCCAGGGTATAGGAAGAAGTTACCCTCATAGGGTTAGCAGGGGCATGAAGAGTCAATGGTCAGGATCCACCCAAAATAATCAACTTAGTGAGGCTCTACTAGCAGAAAGACAAGAATTTTATAAAACTCTGTCTTTTCTTTCTAATAAAAACAACCTTTCCAGATGCCAATTGGGATTGGCATTTCTATGACTGTATTCACTGTTCACCAAATATATACAAAATCTAAACCACATCGTAGTATCTCACCTCAATCCATTTCTAATTTCCAAATTCATGACTTACTATTAGGATCATTACATTTGAATTTATATGAGCTATAAAGAACTTATAGTGTAATGTAAGATATAAACATCTAGGGGCTATTTCCAAAATCCATCAGTCATATAATTCCTACCAAAGCAAGTGTCATTTTAGCTTCTTGGTGATTTTCTTAAAGGCTGAGAGCCACAATTGATAAAGCTCACAGTATATATGCCAGTTTTAATTTGTCAATAAAGTATTGATACAACATTATATGAGAAGGCTTTATTTACTAAGTATAAATGATAAATTTCAAAAAGTTTCCAGTCTTGGAAGGTCATTAATGGAGCTTAACTTTTTTTGCTTCATTCCATTTTTTTAAACATTTTAAGTATTACCAGTCAAGTCTGTAAATAAAAAAGTATAGCATATCCTCTCAGCAATTAGTGAAGGAATCACTATTGTGTTTAATAAGGTCTTGAATAGCCATCCTACATGTTTGGGTAAGCAAAAAGAATAATCATTATGTATTAAGTGACATAAAAATTATCAAATTTGTTCTGTATGTTACCACTTAGGACCTTTGTATAGAATATTTTACATATATCATCACATTTAATTCTCATGGTGAATACGTGTATATGCTCATTTTATGGATGAGGAAACTGAGACTAGGAGACTAAGAAGAATGTGAATCAAATTTAATACATAAAACATATGTCTATTATCTATTTGAGATGAAAAATGTATCTTCTTGCTCACTCCTGTGGGCACTTCACCTGAAAGAGTTGGGGTGAGAGAAGTCCCAGACATCACTCTACCCCTAGGCATTCAGCAAAAGGAGACCCTGAAAAGAATTTTGCCTGACTACAGCCATCACCTGCCATTGCTCTCTCCCTAGTGAACACTATAGCTGAGAATTAAGGGGAGGAAAGTCCAGCCATCCCCCAGTGTACACAGCAGGAGGGTCCTGAGTTTTGCTTCTGGGTAGACACATCCATAGTAGTAGCAAAAAGGAACACCATAATTTCCACTGCCACTATACCTATGCTATTATTATTGCTGGCTGCCTCTGTACTTTGAACAAGCAGTGGTGATAGGACTGGGTGTGATAGGAACAGAATATGTGCTGTTGTTCCTTGTACCTCCTCTCCCCGTGAAGCACTTGGACCTGTTCCACTATCTGGTTGGAAGACAAGTGCTGTAGGCCTCTCACCTCTACTGGTACAGCAGTGTCAGAGACCAATGTCAACAAGTAACAGAGCCAATACCAACAATGCTTGAGAAAACACGCATCACTGATAGGGGTCACCACTCCCCTTGTGGGAGCAGCTACACAGTTTGCACCTCACACCTGCCTGAACTGCTAGAGTGTCCCCACTGTTGCACAACCAGCAGAGACTACAGGTCTTTCTGACACTGTCACAGTACTCACTGTGCCCAAACTCACGAATCATAACCAAAGAAACTACAAGGAGTTAAACTATGGTACACAACTGGAAATAAACCTAATACTGAATAAAACTAATATTCCAAGACACATCTTCAGGAGAAAGTCACTTTCTAAGAAGGTTATACCATAAAAGAATAGATAGAGCTGATACACCAGATATGAAAATCTCAATAGAGAAACAGAAGAAATATGAAAATGGCATGAAAATATGATACCTCAAAAGATCATAACTCTATAATAATAGATTACAAAGAAACCAAAATGGATGAAATGCCTGATAGAATATAAAAAAAAAAGATTTTTAAAACATTCCAGGAGATCCAAGAAAATACAATTAAATCAACTTAGGAAAACAACGAAGGACATGAATGAGAAATTCTGCAAAGATATAGATGTTTTCAAAAACAAGCAAGCAAAAGCTTGGAAATGAAGAGATCTATAGGTCAAATAAAAATTCAGTTAAAACCTCAACAGATTAGATCAAGCAGAAGAAAGAACATGAGAGCTTAAAAACTGGTCCTTTGAAATATCCAATTCAAAAAATAATAAAATAAAATAAGAAGGAAGAAAATATCCAAGATATTTGGAAACCTTAAATGACCAAACATCCTCATCATTGGAAAATTCAAAGCAAGGAAATGAAGGCTAAGGGCACAGAAATCCTACACAATGAAATAATGGTAGAAAACTTTCATAATCTTGGGAAAGAGATGGATGGCCATGTAGAGGAGGCTTATAGAGCACTGACTAGAGATGACCAGAAAAGATCTGCACCATGACATATCATAGTCAAACTGTCAAATATAGAGAACAAAGACAGTTCTAAACTCTGAAAGGGAAAAAGCAGGCTAGAAGGAATGGAATGATACATTCCAATTCCTGAAAGAGAATAACTGCCTATCAAAATTATTATCACCAGTAAAGCTATCCTTCAGAAGTGAAGAAAAAATAAAGGGCTTTCAAGATAAGCAAAAGTCGAGGGAATTCATGTCCACCAGAACAGCCTCAAAAGGAAGTTTAATTGAGTCCTATACCCACAAACAAAAGAAAGAAAACCACCATCGTGATAGCATGTGAAAGTATAGATCCCACCAGAAGAGCAGATGCATAAAAGAGAAAAGGGAAAGTACCAAATATTATCAATATCAAACCACAAAGATGAATAAGAGAGGAAGAAAGAATATCCAAAACAAATAGAAGAAAATCAACAAAATGACAGGCACAAGTCCATACTTTTAAATAGCAGCCTTGAATAAAAATGGAATTAATTCTTTAATTAAAAAATACAGATTGGCTGAGTAGATTTTAAAAAAACAATATTCTGCAATGATAAACTCATTTCACTAGCAAAGACATTCATAGACTAAAATTGAAAGGATGTAAAATGATATTTCAAGCAAATTTAATCCTGTTTGCTTTAACAATAGTAGCTATATTTACATCTGGCAAAATAAGATAAAAACACTAAGAAGAGATAAACAAGGTCACTATATAATAATCAAGTAATCAATTTGAGAAACTATAGCAACTCTAAATCCATATGAACCTAAGTTAATAGCACCCAACTTTGTAAAACAAACACTATTAGGACAAAAGGGAAAGATCGGCTCCAACACAGCAATAATAGGGGATTTCACTACCCTACTCTCAATAACGAACCAATCATCCAGGCAAAAAAATCCACAAGCATCAGATTTAAACTATACCATAAATCAAATGGTCTGAACAGATATTTATAGAACATTCTGTCTAACAGCCTCAAAATTCAAATTCTAAGTGCATGGAAAGTTCTTTAGAATAAACCATGTACTAGATAATATATCTTAACAAGTTCAGAATAATTGAAATCATTTCCTGTATCCTTCCTGATCACAATGGAATGAAACTAGGAGTCAATGATGAAAGAAACTTCAGAAATCACACAAATACATGGAGACTAGTCATCATAATCTTGAACAAACAGTTGGTCACTAAAGAAGTCAGAAGGAAAAGAAAAGGGAAACAAATCAAAAACTTGAGGGCTGCAGCAAAGGCAGTACTAAGAAAGAAATTTATAGCAATGACTGCTCACATTAAAAAAATTAAAGATTTCAAATAAGCAACCTTATAAGGCTCAGAAAATCAAGGTCAAACCACACCCCAAAACTTTAGGAAGAAAGTAATAAAGATCAAAGAAGAAACAAATGAAATACAGCCTAAAAATAAAGAGTTAATAAAACCAAGAGTTGATTCATCAAAAAATAAACAAAATTGACAAATATTTAGATAGACTAAGAAAAATTAAAAAATAAAAAAAACTGATTGAGGAATAGAGAGATATGACCCAAATAAAGTTAGAGAATAAAAGGAGACATTAAAACTGATATAATAGAAATACAAAGGATCATTAGGAATTATTTTGAAAAACTATTGCTAAAAATTGGAAAATCTAGAAGATTCATTTGTTTTGCTTTTTTTTCTTTTTTACTTTTAAAGACTACATTTTGATTCATTGTACACAAATAGGGTACAACTTCTCATTTGTATGGTTGTACACAATATAGATTCATACCATTCATGTAATCATGCATGTACATAGGGTAATGATGTCTGTTTCATTCCACCATTTTTCATACCCATGCCCCCTCCCCTCCTCACTTCCCCTACGTAATCTAAAGTTCCTCCACTCTTCTCTCACTCCCCACCCTCCACCCCCATTATATATCATCATCCACTTATCAGGGAAAACATTTGGCCTTTGGTTTTTTGGAATTGGCTTATTTCACTTAGCATGATATTCTCTGATTCCATTTTTATCTGCAAATGTCATAATATTATTCTTCTTTATGGCTGCATAATATTCCATTGTGTATATGTACCACAGTTTCTTCACAGTTATCTGTTCATCTGTTGAAGGGCATCTAGGTTGGTTCCACAATCTAGCTATTGTGAATTGAGCTGCTATAAACATTGATGTGGCTGCGTTACTGTAGTATGTTAATTTTAAGTCCTTTGGGTATAAACCGAGGAGTGGGATAACTGGGTCAAAAGGTGGGTCCATTCCAAGTTTTCTGAGGAATCTCCACACTGCTTTCCAGAGTGACTGCACCAATTTGCAACTCCACCAGCAATGTAAAAGTGTGCTTTTTTCCCCACATCCACGCCAATATCTATTATTATTTGCGTTCTTGAAAATAGCTGTTCTAATTGGAATAAGACAAAATCTTAGAGTTGTTTTAATTAGCATTTATCTAATTATTAGAGATGTTGAACACTTTTTCATATATTTATTGTCTGTATATCTTCTTCTGTAAAGTGTCTGTCCAATTCC
Organism: Glaucomys volans; assembly: GCA_020662805.1. Classification (NCBI taxonomy): domain Eukaryota; kingdom Metazoa; phylum Chordata; class Mammalia; order Rodentia; family Sciuridae; genus Glaucomys; species Glaucomys volans. The sequence continues at coordinate 1,004,411 of JAJEJO010000175.1, read as the reverse complement.
TTGGCCCATTTATTGATTGGGTTCTTTGTATTTTTGGTGTAAAGTTTTGTAAGTTCTTTATAAATTTTGGAGATTAGTGCTATAAGTGAAGTGCATGTGGAAGAGATTTTCTCTCACTCTGTAAGATTCATTATTGGTATACAGAAAGCATAGCAAATTTCTGGACAATATGACCTACCAAAATTGATGCAAGAGAATATGAAAAATCTGAATAGACCAAAGATAAGAAATAAGACTGAATCAGTAATTAAAAGGTTTTCCAACAATGAAAAGTTCAGGACCAGATAGTTTTACTGCTGAATTTTACCAAAGTTTTGAATGGCTAACACCAATACTTCTCAAACTATCCCACAGAATTGAAAGAGAGGGAACTATTCCATACTCATTTTATGTGGTTAACTTATTTTGTTATCAAAACACAATAAAAAGAGAAAACTATAGACCAATAGCCCTAATGAACAAGGATGTAAAAATCCTTGACAAAGTACTAGTAAATAGCATTGAACTACACATCAAAAAAGATCATACACCATGATCAAGTTGTTTTCATTCCAGGAATGCAAGGATGGCTCAACATATGCAAATCAATAAATATCACGTAGCACAAACTGAAAGAAGGATAAAAGTCAGACTATCATCTCGATAGATGCAGAAAAATCTTTGGTAAAAGAGAGCACCCCTTCATGACACAAACTTCGAAAAAATTAGGTATAGAAGAACATACCTCAACATAATAAAGGCTATGTGTGATAAACAGTTGACATCATACTGTGTGGGGGTAAACTGAAAGCATGTCCTTTAAGATTAGTGTTATGGTTAAGATATGAGATGTTGCCCAAAGCTCGAGTGTTAATGCAGAAATATTCAGAGGTGAAAAGATTAATTAGTGAGAGCTGTAACTGACCAGTCCCTCCTAGTTTGAATGGATTAAATGGGTGGTGGTAACTGGGAGCAGGTGAGGCATGGCTGGAGGCAGTGGGTCAGTGCTGGGTGCCTGCGCTGGACGGATTCATCTTCTCTGGTTGCCATGAACAGAGCAGCAGTCCTCCACAGACCTTCCACCATGATGCTCGGCTTCATCTTGGCCCCAGAGAAATGGAGTCAGTTGACCATGGGCTGAACCTCTGAAAATATGAACCAAAGTAAATTTTTCCTCCTTTAAGTTACTCTTGTGGGTATTTTGGTCATAGTGACAAAAAGCTGATTAACACAGTCAAGAACCAGAGAAGGGTGTCCACTCTCACTGTTCTTATGTAATATAGTACCAGAAGTTTTAACCAGAGCAGTTATGCAAAGGAAAGAACTAAAAGACATACAAATAGGAAAGAAGAGGGTCAGAGTATGTTTGTTGATGATATGATTCTATTCATAGATAAGCCTAAAGACTCTACCAAAATTATAGTAGAATTAATGAATTCATTCACTAAAGTAGCAGGATACAACCTACAAAAATAAGTAGCTTTCTGTACACCAATAATGAATCTTCTAAGAATTAATAAAAGCACTCCCATTCAACACACACACACACACACACACATACACAATCACCTAGGAACAAGCTAAAAAAGTGAAAGACCCAGTCAATGAAAATTGCAAAATGCTAATGAAAGAAAATTGAGGAGACACTAAAAGATGGAAAGACCTCCCATGTTTGTAGATTGAAAGAATTCTTAAAATGTCCATACTATTCAAAGGGATCTACAGATTCAGTGCAATCCTCCATCAAAATGCCAAAGGAATTCTTTGTAGGACTAGACAGAACAATCCCAATTTCAAAGGAAAACTCAAAAGACTCTGAATAGCCTAATTAATTTTGAGCAAAATGAGCAAAGCTGAAGGTGTCACAATACCTGACTTCAAGAAATTGCCCATAGTCATAGTAATCAAAACAGCAGGGTATTGGCATAAAAAGCAGATGCTTAGATGGAACAGGATAGAGAACCTTGAATGAACCCACACATCTATAGCCAACTGATTCTCAAAGGTGCCAAACACATACATTGGAGAAAGGACAGCTTCTACAACAAATGGTGCTGACGAAGATTGATACTTGACTCATCTCCCACTTTGTACAAAAATAAACTCAAAATGATTTAAAAACCCCAATAGAAGACCTGAAATTCATAGAGTAAAATGTAGGCAAAAACATTTAAGATATAGTACCGACATCAATTTCCTGAATGGGAATCCAAAGGCACAGGAAACGAAAGCAAACATTGACAAATGAGATTGCATCAAACTAAAAAACTTCTGCACAGCAAAAGAAACACCCAACAATCGAATAGATAAACTGCAGAGGAAGGGAAAATGCCAGCTATTCATTTGGCAGGGGATTAATATCCAAAGTGCATAATGAACTCAAAAAGCTTAACAATAAATGCAAGTAATCCAATTAAAAATGGGCAAGTGATCTGAATAAACACTTCTCAAAAGAAAGAAAAATAAATGACCAATAAAGGTATAAAAAATGCTCAGTATCATTAGTCATCAAGGAAATGCAAATCAAACTACAATTAAATACCATCTCACCCCAGTCAAAAAGGCTATTATTAAAAACAACAACAATATTAGTCACAAATTCTGGTGTAGATGTGCAGAAACTCTTATCCACTGTTGGTGAGAATACCAATTAATACAGCCATATGAAGAAGAGTTATGTAGGTTGCTCAAAAGCTAAAAACAGAAGAACTACCATATGATCCAGCTATCTCACGTCTTGGTATATAGCTGAAGGAGAGGAAGGCAACATATAAAAAAGATACCTGCATGCTCATGCTCATGTTTATAGGGGCATTATTCACAATAGCTAAGATGTGGAATCAGCCTAGATGTCCCTCAGCAGAGGAATGGATAAGGAAATTACAATATATGTACAGAAAGCCATAAAGAAAATTTAAATCCTGGTATTTGTAACAAAATGGATGGAACTAGAGGACATCATTTTAAGCAAAATAAATCACACAAAAGACAGCTTCTGCATGTTCTCATATGTGAAAACTAAAACGAGTTGACCTGAAAATAGAGTAGTGATTACTAGGGATTGAGGATGGTTGTAGGGGAGAGTGGGGCTGATAGCAAGGGGATGTGCTATCTCCCTTGCATAATAAATGGCATTGGTTTTCTTTTGGTTGAAGTATTTACCTACTTCTGTTTACTGTAATAATTTTGCAAAAACAGATCCAAGCACAATGTAGACAAGAACAATTTTCATATTTCCTGTGGTACTGCTTGATCTCTGATTTCATAATTTATGTCCATTTTCATAAGCAGTATTTTCCTTGAACTTGCTCTCCAAGGGAACTGTAATTATTATGAGTTTTCAATGAATTGATATTCATCCAAATCTGATGGTTCAGAAAAGATTGCTTTGTATTAAAATGCTGGGGTTTGTCAACTCTTTGCTTTTTAGCAACTGTTTGGCAAAGCTCTCACATTCCCAGTCTCCACAGACAGTCTCAGGAGATGAATGTGTCTCACACATGATTTGTCTTTAGGGATATAAGAGTCTGACTTTCAACAGGCCAAACCCCAACTGAGGGTGAGGCCTGTAAAGTATGTGTCAGAAGAGCTTTCAAGAAAAGAAAAATGAAACAGATAAAAATCTCTAATACATCTGGGAGAAGATAGACTCTACTGTACTTTCCATATGGTGAGTGAAAGAACAAATTACATTATTAATATATTTCATAGAGTTTATATACACATACTTCTAGAGATTATTACTAAATGATCCTATATTGAATAGCTGCAATTCACCAAAACTGCACATGTCAATTGATCATAGATGTCACTCTCAGGATATCCTGGTAAAATACAAAGATAACCACATGGATGCCATGCAGCCTTCTCTAAAAAGCACTGGGCACTTTGTCAATAACCAGAGAGTGAGTCAAAAGAAATATATTTGGTAATGGTATAAACTTTCTCCACTAGAAAAGTTGCCATTATTTCTACAACTCAGAAAATCTTAAACCACAAAGAACCATGTCTAAACAAAGCCTCTTCCTCCCAGGACTTCTCAGTGCTTCCCTGCCAAGTACACGTTTGTTTCTGCAAAAACCTTCATCTCTGCCAGTTGCCTGCCCGCTTCATTCTCTAATGGCCTTAATGGTATAGATAGTCATTCTGTGACTCTCATTTTGTGGTCAGAACATGAGACCCTCTATGGCTTCCCTTCACTTCCTCCTACAAACCTTCAATTACGGATCAAGCTACTCATCTTTATTTATTTATTTTTTATTCTAGTGTTGCTGGTTATGCTGGAAAATAACTAATCAGCCATAGAACTCACCTTTTGGAACCTCAAACTCAACAACATAAAAATACCTCAAATGCCTTGTCTTTCCCTTGCCACCTGAATGTTCTCCTCGGCTCCCATGCCATGTCAATAAATCATGCACTGTCCAACTAGTTTACCAACCTTTACACACCACATCTACTCATTCAATGAGTCTTGCTGATTTAACATTTTAATACCAATATTTTAATTTGTAGATTGTACTTTCTTATCATCATTCCTACTGCCCATGGTTTAGGACAATCCATCATTATTTCATATTTGGATTGTGCAAACATATCCCCCCTGGACAATCTTCCTTTAATTCCACCTTCTCCCAGTCTGCACTTCCTACTGACAGGGACCTTTTTTCTAAAATTTCAATCTATTATGATATTCCTCTCTTTAATATTTCCATTACTTTTCTACCACAAGCAAGAAAGGAATATGTTCCTCAATGTGACTATCAAGATCTTTAGTAGCCCTTGCCTACATTTCCAAACCTACCTTCTATTAAACTATTGCGTTTCTCTGAATATGTAATGCATTTTCATATTTTCTTCGTTTGTTTGAATGCCTTTATCAACCATCTTCATCCATAAATCTGTGTTTCCTCTAAGACTCAGTTCAGATGCCACCCCAACCTAAGTCCTGACTGATTCCTCTTTCCTTACTCTGGGGTTCATGTTTCTCCTGAGCACTCCCTTAGCACAGTATTCACTGTGTTGAAACTTTGTCCATTTTACTTTCAGGTTTTATGTTTTATTGAGGAAAATGGTGATGTTCAACCTTTATATTTCCAGAACTTACCTAAGACTGTGCCATATACTCAGAAGTATTTATTGAACAAGTAAATGAAAAACTTATTAAAAGAGTGAATGCATGGCCATTGAGTGTTCACTAAGGAGGTATACAGGTCTTTCTCTTGAAAAGGCAAAGATTAAAACTAAGAATGGAACAAGATTTAGTTAAGAGTAGTACCCTAACTCATAAGGATGTAAAGACATATTACTGTCATGTTTCAGAACTAATAGATCTGGGAGCCAGGGTTCTGATCGTAGCTCTCTCTGGTTTTATTTTCCTCATCAGTTAAGTGAGTCAAAGGATAGAACCCAACTCTTTGTTCTTGTGAAAGTTAAATGAGGTCATATATGTAATATGCCTGGACTGTGTGTGGCACCTACCAAGTTCTCCATCCAGGTTGGATGGTATCTTGTACTTTTCCTCAGCAGCTCAGTCCTCTAATGGAGATAAGAAACTCTTGAAGGATTTTTCTAAAATCTCAAAAGAAAACAAAAATTCCAAGGTGACATTTTCTGGATAACCTCAGAGAAATGGTCTGTGTGAGGAAGAAAACAGCAACACCACCAAGCTGAAGTTATGTTGGAATGTTCAGTTCGTGGTTGAGCCCCTTGTATCAATTAAGAGCACGAGCCAGCCACAAACTACTAATGGAAGTGCTTAATGTCAAAAATGTGCACAGCCCTAACTGGTTATAACCAGATCCATACTTCCCTTCCACAAATGCTGTGCAGCCCTCTCTTACTTGTGATGCAAGAATAAACCAAGAAATGATAGCCAGGGACTTGGTTTCTGGCTCAAGCTATGTCACCAACAAGCTGTGTGACTTAGTAGGTTAAGTCTGCTATTCTTTCCTTTTCTATAAAATAGGACACAGTTTACTTACTTCAAGGAAAATAACTGATGTGAAATGAATATTGAGCTATGAGGACTTTTATGATCTTTGGCACTTGATTTTAAGACAGTAATTCTGTCTGGTCTTGTATCATGTTTTTCTTCCTTTATCTCTCTAAAAATTTAAAGAGATCTCTGTGTGCCACCTATCTGCCTGTGATTGTTCTCTTTATGGTTACAAAGATCTTGGGGCAATTCTCTGTGGCTGGGATAGGCAGGGTCAAAAGTTAATCACATTTAGTCTCTAAATGTTCATTGAGAACCTATTAACTGCTAGTCTCATTGATAGATGTGGAAAATATAATGAAAAATGAGAGGCTCTAATGTGGGGGGAGTTCACATTTATTGTAGGAGCCCTAGCAGTTGACCTATGGGTTTTAAAGATAATAAGTCTTTAAAGAGGTTTAATTTCTCTTCCTTCAGAAAAAGAAAAAAAATTTTGTAAATTCATGTTACAAAACAGCATGTAGAGTACAGACCAGTTAGCAAATATTAATAAGCTTCTTCACATATCAAAGTGCTGATTCTTGGTTGGGACATTTTGTCAGTACATGAAACCTACAGGGTCTAAACGTGTACACTCAGATATTTGGGGCACAGGTATGATAAACTAAGTGCTCTCCATTGAAGTAAATCAGAATCAGTGCAAATCTGATGAGATTAGCTGCGTGCTCCAGTCAGTTGTGGCCACAGAGGCTTGTAAACTTGCTGTCAGGAAGGGAAGAGCATTTCACATGTGGCTTATCAAGAGGCCAGGTGTTCCCACATTCAATCAAGTTGGTTGGTGTCTTTCTGGAAAACATTACAGGGTTCTGATAGAAAGCCATCATCTTTCAGCTGTAGTGGAATGAGTCTGAGATAAATTGCAAATAGATGACAATTTGCATGAAATACAGAAAGAGGAAAAAAAGATTTGTGACTTTTGAGGACTGCTCAAGACAGGAGTGTCCTGATGCTCACACTCTGTCTGATAGTACGAGTGGAGCAGCTCTAACTGAAACTCCAAAATCCAAAATGCTCCCAAATTCAAAACTTTCTGAAGGCAAACGTGACCCTGTAAGTGGGAAATTCTACATCTGACTTTGCATACCAGGTCAATGTCAAAATGCAGGTGCATGAAAATATTATATAAAATTACTTTAGGCTATGTGTGTAAAGTGTATATAGAAACATTCATGAATGTCATGTTTAGTCTTGGGTCTCATCCCCAAGATAGCGCATTACATATATGTAAATATTCAAAAATCTGAAAAATATCTAGAAGCTGAAATACTTCTTGGCATAGCATTTTTGATGAGGAATACTCAACCTGTAGTCTGGTTGACTGTGTGGACATTCTTCCAGGGGAGATTGTACATCTAGCCATCATGAATATTTGTGGCTGCTTCCTGCACATTTTTTTACTTTAAATTATTAAATGTCCTTGATGATCTTTGTAGAATGCTATCATATGAATTTACAGAACTATTTTTATATCTTGACTTTTTGGCCTTCTAATAATGGACCAGGTTATCAAATCTCCTGAATGCTCATTTTCTTCATCTGGAGAGCAGAGATAAAATTCCTACCTTAGTGATGTTATGACATTTAAATTAGTAATACATCCAAAACACTTTCCACGGTGACTGGCACATGGACAGTACTCAATGAATGGTAGCTATTATGATGTCATTATAGCTTTGGGTAATTTCCAAAAGCCTCCTTAGCCACAAGAGACCCTTCTTTGGGTTTGACATTAGGTGAATAAATGTGTGTGTGTGTGTGTGTGTGTGTGTGTGTGTGAGAAACTATGCAAATAAACAATTGAATCTATGTGACAATTCTCTAATAAATAAGACTTTGTTTAGAAACAATGCCATTGACAATTATTTCTGATTGGCTTGTATAAATAACATTGCTTGGTGAAATAAATCATTTAACCATGAGTCTGTGCTGTTCTGTAGGCCCCAGGAACCCTAAGGGTCATAGACATTATGAGGACTCAATAAAATATAGACTATTCTTTACTTCTTAGTCAGCCTTCTAGATTTCTGACTGGCTATATATATATATATATATATATATATATATATATACACATACATATATATGTGTGTGTATATATGTGTATATATATATATGTATATATGCTTATACTGTTATGCTGATAAGTTCTACCCTGAATCTTTCATTGAAAATGAGATTTTTTGAATGTTAACCAAAAAAGTTTCAAGTATGAGGCAAGGTATAATTTATTCTTTATTGGACATCTTTTGATTGTCACTAAGCCTAGTCCTTTTATATCCCAGTCAGATGGATAATGAATTAACTACAGAAAATCCTCATTAAGAGACTCCATAGTACACTAAACAAGAGTATAAGCTCCAGAGGAAACCTGCAGGGAGGGAGTTGGCTTCTCCATTTCCTAGCTCTGGTACCTTTTTTTTTTTTTTGGTACCAGGGATTGAACTCAGGGGCACTTGTCCACTGAATCATATCCAAACCCTTTTTTGTATTTTGTTTGACAAGGTCTCACTGAGTTGCTTAGTGCCTCACATTTGCTAAGGCTGGCTTTGAACTACCAATGTGATCCTCCTGCTTCAGCCTCCTGAGCTGCAGGGATTAGAAGTGTGTGTGTACCACTGTGCCCAGCTAGATTGGTATCTTGAGTGAGATAATTTAGCTTCTTATAAAATGAGGATGATAATGGTACTACTTCATAAAGAGCAGAAAGATAGTTCTAAGAAGAGGGATGGAGAGCATCAGAGTGAGGGGTAGTGGAGGGATTTTTAAGTAGGGCAGTCAGGGAAGGCTTTGTTGAGCAGGTGACTACAGAGCTGATGGAGGATGGAGGGAACAGAAGAAAGAGGGTACTAGACAGAAGAACAAGCAGATGCAAAGGACTTGAGGAGAGAATATGTCTATATGAGAGAAAAACAGTGATCATTCTGAGATGAATTCAGATACAGCATGGATTCTGTGAGGCCACTGTAGTGACCTTGAGTGAAAAAGACATTGGAGGTATTGAAGGGCAGGATTTTCTCATGTTATCTCCATCAATTCTGATGTAACTCTGAGCTAGCCAATATCAGTTGAGATTTTTTGACCCTAAATAAAAGTCTTCCAAGTTATTCATGCTAGATAGTCATTGGTCTAGGTACCTATTAATGCATAACAAACCATGCAAACCTTATTGGTTTTGAAAAAACATTTTAATGTTCTGTCCTGTGGTTTGTCTGAGTTCTGTTGGTCACTACTCATTTGGAATCTCACATGTATTTGTGGTCGGGTGTTAGCTGGAATTGGAATTCTCTGAAGACTTGATTGGGCTGCACATCTAAGGTGAGTTTCTAATGTTGGCAGCCACCATTTACATAGATGGCAGAGCAGCCCTGATTCCTGACCCAATTCACTAATTCCAGGAAAATGAAATCCCTTTGTCAAAAGATTCCAGAAGAATCTCTCATTATGTTCACTATAGCTACTACAGTATCTTCTAGCATGTCTCTTTGCTTCCAATCTCTGTTCTCCAAAATCCATTTTCTATACAACAAATAGAACTACATCTTAAAGATGAATCATGTCATGTCACTCCTCTGTGTGAAATGCTAGTGGTTTTCTACCATAATTAGACAAGAAAAATCTCAAAATCCCTACCAGATTTACAAGGCTTGGGTCTTTGATGCTCTTCCCTCCTTGATCTAGCTCCTCCGGCTGTGAAAGACTAAGCAGGCTGTGTGTGGCAGGCTGCCAGGGGCTGCCACCCACACTGGTTAAAGGAAAAAGGGACTAGCCATTCCCAGCTGACTTCTGGTGCATCTCATCTTCCTGAGGCTGAAGTTTATCAGTTCTATTTTTCTTTCGGATACAAAAGGAAAATGTGGTCAAGGTCATTATCTAACTCGGCGTAGTATTTATATTGATGCAGTCATTTTCTAGATCAATTACCGTATTCATATTTCATGTGGGACCAACTGCTGGGTGAAATGCTGAAATTAAATAAAACAAATGTATAAACAGTTCAAATAAAGAGGACTAACAGAGCTGTTACCCCTCAGTACCTCCTGATCCCTTCCCAAAACACACGGTCCACATACCTGTTTATGAGGAGGTTGCGTTTGCCAGTCAAGTATATAATTTAATTACCTAATGAAGCTGTTTTAATCCTTGAAAAAAGTAGTTCAAAATTGCTATAACCTTTATGTTTCTGTAGTAATATAGTGAGCTCCAACTGAAGCAAATCCTCTCTTTGGCAGTCCAAAGAGAGTAGAAATAAACATCTGTTTCCTGCCCAATCCACTTTTTTACAGAAACCAGGTAGTTTCTGTAATTTGCCAGACTCAGGCACACTAATCCAAATTTGTTGAAACCATTTGCATTTCATAACTGTTCTTCCTTACCCACATTTTTCATGGCAAAATATATCCATGTCAAACATGGGAATAGCTATTTGCAGTTTTCCTTCTGATTGCAAAGAAAAAAAATAAAATAAAATCTCTAAAATTGTGAACTCTCAGGATCAGAAATTCTTTTTGTTATAGTGTAATATACCTAGCTGGGAGATGTAACAGCAGGAAAGTTCTGTGATGTGACCAATTTCAAACTGCACAGAGGAAAGACCACTAAAATTGATCAAAATCTCCCACTTCCCTTTCCTTCCTCCAGCCTGTTTGAAGAAAATTTTTAGTGGTCTCTGTTATGAGAAAATGCCTGGTCTTCTTCCCTGCCAAGTTTTGATTTCCAGATGTGCTCAGTGATGGTTTAACAAGGAAAATATATGTTTCGTTGTGAATTCAGTCCATAAGGTACTTTGAAATGCAAAGTCGTAGGGTGATTATCTCTGACCAGTGGACTTTTAGAAGAGATTATCCTGCTCCTTTTTTAAATCTTTCTTTTTATCCTCCCATAATCATGTATAGCTCATGCAAAGAAACTATGTGTATTACATCTAGACACAGTTTCTTGTTGACTTATGAGTCCATATGAGTCTTCCTATGAAGAGAAAATGTAGAGTTGAACACGAGTGATATTGAAAGAGGGGAATTTATTTTATCCACTCAGGGCTGAGATCTGCTTATACCGTAATAGAGCTAAAATGTTAAAAATTAACAGTGATGCAAACTCAAGTGTTCTTAGCAAGGGAGGGCATTTAGTAATCATTAAGTTTTAGCTGGTCTTCACAGACAGGACCTCTTAGCTGGCTCTCCAGGGCTACGGAAAGTGTCCCCCACCCATTCTGACCATGGTACTATCACATGGGGAGTCTTCTTTTCTTCTTCTGCTTTGGCAGAACCAGTCTTGTTGCTTGCGCTATTTCCTTAGTACTTTCTGTATGTCAAGCAATGGTGTGTAAGCAGACTGTTCACAGTATTAGCCACTTCTACTGAGTCACTTTGTAACCTGCCTTCTTCCTCTGGCCATGCCCCATCAAGTTGTACAGCTTCCACCTTCCTTACCAGAATCTTCTTCCAGGCCTGCAGGTTTCACTGCTTGCTCCCTGACTTGGGGCTTCTCTGACTCGGCTATTCCAATAACTGCAAAGTAAAATAGAAGTCAATGGCCATAGGTCAATTCTTGACCCATGAGGTTGGAAGATAACTGCATCTCTTGGGCAGGCATCTTTGAGAGCATTTTGTAGATTCTTCAGATATCATCCATAGAGGTGGCCAACTTGATATCATATTCTACTATTTGCTTTCTTTTTTTCTATTTCCTTAAGATCATTTTTCAAATATCCCACCTGTTCATAAGCATTCACCTTAGGCTCTACTTACAGATACATTGTCTAATTTAAGGTTTCTCAGAACTGCAGGAGGAAGGCTATGTTTATTAGGCTGTGTCCAGCCCGTTTATTATCCCATGAGCTCTCTGGTCTCATTCCACATGATCTTTTATCTGTTTAAGTAAATCAGAATTATTTTTTCTTATTGTTTCTAACCAAAAGATATTTCATGAATAGATTATGGGTACTAACCAAAGCAAATAGTTTTCCATGGGGATAACTTTTCACCCTCTGGTTATTGGTTTAAAATCCATACTTCAGTTTAAGTTTTGTCTGTGTAAAGATCATGTTATTGGCTTCCATATGACCCCTTAGGCTCTTACAACCAACCAAGGTGAGGCTGGTAAGGCACTACTGTGTAGTCCTTAAGCACAAGGACTCTTAGTTTGAATCCTGACTCTGTTACTTTCTTACTTTGGCAAGTTATTTAATCTCTTCTCATCACAACTTCCTCATTTGTGAAATGGAGGAATGATGATACTTACCTTATACAGTTATTACAAATAAACTAGCATATAAATCAGTTTTAACTGAGTAAAATCTCATTCTTTCTTTAAAAGGAGTCTGCTTGATCATCCCTCATGCACCAAATCTCTCTTTTAAGGCAAGTTTCTTACTTGGGACCCAATGTTAACTTTATTCCATTTGGGTCTTTTTCTGTACCAAGTCTGCAGCCTTTAGCAGTAAGTTCAACCTGACAGGGACTGCCATGTGCTCATCAAAATCCCTGCAGGCAACACAGCCAGACTGCATTGTCCAGGCCACAGCTTGGGTGACTGTGCCTGAGCTGTGGTCATTGGAAGGCAGGAAGCACACTCTCTCCAAGGAGGGCCTGAAAACACCTCTGCCAGACCCTCTGAACTCTCAGGTCTTCCACCAAGCTGCTTCTGCAGAGAATATAGGGAGGGGTCTGGTACCCCAGGAGTACAGAGTCACAGCAGAGGCCAGAGTGTCTGAATGATCCTATGGAGCTTCACCTGCCAACCAGGAATATCCACATTGATTTTTATTGAGAAATAAAACTCTATGGGATTAAGTTTGTGGAATTTCAGGGGTTGTCACATCATTGCCTTAACTGATGAATTCTGTAGGGCAGAGACTGTGTCCATCTTGTTCTTCAAAACCCAGAACAGTATCTGGCATGTGTAAGACACCTAACATTTGTTTTATCAACTAGTAAATATATATGGACAACTTCTACTACTTATTTCTCTTTCATCTTACAGAATAATGGGAATGAAATTAGACATTTCCTTCTAATAGGTATATTCTATTCTCCAAAATATCTCTCTTCCATAACCAAGGTTTCTCAAACTTTAATATGCCCAAAAATCACCTGGGGGTTATGAAAATGCAGATTCTGATCCACTAGATCTGAAATGGGACCTGAGATTCTGCATTTCTAACAAGCTTCCAGGAAGATGCTGATGCTGTGGTCTTTGTGTCACATTTTGAGAAGCAGGGCCCTGAACAAGTAGTTTTTAAACTACATCAGGACCATGTGGAAATGCTATTAAAATGCAACTTTCTGGATTTGCCCTTTATCCTTTTAAAGTTTAATTAGTAGTTCTGATATTGGGCCCATAAATTTGTACTTACTAAGTCTGAAGAAGATTTAGAGTGTTTAGGAATCACACTATACGAAAGAAAAATCTCTTCTAGATCTCTGCTTCCTCTATTATCATCTCTGTTTTGGCTTTCCCTTTTTCTGGGGAGTTTCTAAAGATGCATGTCCCTTATTTGTTTATAAACACATAGTACTTACAATGTGCCTGGCACTGTCCTGTCCTGTGTGCTTCACACACATCAATTCATTTACTTCTTGCTCAAAGTCCATTCTTAACTTGGAGATAATGTAGAGAGGTCCAGTTACTTATCTGTGGGCCCCAAACAGCAATCGATAGAGTCAGAAATCAAATCTGGGCAGTATAGCTCCAGAATTCTCGCAGACCAACTACTGGGCCATGCAACATGTCATTCCTGGTGACTTCATCCTTCCTTGGAAAACAGGGCAGCTCAATGAGTTTATTTTGTGCAACTTTTTTCAAAGTTCTTTGTTTTTTTTTCTGATACCTGGCTAGATGACCTCATTGCTTTGCCAGTGTTTAAATTTATTGAGTTCTGTTAACTTTGTGTATAACAGAGCTCATCAAAATCAGTTGAAAAATGGAGAAAACGTGTTTGACTTACTGCTATTTACTTAAATATCAAATAAATAATTTCAATTCAACAAGCTTCTTGCATGCCATTTTAGTCAGCTATTTTGCTGCTGTGACTAAATGATCTGACCAGCACAATTATAGAGGAAGACAGATTTATTTGAGGGCTCACAGTTTCAGAGGTCTTAGTCCATAGAAGGCCGGCTTCATTCCTTGGGGCTCCAGGTGAGGCAGAAATCATGGTGGAATTATGTGACAGAGGAAAGCAGCTCGCATCATCAGGAAGTAGAGAGAGAGAGAGAGAGAGAGAGAGAGAGTGAGTCTCCACTCTCCAGATACAAAATATATACCCCAAATCCACTCCCCGATTCCAATCTCCTCCAGCCACACTCTACCATTTCAATTAATCCCATCTGGGATTAATTCACTGATTGGGTTTAGACTGTTAAAAATCAATCATTTCTCCTTTGAACCTTCCTGCATTGTCTCACATGTGAGCTTTTGGGGGATACCTCACATCCCAACCATAACATATGCATTTATTATGATAGAGGCTGAATGCTAAGAGTTGGAAAAATGTGAAGATACCTGAACATCATTTATGCCTTCAAGAAACTTATAATACCATTAGGAAGATAGATATTTATAAGATTTTTTGTTATCAGGTAGACTATTTTAAAGGAAGTTAAAAAAATATTGCAGGAGCTGAGGGGAAAGAGAGACCCTGGCACAGAGCAGGGACAATGGAACTATATTTGGGGAATATATAGGTAGGTGTCCTATACACTAAGAGCAAAGGACATATGTCTGAGGAGAAGTCTGTGGGATTATGGCCAGAAAGGCCTACTTTTGAGACCAGATGTGGTCTCATTAACCTACCTGTTAATGGGTGCAGAATTGTTATGTAGACAATGAGTGAGCCATGGGATTTTTTAAAAATGAGCAGCTGACATAGAGTTGTGCTTAGGAGCTTGTTCTTTAAGGGAACATTTATATTCATGGAGTAGCTTCAAATGTTTTCACATGACATATAATTTATAATTTATTTATTAAATTATTAACTAAGTTATAAGTCTTACATAGTTTATTAAATAATTAAATGGCACCACCACCCCAATAAGGTAAGACCTGATATCTCCCTAGAAGAGGTGAGGGAAAGGAGGATGACATTCCTTACATAATTTGCACATGGTAACATCCGATAAGTAGCCAGTAAGTAGACTAGAGTTGAACCTGGACTTGACTGTGTTTTTTCTAATACACCTGTTGAATATGTATTAGCTCAACAAAGAAAAAAGTCCCACATGTACATGCCTAATGCCCATTGACAGAAAACAAACAGCATGACAGGAAAAAAAAGTTTAAATACTTACAGGGTATAATTATGTAAAAGGCTTTCAGAGAGCTGAGACATGAGAGACCTTTTGTTTTTTTCCTTCATTCTTGTGACTTCAGTAATTTGAACACTTACCTGGCTAAGTCATTCCAAATACTGATTTCAGAAGGAAAGTGCTTTGGGGATAAAGATTTGGACATTTCAAAATCTTTACTTTGAATACATAGCCTGTCTATAAACTCAAATCAATTCTCCATGTGAAACCATTGTATAGGTTTTATTATCTTAGTCTTCACAAAATGTCATTAAAGTCAGCCCCCAAAACCAAAGGCCGAATGTTTTCTCTGATATGCAGGTGCTACCACACAATAAGGTGGAGGGGGGAGGAAGTTCACTGAATTGGACAAAGGGGAGTCGAGGGGAGGATAATGGGAATAGGAAAGACAGTAGAATGAATCGAACATAACTTTTCCTATGTTCATAGGAAATTCCACATCACGTACAACCACAAGAATGGGAAATTATAATCTGTGTATTTATAATATGTCAAAATACACTCTACTTTCATGTATATCTAAAAAAGAAAAAAGAAAGGGAAGGAATGTTTTCTTTCCCATGAAATGAATGTGATAGATGCTCACAAAAACTGTTATTAATTCACAGGTTTAGTTTAACAGCTATTTGCATCTTGCTAAGCTCTGTGCCACTTGTATCACTTTATAATGTTCTTTTAGGGAAAATTGATGGGTAGTAAAGTTATGACAAAGGGAGCTCTTGAAATAAGATGACGTCTACTTCCTACAATTGTTATTATCTAACAACTATTGAGACAAGCCTTCTCAGCAAAGGAAAAGAAGGCGAAGGAAATAACCTTTTCTTTTTATCATCCTGGGAGCGGCTTGAGAGAAGGGCCTCTGTCTTGCTGGTCTTTGTATCCCCGATGCCTACCATAGAGCAGAACACACACTCAGTGATCAGATCTTGACTGATGACTATAGATTCAGTGCTCAAGTCTTCACACAGTGAGGGACCTTTCCATACCCACAAAGCTAAAAATGATGGAGGTACAGATGAAATCCTAATCTTGGATTTTCATTTTCCACTGCTCTTTCTACCTACTATACTTGTTTAGGTTCATGTAAATACTTATCCACACAAGGTATTCCAATGGGTGGTGTTCCATGGACCAAATTCTATCAGACACTAGAAAGACAAAGATGAAAGGCATGGCCTTATCAGCCTGGAGTTTGTAAAGCTAATGAGGAAAATGATAGTAAATAAGTAATTATAATATAATATGCTTTGTGATATAGTCGACTTAATAACAATCATTAACACATTATAAAATATTTATTGTTCAAAGTGCCTTTTAAGCCATATTTTATTTAAACTTCCAAAGATCCCCAAGAGATAGATAGTATTATTATCTTTACAAATATGGGACTTTACCAAGGCTTATAAATAGAGCAAATGCAGAAAGTCTGACTGCAGATTTGATGGATTTTGTTGGCTAATTCTAATATAATAAGGAATAGTTACTGCTTGAATTTACATATCCCAGCCATTGGAATGGAGGTAATATAAACCACTATTTCCCAAATGCTACCCTATCATTTGGGAAACTTTAAAGAACCTTAATATTCAGATCACAATTAAATGAGAGTTGGGAGGATAGGACCAGACATCAGTATATTTAAAAATTCCCAGGTGAGTCCAATGTGTAGTAAAGATGGGGGCCACTGCTATAAACTGTAAAGAGCTATATGTATGTAATGTATTTTTCTTTCCTTATCCTAGTTTTAAAAAAGAGCTCAGTTTCTAAACACTCAAAATTGGAAGACACCTGGATACCCAATTGCAATCCCATCTTGTACATATGTGGGCTTTTCAGGCATTGACTGAGTCAGTCTCTGAGTAAACAGGCATTATCATTACTGGATCACAAGGTAGGTACTTAACACATCAGCTCAGGGGGTGGTTGCAAAAACCAGAAAAAACAAAATCCTAGTTTGATCAGAATGCCAATGGCACAGGAAAGGCAAATTCATTCCTGCATTTAAACCCTGGGAGTTAGGCCAGGGACCCTGCTTGAGCAAATGAACTCAGTGTTCATGGTGACCTCTGCTACCAGCAGCTGGTGTCAACAAATCTTGAAGAGGTAAATGAAAACAATTTAATAATTTCTCTGATCACACATTTAGGCCTTGGTCTCTACCTACCACAAAGGGTCATAAGACTAATAATCACCTGTACCAAAAGTTAATTTTCTTCCTTGTTTTAAAAATTGGTCTAAAAGCTAATTTTCAAACAGAGATATCAGTGTTTCATTTTATGCAACATCTTGAAAAGGCATTTCTAGTTAAATTCTGAATGGGTACTTGGTTCTTATAATCATCTTCTTTTCCATTTTAATTGTAGTGCATGGAAAGAGGAGGTCTGGACAGACCCAGTAAGGCCAGGATACTTAAGGTAGATGGAAGAGGAATTCTGAATGTAAAGGAAAAACCAGAGGATTCTTTCTTTGACAGTGACCTTGAAGGAAGATGAGCCCCCAAGAAGTCCTAAAAAGAAGAACGGGAAAGATGAAACCCACATGAAGAAATAAAATGTGAGATCACTCACTAAATATCCAAACTTGGTTTAAAATTAAAGGACACTATCCAAGATGTGCTTGTTTTGGTTGGTCTGGTTTAGTTATAACTGGAAGAATCCCCTCCCCTAAAAAAGACTGATAAAGAAGGTAGAATTTTATCTAATTGCTTAGAAGGCATATTATCAAAGCCTCACCCAGATTTTTGGTAAGAGAGACAACAGTCATGAAAAACAACAACAACAACAAAAAACAGTTTAGTTCTCTGGGTTGAAGTGGTAAATGAACACTCCCTCTGCTTTGAGGGTGTGTTCACTCACTTTAGCTGAGTGAAAACTCAGCTAAAGGGTGTTATTGTTGAGATCTATATGAAGTTGAAGGAAAAAATCTTCAGAAGATCAAGGAACATAAGATTAATAAGTTCCTGAGGTCATGGATATGGAACCAAGGCCTCATTCTAGCTGTCCAGGGACCTCAGAAGTGTGGATCACCCCCTAGCACTTTGTCACCAACATGACACTGTTACCCAGTTAACCTTTATTTTCCTGTCCTGCTTTTAGTTGCTCTTATGAAGCTTGAAGTCATCACCCCCTTTCCAGCTCCAGCTTTGTATTATGATCCTTAGCTATGGGTCTTAGCACAGACTGGCAGAATTTGGGTAGAGATGGGAGAGAGAGAGAGAATAGGGTTCAAGTTACCTTAATCAGGTCAGGCTCATAGACTTCAGCCAGAAATCACAGGATTTCTTCAATCCAGGTTCACTGGACTTCCTAGAGATTGGTTATTTGGGGATCAAGTGTTTACCTCTGGCCCAAGCAGCTGCATTCATGGAAAGCAAGTCACAAAGTCCAAATATTCCCACTTTAACACAAGGATCTTTGCTTGAGGGCAACTTTCCCCTTAAGAACAATGTGGGTAGGAGAGGAAGTATGGCTGACACTTTCAGCACTTTTCTATAGTTTTTTTTCTTTTTTTTTTTGGTACTAGGGATTGAACTCAGTGGCATTCCAACACTAAGCCACATCCCCAGCCCTATTTTTGTATTTTATTTAGAGACAGGTCTCACTGAGTTGCTTAGGGCCTCGCTAAGTAGCTGAGGCTGGCTTTGAACTCGCCATCCTCCTGCCTCAGCCTCCCAAGCCCCTGGGATTACAGGCGTGCACCACCTCGCTGGGCCACATTTCTACAGTTTTGAGATAGAAATGAGATTTGGCTTCTCTCTTCCCTGGTTTAAGCACAGGACTGGTTTAACACTCACTTTTGAGGTCAAAGATGACATCTATTCCTTGGTCACATACATATTTAAAGATACAAATCTACTCAATCTCTCCCCCTCTTCCTCCTCCTCTTTCTCACATACACATACTCCTTAAAATGATCCAAATCTAGAATCCTCCCTTCTCTGGCATAGTAGAACCATGTGGATTTGCAACTTAAAGGCTAGCATTCCTCTCAGGGCCAACAGATCAAGTGGTAGGTTTGATCAGCTAATCTGCTCTGATAACCACTAGAGAAGATTCAGGCCTACAAATAGTTGTTATATGAGCAATTTCTCTAAAGAAAATCCATTTGGACTTATTTCTCAGCCCATTAATGGTTCTCATTGAATTTAAAATCAAATAGGTAGGAATGGAAAATTTAACTCTGATCCTTGTGAAGATCTCTGGCAACAAGTAGCAATTGAGTCCATCACTATCTCTTGATTATCTAAGTTGGGAAGATGGTCACCCATTTTCTCTGTACATAGTTCTAACACTCAAGGCAAATGATCCATGATCTTTTCTTCCTTCTTAGAAATGAAAAGGTGAAATATTTTTCCTTCTTCTCCCAAAGTGATGATCATAGACATTTTATTTTTTACTTAAAATGAAAAACTCAGAAGTATGAAGAGCAGATAGCAATTGTTAAGAGCAATGCAAGACAGGATTTTGAGTAAACGAACCAGTTACTCCCTGCTGTTCCTCAAAAGAAAGACATTTTTTAGGGTTTATAAGAAATCCAATGGTTTTTGGAAAATCCTTGGCAAACGTCTAAAAATATGTTTCAAATGTTTTCAACTCAAACAAATTAAAAGCATACTTTTTTCCTGGCACTTTTCTCACTCATTTTAAAGGATATGTGTATTTTTTAGGGAAATTTCAGACATGTGGCTCTAATTTTCACTTAACTCATCATATTATTTTGTAAGAGCTATTCAATGACTAAAAGTCCTCATGGGTCTTTCTTTTTAAAATACATAAGACTTTGAAAAAATGTTATTTCTTAGAAATAGGAAGTCAGAGAAACCAGAACTAGCAAAGGGCAAATAAGTACTTCAGGCTTTCCCTGGTGGTTCAGGATCTATTCTGCTCCATTTCCTTCAAGTGAAGGCTCATTCTCAGAAGTCAAGTACTTTTCTGGAAAGACAGTCCCAGAATGCAATTCTTCCATTCTGTGTGATATGGTTCCAGTTGGAAGAAGACCTCTTATGCTCTGTCATGACAGAAGGTTATGGAAACCTTCCCAGGCTTACTGATAGTACACAGATATCATTCTAGTCAGCAGACACAGTTCTTTTCTGTAGAAAGTCATTGAGTCTTAAATTGTTTTCCATTATCTTTGAGAGGGTCTTGTGTATCCTAGGTTTCTCAGGCAATTCTATTTCTGCAATTCATTTAGTCTCTGGATATTCCTGTTTGTGACTAATGTTAATCAGAATAATATGCCACTTTTCAGATAGTTCTCCAAATTGGGCTGGTGTATGTGGTCAATCACCTCCACATGAAATTTACCAGAGTCATTCTTCATTCCTCCCTCCATGTTTTAATACCTACCTCTTGTTTTTCTCCTCAATACTTCTGAAGAATTTTCATTACAACACAAGAAAAAACACTTATGTACCTGTGACATATGTATGTATGTGTGTATATATGTACAAATACAGGTCATGTCTAATTTTCTCATTTATTCAGTCTTGTAACAAATTTTTATTAACAACAATAATAGTCCAAGAACTGTCCAAGATGTCAAGGATGCAAATTTGAAAAAAACAAAAATGTTTTGACCTCAAGGAGCTCAAAGCATAGCAGTTGAGAAAATAAATTACTAAAAAATGTATAATTAAGCACAACAGAAACACACTGGTGACTGAAAGAAGAATGTTTTCAACTCTCTAGGGATAACAAGGAAAGATTTCCAGGAGTAGAGAGAGAGTCTCTCTCTCTTAAATGAGGGTCTTAAATGAGTAGATCTTAAAAAATAAAATGACTAGACCTTTATCATGCAGACAAGTGGTAGGTCAATCCAGGCAGAGGGAGCTGTTTGAAAAGAAGCATGAGGGTGAAATCCATGGTCCACTTGGAGCATGACCAGGTTTTTGGCATGGATGGAGCTATAGGTGAGAAATGGATGGAGACAGGACAAATTGAGGGCATTGTAGACTATAGTAAGGACCCAAAATTGTATTTTCAAAGACAGTAGCAATGATAACATCTTTTTTTTTTTTGCCTTTTGGGAAAACTATTTTGTGGCTTTATGACAGAGTAATTGGGATGTGATATGGGGAATGAGATTAGAGGAGAGTTATCAGTCTAGGATGCTTGTGTAAAACTCTGGATGAGAGATGATTAATAGGTGAATATTGACAGCATCCATGAAGATGGAGACAAAGGAACAGATGGAATAACATTAAGAAAGTAGGATTGACAGAATGGTGTTATTTGAAGGAATGAAGAAGAGGAGAGTGAATATTTCAGGATTGTATTGAGAAGGAAAGGAATAAAATTTGGATAAAGATGATGAACTGTTTAAAAGAGGATGAACTGGAGGTCCCTGTAGTACATGCATGAATGCAAATTGCAGGAGGCTTCCTGACATATTGCTGTGAAGAAAGTAGTATAGGGTATGCAGGCATCCCAATCACATGTATTTTTTTTTTTTTGACAGAACTTTGAGAAACTTGCCACTGAGATATGGGCCCTACTTTTACACCCCCAGCCATCAGCATCCTTACTGACTTTTTTAGGTGACTCCCCCATCAAGTTATTGGCACAAGCTCTCCATTCCTAGAGGCTCACTGTTCTCTAGCTCTCCTTAGTTCCCACATTGCTTCTTATGGACACCTATGTCAGGAAGCCATTGTGCACACAAGAGGTGGGTGGTGACATCAGTCCCCACCTTTCGTAGCCTTGATTCCTGCAAGAAATTTGTATTCCCTTATGACTCACATTTTATGCATTTGCTTTGTTCTAGAGTTCTCTATTTTTCATCTACAAGAAGGAGATATTATAAAATGGCAACAATAATAATCATAACATTCATTGCATACTGAAAGAACTCCAGTCACTTTTTAAAATTGTAAGCATATTAACTGATTTGATCCTCATGAAAACCAAATGAGTTAAATACTATTATTATACTATTTTTCAGAAAAGTAAGTAGAGTCACAAAGCAAGAAGTGGCTTAATCAAAGTTACTTTACAGATTAAGCATAAGGAAGTAATACTATGTCCACATACGTAAAACACCAAGCACAGTGCTTGGCACACTGTAAATAAATGCTTAATACATGTTGGTTCTTTCTTCTTGTTCATCTAATTCACTTGTAAAGCTCAGAGAGCTTGTTGGAGAGACTAAATAAAACAATTTAGGAGAAAGACTAGAAAATAATTCTGAGTTTGAATTAATGTCATTCACTATTACATTGAAGTGGTAGGTGTGACTGGAGGAGGTGGGAATTGGGGGTGTGGCTTTAGGGTATATATTTGTATCTGTCAAGTGGAGATTCTCTTGCTCTGCCTTCTGATCATCATGTGAGCTGCTTCCCTCTGCCACACTCTTCCATCATGATGTCCTGCATCACCTTGTGCTCTGAGAAATGGAGCCAGTATTTTATGGATTGAGATCTCTGAAACCCTGACCCCTGTAAAAAACCTTTCCTCCTTTACAATTATCTGGTCAGATCCTTTTAGTCACAGCAATGAAAAAAGGCGACTAAAACAGAAATTGGTACCACAAAGTAGGGTCGTAACTGTGACTAACCTGATCATGTGGTTCAGAAGCTTTTTGAGTTTTTTGGAATCAGTGGGAAGAATTTTGAGATGCTTAGCAGTGAAAGCTGGAAATACTTTAGGTTGTTGTAAACAGAGCTTAATGGCCAACTCTGGCAGGAACTCAGAAGACCAGAATGCCAATAGGATCATGGACAATGAAGACAGGGCTCAAGAAGGCTTAAGGGAAAAGAGGACACTATTGGTAATTGGACCAGAGACCATTTGTGTTATATTCTGGCTGAAAAGTTGTCTATATTTTGCCTGTGTCCAGAGACTTACTGTGAGGCTGATTTTAAAAGAAATGGACTTCTTAATCTGGTGGAGGAAATTTCTAGATAGCAGAGCATTCAGGTGGTGGCATGGATATTGCTAGCAGCTTTTAGCCAAATTTATTGTGATAATCAGGAGTAGAAAACAGGGCAGAAAGATTTGGAAAATGCGGACTGTAAAGGCCAGAGCAAAACTAGGGTTAAGGAAGTTGCAGTAAAGACATTATGGCCATGAAAGAAATCTAAAGATTCTGCCTAGAGACAATAAGAAAGATGGCATGAAGGCATCTCATGAGCTGGCAAGACGACACCCATCTCAGGCTCCAAGGACCAAAAATGAAATTTCTCTTGAGAAGAACTAGTGGGGCACCCTTGCACAAGAGGGCCTAGGAAGTTTTTTTAACATTCTCTGCTACCTGGGCATTCAGAGGCTACTGCAGCGAGGGTTCCTGGAGGTTTGGCTAGTGCTTGAGATGCAGCAGACCTTGGTGTCAACCATGTGGTACTGATTCTACAGGAATGCAGATTGCTGGAGTTAGGGGGTCATGGAGGCTTCCATCAAGATTTCAAAGGAAGGCCTGGGAAGCCAGGCAAAGTGCAGCAGGGTTGGAGTCCCTTCAGGCCCTCCCTGAGAAAGGAAGGTGTGGAAATTTGAGGAGGAAGCTGAAGCTCCAGTGGACACTCCCCAAGATTAAGAAATGCCAATAGGGCTGGAGTTGTTGCTCAGCAGTAAAGAGTTTGACCTGCATGCATGAGGCACTGGATTTGAGCCTCAGCACCACATGAATAAGTAAAAAATAAAGATATTGTGACCATCTACAACTAAATCCCCCCCCCCCAAAAAAAATGCCAGTAATGTGGGACATTGTCCTAAGAAAGCTGTAGGAAATTGAGCAGAGAAAAGCCAACAAAAGGCCACTTGGGCTCTAACAAACAAGGCCACAGGGGTGGAGCTGCACAAGGCCTTTGGAGAGAACATCACAATGCCATGTGCCCCAGATAGCAGAAGTTGAGCCAAGGACTTGATTGCCCGGCTGGATTTCGACTTGCTTTGGTCCTATCCCTTCCTTCTATGCTCCTAATTTTGTTAATGGACATGTTTACTCTGCACCATTATATATTGAATTCTTGTAAATTCCTTTTAATTTTACAGGCACTCACAATGAGAGATTGCCTTAAGCCTCAGTGAGGACTTTGAACTTGAACTTTGAACAATCTCGAAACTGTTGAGACTACGGGGACTTTTGAGAATGGACTAAACGTATTTTGTATTGTCAGATAAGTGTGAACTTTTGGGGGCAGGGGTGGAATGTTATGGTTTAAATGTGAGGTGTCCCCCAAAAGCTCACATGTGAGACCATGCAAGAAGGTTCAGAGGAGAAATGATTGGGTCCTAAGAGTCTTAACCCAATCAGTGAATTAATCCCCTAATAGAGATTAACTGAGTGGTAACTGAAGTGATAGGGGGTGGCTGGAGGAGGTGGAAATTGGGGCATGGCTTTGGGGTATATATTTGTATCTGGTGAGGAAAGACTATCTCTGCTTCCTGACCATCATATGAGCTGCTTGCCTTCACCACACTATTCTGCCATGATGTCCTGCCTCACCTGGAGCCCAGAGGAATGGAGCTGGTTGTCTTTGGATTGAGACCTCTGAAATTGTGAACCCTCGAATAAACTTTTCCTCCCCTAAAATTTTTCTGGTTGGGTCATTTAGTCACAGCAGCAAAAAAAGCTGACTAAAGCACTCATCAAGAACACATCAGGTCTAAGACAAATCACTGAGATACTTGAGTTTTATGACAGTAGTGAAAAGCATACAAGATACAGTTAAAAACAAGATTTGAGTTTAATAAATCATGTCTTCACTTATAATGCGCAAGAGACATTTAAAAAATAAAAATCACTTATTCGTTGTCCTCTGAGTGCACTGGGTATAGTGGGATTAAAAGTGGGTTAATATTTCTTGCCCTTGTGGCGTTGTTATAAACCGGAAGGGAAGAAAAAACTAAAGTTGCATTGGTTGATTGTGAAATCAGCATAAATAATCTTTCTTTTCAAAATATTCATTCTGAAGTTTGAAGGAGACAGATCCAAGAGATGGGGAGATTAAGTCCTGTTCAGAAGGCCAATCTTTGCAATGCTTCAGCATATTTTTGTCCTATGAGCAAATTCATAATTACTCTGTGTTTCAGCTCTTCTTAAGTCGAGTCATCTGTATGTCGTAAAGTAACTTTGAAGTAAATTCACATTTTATCTCTGTCTGTCTTTCCATGTGTATTTCATTTCCTTTAACCACTGGTTTTGAAATCCCTTTTGCCTAAAGCTTTCACATTTGTTTGGGGAGAGCTTCCCACACATACCCTCTAACTTGTCTTTTAGGCAGGGATAGGTCCTCAGTGTCTTCAACAGGGACTGGTAATTAATGCAAGTTGGAAGATTCATCTCAGAAATATTCAGTGCTTTGCAACAATGCACCTCTCCTTCTTGTGGTAGGCCTTAGAAGCCTATGCATGTGTCTTTAGTACTTTCCCTCCTTCTTTCCAGAAGATGGGAGGTGAGTTTAATGATTCCAGGACAGGACAGAAGAAAGGCCATGAGAGGCAGAAAGAAGATAGAAATAAAGGAGTGCAGAAATATTCCCAGAGGGCCTGGCCTCCAGTTCCCAGGGTGCAGCATTCCTTGGGCTGTCACCAGATATCTGGGGAGATACAGATAAACAACAGGAAGGAAAATGGCTTCTCTGAGGCAAGCAAAGAAAGAAAGAACATTTGATCCACACAAGGACTAAGCAAATTGGAAGATTTGGGGGAACTTACATCTTCAAAATTTTTCCACCATTCAATGTCTCTGAAGATCAGCAAAGGGTTTGCTAGCATTATTAATTTCCATTTAAAAACAATTATTCCTCAAGGGCAGGAAACTTGGCTTGTATTTCCTTATAACATTGGTGCTTGTCACATAGTAGGTTTTTAGTAAATGCTTGCTTGCGCAGTGAATGAATGAACCAATTTTCTTCACATGAAAGAATTGAAACCAGTATCTAGAAAGCAAGCACACCTTTCAAGCATTCTAAACATGCAAACCTAGTACTATTCCAAGATCCTGAAGAATATGTATACAGAATCAGATATTGATCTTTTATTCACATCAAGGAGAAAAATAAATCTTCAATACTTTAAATAAATAAAACTGGAAATAAAGAAATGGCCCAAAGTCAAGGTGAAAAAAGAAATTAAATGAAGAACCCAAGAGAAAGAGACTTTCACTTATAGAGAAATATTAAATATGTATTTTTATACCACTCATTTAGAAAATAAGTAGAAACCACCTGTGATACTTTTTATTTCTTATCTTCTTCAACTTGACTGAAAGCTCCTTAAAGTAGAGCTACTGTAGGTTTTATCACATATATAACATTTAAAAATTCAGTGTGTGGGTGTCAATGTGCCAGTGAGTGTATACAGAGATTCTCATATTTTTCTAATCACCATGAGAGTTGAAGAGCAAGAGCAAGAACCAAGAATGAGTGCTGTGAGTGAAATCTTCAAGAGGTTAATCACATATAAAAATCAGTGGTATTTATTTGCACGTTCATATATGTTTCTAGTGCATATATGTATATAGTAGGCATGTCTTACTCCGTTGTTCATAACTGGTCACACATGGAACCTGTGCAGTTGCAGATGGGTGCATCTGTCTACAATGTTTGGGTGTGTTCGACTTTAGAGAAATATTTAGTGACATTCAAAATCAAGTACAGTATTAATATAGTTTGCACAACAATTCCTTGATGTGCCACCTTTCTAAGGCACTCATGAACAGGACCTTTCTGACTGGCAACCAGTACATTAATAATTATTTTTTAACAATCAGATGTTGACTCTAAAAGGTAACAGTACTAAAATCAAAGTTTGTCCCATAACCAGCATTTATTCTTAAATCACCATTTTCATGTCTCACGTCTGCCAAGATGGCTCCCAATGTTTCTTTGTTATGTAAATTTGTCTCCTTTCTATGCATTCAATGTTGGAAGTATGGGAAGACAGATTATTACAGAAAAGAAATCCTATTACTAGAAGATCAAACACATATCAAGAATCCAGAAAATGAATTAAAACCACTGGACTTTTCTCCCAAATCATACAAATTCATACAAGTCCCCCTTGAATGGGCAAGGAGATCTACTGTATGGTGTCCCTTAAAATTGCCACATTCTTTTTGTCCAGACTTACAAAGTTTTATTTATTTTCCTGCTCATCCTCAAATCATACCACCAATCCTTTGTTTCATCTGATTTTCTTCAAACATGGATAAGTGTCACCCTGCTCCTGAGAGGAGGGAATAAAGGATAGCAGACTCAGGATCCAGTCTCATCTCAAGGCCCTGGAAGATCATCTATTCACTGCTAAAATGGTCTCCGAGCATAATACTGGGTGTGGGTGATTATTTTGCTTTGAAGAATCTGCTTCTTTATGCTCTACAAAACACTTCCTGCTATTATCCAGGTTCATTATGAGTTACATCCCAGAAAAGAGGTGGTAGAAATAAGCCAAGTATTTCTATAGCACCTTAGGCAACATGCTTCCTGTACCTACATCTACCAACTTTTATTTCATTATGCACCTATGAAATTTTTTTTTAAATCTCTATGTAAGTTTTCCTATGACTATTCAATTCATTCAGCAAATCATTGGTTGGACTTTGCAATTTACTCCTCAGGTAACTGCAAATGATGTTCTTGAATGGAAAACAAAAATTACTGATTGCCTTAACTACTTTTTATAGAAAGGCTAGGATAAAAATTAAAATGATAGTAATTGTAATAAGGACCTTGGGGATCAACACTTCAGAGACTGACCTAAGATTTTATACATTGTAATTTGTTTAATCCTCACAACAATCTTAAAATGCACTCACTATTATCTTCATTTTACAGATGAAGAAATTGAGATCAAATAATATGCCCAATGTCCCATAGCTACCAAGTGATAGAGTTGTGATTCAAACACAGTAGCTCTGGAGTCTAAAATTTATAACTTGCTATTAAAAATAGTGTGTCTCGGGCTGGGGATATAGCTCAGTTGGTTGAGTACTTGCCTCACAAGCACAAGGGCCTGAGTTCAATCCCCAGCACTGAAAAAAAAAAAAAAAAGCGCATCTCTCACACATTAATAATCATATGTTAATAATTAATTGGCTTAATTAAATATATGATAATATAATTAAAAACTGTAGGTGTAATAAGGCAAGGAATTATGGCAGACTGGAAAGAGAACTGGCTTGCCAATTCCACAGGGATCTCTGCTGGTTACTAATATAGGGTCTATTCTTGGGTAAATTCCATGGACTTTCCTTGGTTTCTGAGATAACTCAGAGGAAAAAAAACATTCCATCCTGCAGGCTTTAAGACTTATTGATTGGCATCGTATCAGACAACATATCGGCACGAGAAAGTATACTTTCTGCTTCTGTTGTGTTCTCTAGTGATCTGTTCCAAATACTTTTTAGCTCAATGCACTAGAAGCCATTTGCCATCCAGAATTTTAATTATTAATGTAAAAGTGTTTAAAATATATCCATTAGGGCTGATAAAGTTGTGTCTGATTAACGGGCTTTTCATAAATGCACTGACACAAACTTTTTCTAAAAAAAATTAATTCAGCCTGCAAATGAACATCATCCATTTTGCTATCATATTTTATCAGTCTGTAAAGTGCATTCTCACTTCAGTTTTCAGCTCTGAATGCAGAACACTGTGAAAAATGACAGAATTTTAATGAGAAAGTGAACAACATGCCATCAACACCCTTTTGCCAGTAAAAATGGCACAACATCAAAGCTCTAAATCATGTTCCCTCCACACCTTTGGACATCTGTGATTCTGTCTGAGTCCTCAAAATCTGCTACATCCATCACCAGGTGCAGCCTTTAAACACGGAGGCGCTGTCTACTTCACTGGTTGGCATGGCAACAGTTGTCAAATCATCCCTTGATAATGCTCTTTAATTGATTGTATAAATTATTCTGAGAGATGTGATTGCAAAATGATGTACTGAAGCTCTTAAGTGAGCAGATCAGCTTAGCTGCATTTAAAGGTGCATTGCATCTCCTGCCTTTGCTCAGAAAACTGACCCTCGTAAAGTGCTGAAACACTCAGGATGAAGTATAGATATTAAGCATTAAGGAAAAGTTTAAAGCAATGGCACAGTTAATTGCTACTGCAAGTGAATGTTAACTTACGAAAAGCCAACAGACTGCATATTGCATACAGATGTGAAGACAGTTCTTAAAATCACATATAGAAATCAGTCTATTCAAACTTAGTATTATTGACACTATACCAGAATCGAGCTTATGATTGCATTGGTGGTGAAGTTATAGGCTATTTGGAGATGCATGGCATCATCTTTCTTCATTAGCATGCCTTGGGCTTTTTCTTCTCATGACTCTATATACAATTAGTGCAGAGTGTGTTGCCAGCGTATTGACTCCCCTGTTGCTTCCACCTCTCAGCTGAATGGCATTCTGTGATTTCTGGCATCTCTTGTCAATTGTGAGCAACTTGGAAGTGATTAACTTGGAAACTATGCCTGAAGCATCCTATTATTTTCATTTCAAGTCTTTTTGTTTCCCTCCATAAAATAGCCCTGCCCTTCTAGCATTCCCCTTCCTCCCTAAGTAAAGTTCCCACAAACACAATCTACAGGAAAGTGTAAATTAGGAACTCTCGAAAATGTACTTCACTGTCCGGCAGCATCAGCATCACTTTGGAACTCATGAGAAATGAATACCTATTAGAAATTCAGGAGTGGGACCAGAAATCTGTGTTTTAACAAGTTTTCTAAGAGATTCCAATGCATCTCACTTCTGAGAATCTCTGGAGTAATCCAGTATTTGCCACACATTTGAATTACCTGGAGAACTTCTAAGACCATCAGAACATGGGATACACCCTTTCAAAGATTTAGATTCAGTTGGTCTGAACCTGTACCTCAAAAAAATTTCTGAGATCCTAATGAACTAAGAATTGAGGAACCCTTATATGGGACAATGACTCTGAATGTAAGATTTTCAAATGTTTTGGAGATGGTGATTCACACATGCTACATCACTGTCTTTTTCCATAATTTTTTCATTTACTCATACTCTCAGCAATTATTTACTGAGTCCTTAGTACATGCCATATACTACATCCAGTTCTGGAGATAAAATGGGAAACAGACATAATCTTGGAACATTTTATGTTGCTGCAATAGAATACCTGAGACTGGGTAATTCACCCCCCCCACACACACACACACAGACACACACACAAAACTTAAAAACTTATTTGGCTTAGGTTTCTGAGGATTAGAAAGTTCAAGATCCAGCAGCCAAATCTGGTGAGGGCCTCAAGTAGCATCCTTTTAATATGGCAGGAAAAGTGGAAAGGCAAGCAGCTGCCCCCTGAAGAGGTCACATGGTGAAAGAGGTGGATGGGAGGTGCCAGGCTCCCTGTATAACCACCCACTTTCACCCCAAAACTGGTCCATGGAAGCAAGAATTTTTTCCCTCAGGAAAATCATTGAACCCTCTTGATATAATCACCTCTTAAAGATGCCAATGGCTCTCAACACTGTTACGCTAAGGACCAAAATTCAACATGTTTTGATTTGAATAAACTACTATATCCAAACCAAAGTAAATAGTCTTTACATTTGGGGAGAGAGGCAGAGAATAAATACATGAGCAAACAAAACCTATCTATATAATTATAATTCACGTTAAATGCTTTTGAAAGAAATGAGCTATGTACTATGATGAAGAATTCAGCATGCCTACTTTGCACAGGGCAGCTTGGGAAGCCTAAGGGGCTTGCATTCAAGCTAAAAACTAAAGCACAATGATAAGTAGCTGTTTGGTGAGGAATGGCATGATTAGGGGATTCGTGTATGTGATGGGCGATAGAGGGAGGAGTGCTGTATACAGACGGAATAGCACATACACAAGCCATACTCAAGGAAAACACTTTCAAGGAGCTGAAAGAAGGCTACCATGGGTGATGTTAGAGAGGATAGAAAGTTCCAGATGAATTTGGAGAGAAAGGTATGAAGTCTGAATTTGAGATGAGATGCAATAAAGACCTGTGTGGGAATCATTGTGTTGTCTAAAGAAGAGTAAACAACAGGACTAGATGTTCTCAGGTGATCTCAAGTCAGTGATGTCAGGGACTCTTTTCTAATTAATCTGTTCTTATCAGGTATCTGGTTGCTTACACAAATTGCAGTCACTTGAACTCAGTTTTGACTTTTTTCAGAAGTTGATCTCTTTGACTCGGTTTGTAAGGGCATCTTTGGGTGACATGTTTCCTGAGTTGACAGAATTACTCCCTGATTTTTAAATCTAGAGTGATGTAAAAATCTCAGGGTGCAGGTAGATTTTTCTATCCTCTTAGCTTTGTCTTCAATTTTTAGCAACATATTATAATGGGAAGAACTATTTTCATAACTAAGGGGGAAACTCAGGGATTTCTCCTGAAGAACATGTGCAAATTTGTTTTGCCAGAATTCTTTGTTTGCTTTTTATGTTCTCTAGATTCATCTGCTAACTACTTAATATCTCTTAAAAAGTCTTTCTGCAAATTAATTTTCTGAAGTACATATATCCTGGCTCACTATTGCCACAAGTTATTTCTGTCTTTGAATTTTAGTATCTTATAAACATTGAGATTTCCTTTGGACCTAGTGCCAAGAAGGACAAGGGTCCTCTGGCCAAGTTACCTAGTAAAAGACACATCAAACAACTAAGCAATGAAGTAAGTGTTCACTTGCCATACAAGAGGTCTAATGTTGATAATAATCAAATTAGATCGTATCATGCCAAAAGCTTATAATAACTTTATAAAGGAAAACAGAAAAAATGTAATTTTGGAGAAGCCCTTGCCAATGTCATCTATTAAAATTGCTCAAAAGGAATACTCTGATGATTAGTAGAAGGGTTTCTTTAAAAAATGGTTTTTTATGATAAAGCTAAGGGTGTTGCAAAAAGCAACTGTAAGAATGATGAGCAAATTGTAATTTTGAAGTCAATGGTAAGTTAATGAGCAGTGTTCCCTCAAATACTTTGTTTTCCAGGGCTTGTCTGAGACCCCAAATGAGAGCAAGTCAATTGCCTCACATGCAGAATTTAGGAGGATTGCTTGTTTTATTCCTTAGAGGCTCTTGGAAGGTAAGGACAGGCCAGTAGCCAGCTGGTTGGAAATCACAAGTCAACTGAGAAAAACTGGAGATGGCAAGTGGGTGGGAGACAAGGAACTCTTTTAGATCTTCTTGTCCCATTTTAGAAAGACTTGATTTAATAGTAATATTAAGATGGTGACTTCAGCTGTTCTCAACTTGTTATAAAAAAGCTGTAGACCTAGTATCACACATAATTTTCCCTGGGGC
Source organism: Glaucomys volans (assembly GCA_020662805.1). Taxonomy (NCBI): domain Eukaryota; kingdom Metazoa; phylum Chordata; class Mammalia; order Rodentia; family Sciuridae; genus Glaucomys; species Glaucomys volans. The sequence goes on along the minus strand of JAJEJO010000175.1, from coordinate 971,868 downwards.
AATATCATTTCTCTTTGAAAATAACTTTGAAAACATTTAAATATATATACAGGAAAAAAATAGCATTTTTCTCCCTAAAATTACATTTATTGACAAGCATATCATGGGGAAAAAAAAAAAAAAAAGAACTTCACTTTGTGTAGACATCTGGAATGGAATGCAGGAATTATCTTTTATATTCCACAAAATAATATACCAAATTATCTCCATTCACTCTCCATTTTCAGACTGTACTCAACAGGCACATTGTACAGGAAACATCAGCAGTTAGAGAGAAATTGTGGAGAAAAAAGCCCGGAGTTCACCCATGTGCAGACACGGAGCATACTATGTGATCAGCAATGGCACAATGCATACTGGGGATGTCTTTGTGTTGATTCTTCCACTGGGATCATTAAGAGTCACATTGTGAGCCTGGAGGGAGAGATGGACTTCTAAAAGAAGAGGGTGTAGAAATTTCTCAGAAAAGAATGAGGACATCATTCAGCTAACGCATGTTTTCTCATTGTGTGTCAAACACTGGGACCACAAAAAAGTTTATTATATATTAGGGAAGATAGAAAATAACAAAGTAATTACAAAGCAGTGTGATAGCAGCAATAAAAGGTAATATTTATTGAGCACTTATTACCATATTAAATGCTTACAATCTTGTTTAAACTTCACAAAATCCTAGGATGTTTTTGTAGTTCACTGTTTGGATTCCTTTATTACAATTGCTATTGTTGCCCTATTTTATAGGTAAGAAAACTGAGGACCCAAACAGTCTAAATATGTCCATGAGTTTATGCAGCTGGTAGGTGGAAAAGAGGAGGCAGCCATCGGTGGCTCTAGGACTATGTTTTAACCTCTCTGTTACACTGCCTGCGGGAGGGAAGGGACAGAGTTTGGAACCTTGACCTGGACTATAGAAGAAATTAGGGAGTAGAGGAACTCTTCCTTGAGAAAATGACTTGTAAGCAATTCCCTTTTCTTTTCTCTTCCATTAGGATTCATATGTTGTTTTCACAAGAAAGGAACTCTAGAAGAAGATCTCCATTGTTCTCTCTGGAGACGGCGAACAGTTTAGTGGCAGAACAAGACTGCCTGGGTTAGCCTTCACTGTTTCCTCGGGGACAATGCAACCTCAGGCAAGAGTCTGTGAAAAGTGATGAAGACGTCTACCTCACAGATTTGTTAAATGGATTAAATGAGCTTATTTCTATAAAATGCTGGCACGTGCTCTATACCTCACAAATAGTTAATACATTTGCAGAGGATATAACTGCAAAATAACTACAGAGATTTTTCTTTGGTGGAATTGATCACAAATGACTTTGCTTAAGAATGCCTCCTAGTTCCAAAACATTTCTCTCCTTAAGTGGAGCATCAAGGTTATTGCAAGTAGCAGGGAGCAGGGTTTGGGATGAAATGGGCTGGGGTCTAGCTCTTGGGATTTGTGAAAAGAGCTTGGGATTTGACTTTAAACAGTTCAGATTCCAATCATGACTCTGCTTCTTGGATCTTAGACAACTTATTTAATATGTTTTTTCTCAATTTCCTTATTGATGCAATGAGAAAAATAACTGTATAATTCAAAGAATTTTTTTAAATAATAGAACTCAACATGAAATGGGGACTAAAATATTGACTTATAAATATTACCACTTATTAGCTGAGTAATTTAGGAAAAGCTGACTTATTTTTTAAATTCACTTTCCAACTATATATCAAGACATAATAGTTGTAGTATTTATATATAGGGTATTAGAGAAAGTAAAATGGTGTGCTTAGGTAAAGACAGAGAAACAAATGAGATAGAAATGAAAGCCCATTAAATTGCTATTTAATTGTTTATCAGATGTAGTAGTTGACTTATGTTTAGGGATCACATGCACTGAGGAGATACAAAGCTAGTGGCTCTGGAAGCTAACTTTCTTCCTCTTTTTGGTAGCATGCTAAGAGGTAGCAAGACTTTTGGCTGGTGTTAGCCTTCTGGGAGAGCAAAGCTCTTCCTAGGGTCCCTGCATGTAGAACTTGGCTGATGTACGTGACTACTAGAATGGTTCCTGGGGCTTAGAGATTCCTTGAAATCTATTTTGGAACTCAGAGAAGCAGGTGTTATAACTATAGGGACTGTATTATAACTATTTACCCTGATGTAGTGGCAGAGCTCATTCTCCCTTGGAGTATTCACTATTATGCATCTGGCCTGCTGGCTTAGGCAGGACTGGCTTTCCTCTAAAATCTCACCTTGGTGCAGGATGACCACCAGTGTCTGGCCTATGCTATTAAATGATGGCAGTACAATGTGTGTTCACTTTTGCTTCTCTCCTAAGTTTTTTTCCCAATAAACTCAATATTATGATTGTACCTGTGGCTGTATATCCATGAACCACTTAGAGGATGTGTACCCAAATGTGTCTTTAAATCCTATTCTGAGTTGCAAATATTCTCGCTGTAAGTGGCATGAGGGTCTGAGACTAACTTCTGGTGAATAGATACAATGAAAGAAATCATGAGCTGAATGTCCCACATATTCCTTATTTCAATGATCTCCCTGCTGCTTTTTTTTTCTTTTGCTGAGTAGCTGTGTATTTGCAGTTGAATCATGATTCATGCAAGTTAAATGCATATATGATTCAACTGTCTAATTTATTTTATGAGGGGTCTTGAGGATTTCAGAGAAAGGACCCATCCCACACTTGGGATAAGTGGACAGGTGGAGAATGGTGTCCTCTCTCTGAGGGCCAGGATGAAGGCAGTAGGGGTGATGGCCATTGATGAGAACAGCTGTGGATAGTGTGGTGACAGGTGCACACTTCTCCAAGCCAAAGTCACCTTTCAGAGGAGTCCTGCATTGGATAGGAACAGGTGCACTAGTGTCCCTGCTGTGCTCAGCCATTGCCTTGGAGTGGACAATGAAAAATATGGCCTTGGCACAAGTGTGGGGGTGAATCTAGTGGGCAGCAGCTGGGTCTGTCAACCATACTCTAGGCAGTGGGAGGTCTAAGTGGCATCTGTGATTGCTACAGCTATACTATGACCTGAGGGATCTAGTCTCTGGTTACTTCTGTGCCATATCACCAACCACTTTCCTGCTTTCCTGTTGGCCTCCTACCGCTTCCTGAACACTGCAAACAAGTTCTGGCCTCACAGCCTTTGTAATGATTATTTCATTTATCTGGATAATTCTTATCATGGAAATCTGTATGGTTGACTCCCTCAAGTTAATTTTCTATTCAAAGTTTCCTTATCAGAGTTGCCATCCTTGAGCACTCTATTAAAATAGCACAAGTTTCTTGTTCCATCATACATCATATTCCTCTCCTTTATTGCTCTGCAGTTCTATTTTCTGTATTTCCAGGAGAATGTAAGTATTTTGAGAGCAAGACTTTACTTTTGTTCTCTAATAAATAGTCTGCACCTAAGAATGAATGAATGAATGAATTCTGTGCTTCAATCAATCCACACACTCTCTCTTATTGAGTATCCTTATCCACTGGGCTGGCGATCTACTTCTTTAAGACACGTGCCAGTAAGAATTACTTTTGTAATCCACTGAAGAATCTCTACCAGGGGCATAGATGATAAGGGCTCTGACTGATATTTAATTTCATGAGGCAAATGAGTGGGGAATACTACTTCTTTATTTTTTTAAGTCTACTTTATAGACACAGTCTTAGACCCCAGGGAACCTTTCTAACAGCACAACACACTCCAGTTGCTGAATCAATATAACATCTTTGTTTAGTTTTTAACACCCCTGTGCTTTGTTTTGCTCATCGCTGCACAGTTATGCTCAGGATGCTAGCACACTCCCCGCCACCATCTCTACCCACAGAACTTCATTGTTCATCCTACTCAAGGCAAAATCCATCTTCTATCTTCCCTATATTTTTGGACTTTTGTGACCCCATGAGATTACTAGTTTCCATAGGTTTCAAAGACTGTACTAATCAGCATCTTGTACTATTCTAATGACCACATGGAATGCAATCCATTCTTCCAGATTATTACCATCAATGTTAAATAGAACTCAGTCTAAGCTCTATTCTTTTGAATCACCACTGGATACTTCTTTCACACACTTAGTCTGTTGCTGTTTATCATTATTTCTTGTTTATATTCCTCTCACCCGTTTTCCATTTGTGCGAATGTATTTGTGTGCCAGCCAATTTTGCTTCAATTTTAAAGCAGGATTTCATGAGATCCAATTAAGTATTTTTCTAATGTTCAAATATACAGTGTCTACTACAAGATTCCCTTAGTGCTCTAATTATGTAATGAAACTGCAAGAAAATCAATCATGTTCCTCTGGCATGGGCTGGCTGTTATAAACTCCTGCTGTTTACTGCTCATTCTGTGTTCTCTGGATTTTACAGAAACATTTTTCAGTATGCTTCAACTATTTTGATTACTAAACCTTGATCATACTTTTAAAAAAGGAAATCAATAAGTTGGCACTTTCTTATTTCTTTGTTCCATCTCAGTCATTTCTAATTTTAAAATGATGTCTAACATGAAATGAGTAATACCTCATTTTTCCTGACAATGAATATGTAGCCACATTATTATTTAGAATATATGTGGTTTTCCAAATAATTTTATTCATAAAGATTCAAAACCCCACAGCAGTTTCTAAGAAGATGATACTCTGTCCTATACAATGAGCCATGCTTTAGATTTGGGAATTTATTCATTTCATTCTGAAGAAAAGACACAGAATTGGTCAAAATATTAGTTTTCTCAGGTACTATAACAGAGAACCACGAATTTGGTGGTTTAAAATAACAAATTTATTTTTCCATAGTTTTGGAGGCCCTTGGTGCCGAATCAAGGGATTGCAGATGAAACTCCCTCTGGAGCCTTCCTGGCCTCTCCATTGCTCCTGGGAATTGCCAACCATCCTTGGCATTCCTGGACTTATAGCAATATGACTCGTCTCTCATCATTTGACCTTCTCTCTATGCCTTCTCTGTATCTCATTATCTCTCTATCCAAATACCCTGTCTTTTCCCTTGTGGAGAAGTCAGTCATTGGGTTTAGAGCCATCCTAAGCCAGTATGACCTCATCTAAACTGTATCACATCATCTGCAAATTTCCTGTGCTTAAGTAATGTCATTCTCAGGTACCAGGGGTTAGGACATCAACATATGTTGGAGAACACAATGTTACCCAATACAGCCAAGTTCCCCAGACTCTGAATATTTAGCCAGCGATAGCTCTGAAAATAAACCAGAAGGATAATCTGGTTTCCAGTTGTTTTCCAATCCCTGTTTGCTCTCCTACCCTGATGACCTTCAGAGGCCCATATTAGAGGCAGAAGCAAGTTCAGTAATTGCCCATTTTTCTTTCACCCACTCTTTTTCTTTTGCATGGAGTATCACTCTAATTATAAAAGAAACTGAGACAAATCTTCAAAAAGCAACATATCTTCTGGCAATGGCAGAGATAAATAGGAAATAGATTCCTCAAAATGAAGCTGTATGCCAAAGTAAGATCTTTAAACCTTTCCCATCTTCTTCTGAAAGTACAACCTCTTCCACCATGGCTAATTATACACTGAATCTCTAGCATAGTCATTAGATGGGGAAAATGAGCTGTCTATAGAGGTCTGAATGTTTCAATAATTGTTTTAATTATTTCGTAATTCAAAATAAGACTGCTAAAATCAGTAGTGTGGTGGTAAACTGGCTCTATTTAAAAAAAAAAAAACCTGACTTATAGTATTTGTTAACTTACAAGGTATAAATGACTAATTAGTACTGTGGTTATGATACCAGTGGTTTAACAACTGGCTTGCAAAGCCCTAAACAATTTCACAATTGAGCTTACTGAGCCAACATGAGTGGCTTAAGCACATCTCTGAACCAGCTCATCACCCACTTCACGGTAGTGCAGAAGGTCCCGCAGTGCTAGAGAAAGAACACTCGATGGCTTAGAATCTGGAAATGCAAAAGAAACACTCACCATCACAAAAATGTAACTGTTTTGAAAATTTAAAATATATATTAAATCAACAAAAGGTAGCATATGTAAAATTAGGAGCAATTTCAAAAATTATACTCCTTAATGTTGATGAAGATACACTGATAAGGGAATATCACAACAAAATTCTGGCAACTCTTTAAGTTAGTATAAACTTAACAGAAAAAAAATTGATAACTTTTACCCAAAACTTGGAAATTTTTTATGCCCATTTATAGGATAGCTGGTTTGCTATGCCCTTTCTGGATTTTTAAAATTAAAAATGATGTTAAACTCTTTAAAATGAATTTAAGCCTTTCTGATTATTACTCTCATAAACTTCAGCTACACTGTATCTTTTGCTATTTTTCAAACATAGTTAAATACCCTCCATACTTGACACTTAGCATTTTCTCTCCTGCACCTTCTCCCTGCTGATATTTACATGGTCTACTTCTTCATTTAACCCAAGTCTTCTCAAATGTTATCTTTTTGGAGGGAACTTTCCAGATGACCCTACCCAAAACAGTGCTACCTACCACCATCCCTGTCTATTCTCTTCTTCTGAATTATTTTTACTTTTAGTAATTATCACTATATAATATTATCTGTTAATTCATTTTTTTCTGTTTCCTCCTACTGTATAAGCTCCATAGAGCAGGGATCATATTTGTCTAATTCACTGCAGAATTGTCATACTTAAAACAGTACCTATCAGGCAGTAGGCACTCAATAAATATTTGTTGAAACAATAATTTGATGAATAAATGAATGAGTGAATAAGTCCTAAACATCTTTTCTGACTTACATCTTGTATGATTTGGGTTGAGGTGTGCCCCCAAACTCCTGTACCAATGGAAGAATGTTAGGAGGTGAAATGATTGGATTATGAATGCTGTGGCCTAATCAGTCCTTTAGAGTAGAATGGACTGGGTGGGTGTGACTGGAGGGATTGGTCACTTGGGGCATGTCCTGGGAGGCTGCATACCACTATAGCCCACTCTCTCTCTGTTTCCTGACCCCGCTATGAGCTGAGCAACTTTCCTCCCCTTGGCCCTTCCTCCATCATGTGCTGCCTTACCTTGGGCCGAAAGCTACAGAGTTAATCATCTATGGACTGAGATCTCTGAAACCCTGAGATTTTCCTCCTCTAAATTGTTTTTCTTGGGTATTTTATCCATAGTCATGTGAAAGCTAACTAAAACACATAATGTATTCTTTTTAAAACCTTTTGTGAGGATATAACAAAATTAATTTCATCAATGTCCCATTGAAGTGTGTTTTGGCAATTTTGACTGTTCCTCTTGTTTTGGATATCTTTTTGTATGTGCATTTTTATATACCTGCTAATCTTGATGTTAAATATCAAGAAATAGAATTTCTGGGTTAAGGGATATATATGTAGAATATTGGTAGATACTTCCAAGTCATCTTCAGAAAGTTCTATAGATTTCTATTCTTTTACTGATCATAAAAATCTTCTACAAATCTTTTAAAATTGTTATCAGTGCATTATAATTATACATAATAGTAGGATTCATTATGGCATATTTGTACTTGTACATAATTCAGATTATTTCATTCCCTAGTACTTCCCATTTCCCTCCTCCCCACCCCTTCCTACTGGGTTCCTTTAGAATTTTCTTTTTGTTCCTCCTTTCTTCTCTCTAGCTTCCACATATGATAGCAAACATATGACCATTGACTTTCTGAGTCTGGTTTATTTTACTTAATGTAATGCTTGCAAGTTCCATCCATTTTCATGCAAATTACACAATTTTGTTCTTTATGGCTAAATAAAACTTCATCGTGTATATGTACCTATTTTTCTTTAACCATTCATATCATGACGAATACCTAGGTTTATTTCATAATTTGGCTATTGTGAATTGTGCTGTTGTAAACATAGGTTTTCCTATGTCACTATAGTATGCTGAATTTAATTTCTTTGGAAAAACACCAAGGAGTAGTATAGCTGGGTCATATGGTGGTTTCATTCCTGTCTTAAAATGTAATATTTTGGATATTTAAAAAGAAAACCTGCTAATAAATAAGTCCAGATGGATATTTCAAATTCATTATGAAAACTACAGGTAATTCAAACACACACAAACCACAGGATTGATGACGGAATACCAGAATTTTCATCTTTACCTGAATAAGACAAAGATGCTCATCAGAGATGGGAGCTGGATGGTGCAAGCCTTTGGAGAGGTGGCTGAGGCATAAGATGATGAGTTAAACAATGAGGGTCAGCAGAGCTTTCCATACATGGATGTGAAGTTGTATAATGTACAAGAGTACATATGTCAGAAAATGTCATTTGACCTATAGACAGCACAGATTTATGAATCTGACATGACATATTTTTAGAGATAGCAGGAAACCATCTTATTTCAATAAATGAGATTTTTTTCCCCAATAAACAATTTTTCTAACAGATGAAATTGGAAACAAAAGAAACTGTTTTGAGGAAGAATGTATCATTTAAATTTGCTCAAACTTTCAAAATGGGCAAGTGATGATTGATTATGAAGAATGGTATCAAAGCATGGCCTAGCTCAGACTATCCAGGAGCTGAATGGAGCTAAGCAGGTAATGGACTATCCATGACCACCGGAGTGAGCTCTGTATACTGATGAGCCATAACATCACTTTTCTCCATGTAGTCTGGTGAGGACCATTTATTGACAGTTGTCTATCAATTGACAGCTAAAGATTATCCTGAAGAAATGAAGCCTGGCTATACTTTGAGACTATTGAAATTTATCACCTTATCTCCCCAGAGTATATACAAGTCTCTCTAAACAGATGGGAGGATTTTTGATACCAGAGAGGTAGTGGTATGGAAGAAAACCTCCCAGTGTCTATTGCCAGATGAGCCAGGTTGGTCACGTGTACATATACCAATGTCATGATATTTTTTGATAATTCTAAGAAATTTAAAATACATACATATGTGACTCTTGGCAAGTATGTGGAAATAAATTCCAGGTATAGAATTCTCTAGAACAAATTCAGGCTTTCTCTGGCTTATCAACTTCTTATACACACAAATGATTGACTGATGCTGCACTATGGTGAAGAAGAGGCCCCTCTTGTCACCATAGGGAAAGAGAGGTGTTCTTGGAGCTCTGAAACTCCAGACATTTTAAGCCAATCCCATAGGAAAAGAATATTTCTCAGCTTTTGATTGTTTCTAGAACACACCCACATCCGAAGCACATACTACATGCGTTGGATGCATTTTCCATCTAAAAAAATGTTATAAATGATGTTAGCATTGCCTTTTAAAACCACACTGTATTCATATTCTTTACTTGTTCTTTTCACTTAATGTTCTCATGTAACATTATAAAACATTGTAGGCTTAAATGATAATCAGGAAAATATGTAAGAGGATTTTAAAATGATTCAAAACATAATCATGAACTAAAACTAAAACTAAGAAGTTACTGTGACTTGAGAGAATTTGAGTTAAAAGCTGAAAAAGATCTTAGATATTTTTACTCATCTATTCAATAAGTATGTATTAGACATCTCATATGAAGCATTTTTGTGAGCTTTTCTGAAAGGTAGAAAAGAAAATGAGAAGTATGGAATGAAGTACATGTGAAAACTATAGTTACTAGAAATGGAAGGAGAAAGAGAGAGAGAGAGACAGACAGACAGAAGTTAAATAATAAGAGCCAACATATTGCCTGGGCCAATAGTGAGGAGAAGAGTCTCTAAGTGTTACAGAAAAAGTAGTTGTGAATGTAAGTGTAGAGCAGGTTTCTTAGAGGAAGCGGAATTTGAGCTATTTTTTAGGGTAGGAAGAATTTTTCAATTCATTAAACAGCATGAGCAGTGACTTGTGGACTGAAGATAAACATGAACTCCATTTCTTTAACTACCAACTCAAATGGAGCAAATGGTACATTTTGAATAGTAAGTTTGGATACTGGGAGGGAGGGGAACATTGAAGGTACCAGATAATGGAATGCCTGAAAATCTCAGCAGGGACATTGATTTTAACCCTCCAGACATCAGGAAATTGTTGTCAGTTGTTACATTAGTCAGGGTTCTCTGAGAAATAGAACCAATATGTAATATTTATTATAAAGAATCAGATGAAGTTGACTACGGAAACTGACAAGTCCCATGATCTGCCTTTGCAAGCTGGAGCCATAGAAAAACCAGTGGCATAAGTTAAGTCTAAAGGCATAAGTTTGAGTCTAAAGGCATAAGTTTGAGTCTAAAGGCCTGAGGATCAGGAGCACCAATAATATGAACCCAAGGATAGAAAGATCAATGTCTCAAGCAGCAAGAAAGAGGAAGTAAATTTCATCTCTGCCTTTTGTTCTTTTCCACAGATTGGTTGATGCCTACCCACACTTGGAAAGGCCAAACTGCTGCCCTCAATTCACCAATTCAAATGCTATTCCTTCTAGAAATACCCCACAGACACACCTGAAAATAATGTTTAACAAGATATCTGGCTGGGTGCGGTGGCGCATGCCTGTAATCTCAGCTGCTCGGGAGGCTGAGGCAGGAGGATCTCGAGTTCAAAGCCAGCCTCAGCAACTTAGCGAGGCCCTAAGCAACTCA
>JAJEJO010000175.1:908062-961318 GCA_020662805.1 Glaucomys volans | reverse complement strand
GAGTTCAAAGCCAGCCTCAGCAACTTAGCGAGGCCCTAAGCAACTCAGTGAGACCCTGTCTCTAAATAAAATGCAAAATAGGGCTGGGGATGTGGCTCAGTGGAGGAGTGCCCCTGGGTTCAATCCCCAGTACCAAAAAAAAATGCATTGAGTACACCACATCTACAGAACACCATAGCTTAGCATCACAGAGCATGATAGAGTACTGGTTGTTTTCCCTCATAATCATGTGATTGACTGGGAGTTGTGGCTTGCTGCCACAACCCAGTATCACCAGAAAGAATTGGACCGCATATTGCTATCCCAGGACAAGATCCAAATTCAAAGTACTGCTTCTACTAAATGTACTAAATGCATATGACTTTCACACCATTGTAAAGTCAAAAAATCATAAGTTGAATCATCATATGTTTGGTACCATCTGAATCATAGCCAAATAGCAAAGTTTTAATAAACTTTAGGGTCTGTAGAACTCAGAGCTTATAATAGGATCAAAGAGAAGGGATCATAGAGCAGAGAAGTGAAGAAATAAAACTGGAAAAGCAGAAGAGATTTTGAGTCAATGGAAGACAAGCACCTAAGGCAAATCTTGCTGGAAGTGGTATTGGTGGTGTGTTGCGAACCACTGATAGGTGGCTAGAGGTAGAGCAACCCAGAGAAGAAGGGGTGACTGTACAAATGCACATTTATTTTAAGGTAATCAAGTTGCTGGCTACTAGCATAATAAAAATCATGTGAATAGGACAAAGTAGTGTCTGATGATAAGAGTTTACATTTCTTAGCTACTATTACTGGTAATAATGGTAGTTATAAAAATGATAATTGCTCTCTTCTTTGTCCTCATATGGTAGAGTTGAAGTTTATTTTCTGGCACCTTCCCTAAACTGGGTTTCTTGAGGGCTAGGCTTTATTTCTGATCCTTGATATGAAAAATGAATGAGTGTCTGGCTATATAGTAGGCCTTCAATCTTAATTATGAAATAAATATCAATGAATGCATGAAAGAATGGTGTGTGAATGATGGAGAAAGACAGGGAAGAAAAGAATATAGATTTAAGTATTATAGGCCAGAATATTCCATCATAAAGACTTTTCAGGCAGATGATATAATAAAACTGCAAACCATTGCATAAAGCATCAAAGTGCTTTTATTTAGTAAACCTCTGTTTTAGTCAGCTTTATCACTGATTTGACTAAAAGACCTGACAAGAACAATTTTAAAGAAGGAAAAGTTTATCTGGGGGCTCATGGTTTCAGAGGTCTCAGTCCATAGATAGTAAGCTCCATTCCCTGGGGCCAGAGGTGAGGCAGAACATCATGGTGGAAGAGTGTGGTGGAGGGAAGCAACTCACAGGATGATCAGTTAGCAGAGAGATTCCACTGGCTAGAAACAAAATATATACCACAAAGGTACATCCCCAATGCCTACCTTCTCCAGCCACACTCTACCTGCCTTCATTTACCACTTAGTTAATCCCCACCAGGGAATTAATTCACTGATGGAATTAAGGTTCTTCAGGGTTTTTACCCCTGAATATTCTTTCATTGTCTTACACATAAGTTTTTTGGGGACACCTATTATCTAAGTCATTATAACCTCCTAGATATGAGTCAGGAAAATTTTGTATATGTACCCTCAAGGATATATATTACAAAAGAAGGTAAAGCTCCAATATAAAGCCTTATCTCTTAACAGATTAAGTTGTGCTGTGAGTAGGATTCTGTTTTATATATATAAAACAGAAAACAAACCTAGATGATGTCGATCAATATAACCCTGACATCAGGTTATCATTTCATCTTCACAATGGGAAATTGAACAAAGATCATTATCTTAAGTCCATTCTCCTTTCATAAACATTGAAGCAAATATAAATAGTTCCTGTGGTGAACATTTGTCCCAAGATTCCTGGGACTCCTTTTGGGTATGTGCTCCCATGAAATGAGATGCAACCGTGTGGCTTGCTTTGACCAAGGCATGTGAGCAGCCCTGATGAAGATACCCTGGAGAGCAAAGTGTATAATGTTGGGGGACATGTTCACCACACTCTTGTCCCTGCTTGGTAGATTCTGAAGCACCATATTGAAAGTGCCACCATTGCATGATGGAGCCTTTGTCATTCTGTGTCCGTGAACACATATGACAACGGCACACCCTGTTGATTCCCACTGGACACAGTTTGAATGAGAAATAAATGCTTTCAGCCACTGATTTTTTTTTTTTTTTTTTTGCAGTTGGTTGTTACCACAATAAAACCAGCCTATCCTGGTTGATAAAATCCTTCTATCTTTCTAAAAAAAAAGAGAAAGTATTTTTCCCCTATAATTCTAAGATTGCTAGAGCAAAGTTACTATATATCTATGTTATTGCCTCTGTATAGATAAAGTTAAAATACACTAAAAGGTTTATAGATCTTTCCTTTTTCAGCTGAAGGATTAAAGCTGCATTTCATAATTTGTTGTGTTTTTTCTATTCCATGGACACCAATAGTGTCTCTATATTTTAGTGTGCCTAAGGGAAATTATTGATAGTTTTGCTTTTACTATTTTATGTCTTTTTGAGAAAGGTGGTTTGTTTTTATTTTATATTTATTTGCTCTCAGTTCAACATTAAGAAAAGGATATAAAGATCTATGACATGCAAATAAAGGAATATTTGCTTTAGTCCAATATAGAATGTAAAAGGCCAATTTCATTTTTTTTGTTGTTGTTTCTGAAGATTGAAGTCAAGGAAAAATGACATAAAAACCCAACTAGGTTATGGGTTCATGTTTGATACATATTATTCTTTATTTCCATAAAATCTTCTTTTAAATGTTCATTTTGCATGCAAATGCATAATGCTGCTTTTTTTCCGCTCAGTCTCACACACATCTCAGAATCCCCTGTGAGCTATCAGCCTGGGAGAACAGTCCTTTAAGATTCTGCTGTCTCTATTCATTGCATATACTGTAGCTTTGTACGTGTTTATTTTGCTAGTTATATGTGTTCAGGCAGGAATTCAAATATGTGATTCTCATTCTGGCTTTCCAAGGGAATTCTCCTGAGGGGAGAAAAACAATGTACATGTTTCTCTTCTTATTTGACAAAACCAAAAACAATCCTGGATTTAGACCCTTACAAGGAAATGTGTTCCACACAGTAAGAGCAAAGGACTGGCTTTGTTTCTCTTCCAGCTTTGAATCTGACCTGCTTTTATTAAGGGAAAATATAGACAACATAGTATTAACTCTAAATCCAAGTCTGCTTTTTCCCACTCCATTGCCAGGCAGGAAGGAGAGAGCATTTCCAGACGAGTAACATTTTCTAGCAGAAGAATGATGGGGCCATGGTCATACTTCGTGCCTGAGAATCACTGATAAAATCTTTTCATGTTGGGACTCTGTTAAGAAAAGCATGCCTGTCATCAAGGACAGGAAATGCTTAAAATGTTTAAAAGGGGGGGAAAATAAACAGTTTCAAAACCAGTTTAGGAGAAAATGGTATGACTCGTGGAAATACCCTCCTTAAAGTCAGAGAGCTCTAATAAGGTTTCCTGGGCCCATAAGTGCATGAAGTTCATAAAAATGTCCGCACCGACCAATTATGATTACTCTCTGCCTTTAATTACTTTTCAACTGATGTGGAACTCAAGATATTATCAGCGTCTACTCTGCTGAGGTAGACAGTTGAGCCATACCGTCTAGAGCAGAAACTGAACAAAAAAGAAAAAGAAAAAAAATCAGGATGATGAATAGAGAATGCTGCTTGAAAAAAATTTGAAAATTTTTTGATATGGTCTTTGTTGGACATTTCCTCCCCTTATCTGCTTGTATTTTCGTTTTCGAGTTGATAACTCCCAGACTGGGTTGAAATGCGGTGATGTTTCTGCCATTCTCTTCGGAGTTCATTGTGACTTTTTTTTTTTTTTTATCATCAGCAGAAATAGAGGAAGACTGAATTAAACAGGAGCCGCAGAACTTGCGAGTGCGATAACAATACAAATGGATTTTCTCTAACAGAGAAAAACAGCTGTCTCCATTATTTGAATGCTTCACCTTTCTCCATTCCATTAATTGGGTCTTTGATCACAAGCTGAGGTGGAGAGGCCCTGATAAGGAATAGGTTATTAGTAAAGTAGCCTAAAGGAATGAATTGGGCCTGGTACTTGCTGCAGCAGATGAGATAAACTCATAATGCCCGTGTGTGTGAGTGGTGGAGAGTGATAGGGCCTCCGACTGCCCTGAACTGCTTGCAAAGGGAGAAGACTAATACTCTAGTGCTATGATAGCTAATGCAGGATATAAATTTAGCTCCCGGGAATGGAATAGGATAAAAATTCCATAAAGAGTTTTCTGTAAATGGCTTACACTTTTATATCAAACTGTGACAGAGTAGTCACTAAAAAAAAAATAAAATAAAATAAAATAGTTTCTTGATCTCACTATATGTTGAACACAACTGGAGGCTTTCGTATAAGAAGGAGAAAAAATGACTGTTAAATTTGTTCACCAAGACATTAATAAGAGCACCCTTTGAAGTGCGGTAAAGCTAAATTGGAGGAATTAAATTTGATTGAATCTAAGCCTGTTTATTTTTCATTTCTGCAGAGCGGGTGTTGAGTGATTTGTAATACTTCATTGGAAATCTTCAGGAACTTGCTATCATGTAATCCATTTTTTTTGCTGAAGAATACGACCGCAGGGGACAAGGCCATATTGGTTTGTTGTTAATGTACTGGAAAGAGGTACTATGGAGAAAACAGTTAATATTAAATTACGAACACAAGGTTATCTTTCTGCCGCACATGCTCCACTGCCCTAGGCAGGGGTAATCTGTTAATAGCATTCAGCCAAAATGACACCATTAAGGAACTGAAGCTACACATCTTTTGCAAGCTGAATGATGTATAAAGCTGGTTTTCTATCATCCTAGATGCAATAAATTATCCATGCTGCTAAAAATTGATACAAGACAGAAGTTTGATAGAACCAGCACCCAGACATAAATGGAAGGCCAGCCTGGCAGGAAAGGACATGAAGATGTGAGTGCGGCTGCCAGGGTGTTTTCATCTGAGGTGTTCTCTTGACTCCCAGCTCTGACTTTTCAGGCTTTAGGGACCTTGGTGGTAGAGAGTGCGGAGGAGTGACCGAGCAAGACAGAAAATGAGTAACACATATGATTATGTACATGAATACCTCGGGAAGGTTTGGATGTCAGGTCACCTTTGAAAGAATCATTGCATTTCAGAAAGCTTCAGTTTCTGATGACCAAAGTCTGAGTATGGAGTGAAGGACGTTACAAGGGGCTTGCATTGTGAAGTCACCTGACTCTGTGTGATGCATTAGGAAACCATAATCTGCTCATACTCATTGCCTTTCCTATTATTTGTCCCATCAACATGCAAAATAAATAGCTGGGGAAACATTTTAGGATTATTTCCCGTGATAGTTTTTCTCATTTTAAATTAATACAAATGCTTAATGGACTTGAGAAACAGAGAGCATCTATTTGCCCTAGAAGAATTCCTCACTATGTCAGGAAAAGCAATTTTTCTAAACTACAGCAGTGATACCAGTGAAACAATTAAAGTGTATATTAAGTCATCATCGTACATTTTCGCTACCTTTTCTGCCCTGGAAGGTACTGGAGGTGTAAAGATAAAAGAAGATCTCCTCTCTTAAAACCCCATCATCCAGTGGAAACTCACACAATCACAATGAAACATTAGAAGGAGGGCAATGAGAGCCAGGAGGAAGGAGACCCTACACCTGCTAGGGGAGCCAAGCCTGGTTTCAGAGAAGGAACTTGATTTGCTGATCTACAGAGGAATTAACTGATAAAGCAGCCCTGTTCTTCATCATATTTCATTAGTGTAGAGTTAGCCTTATGCAGGGCACATAAACACATAACTATGGTTAGAGAATAGGATGCAGGCCATATGCCAAAGAACACATGAGGTTTTTCTAGAAACCCAGAAATGAAAGGCTCATGCTGGACAAAGTGGCCTGCATTAGGTCCAGGGCATCACCTCCAGCCTCTTTCTCTCTTTGCTCTCATTTGTCAAGTACAGTGTGCTCTGTGGCTCAGGTCTCCATCCATTCGGCATCTTGCCATGTGATCTATTCTGGAGAGCACAGCTGTAGAGAACTGTAATTTTGGACGTTCATCTCTTCCAGGCTTCTTCACTCACACTTTTGCCTCAGTTTTGTCCCCTCCAAATGCTTCTCTGAGAGGGGACAAGAGTGATCTAAGACAAATGTTGAACTGCCACTCCCCAGTTTAACCTTTTACTGTGATGACCTTTAAGACAAAGTCCCTTGATGCAGCTTCTGGAGTTCAGTGTGTGCTGGCCCTGCCTCCTCTTGAGCCTCCACTCTGGTTGCTCCAGCCACCATTCCTGGCATCTGAGACCTAACTTCTGGAACTACTTCTGGTTTCCCAGTTTGCCAATCTCTGGAGCCTCTATTATTGGTTGTCCCAGTTTATATTCTCTTCCAATATCATCCCATCCCAGCCCTTTCCCTGCATAATTTGAATTAATCATTGAAATGCTGGAACTTTCCCTGGCAAATGAAAATAGAACTAGACACCCTTGTCCTGTATTTTCCAGTCCTGAGGGGTGTGCATTTTATGGGGGTAGCAGTGTGGCTGTGTGCACTTCATGTCCCCAGTTCTCAGCACAATGCCAGGCACATGGAGCAGTACACATTTGTGAAATGTTAGAAGTAGGTGGGCAGTAAACAAGCAGTGTCCTGGAGAAATGGTTGGGAAGGATCATAGGAAGCTCGTCAGGACTATGGGGTATCCTTTAAGACCCTTCTCACGAATGGGAGCCGAATTAAGACAGAAGCATAGAGTTATTTTTAAATTGAAGTGTGTTGTTATGAAATAAATTTTTTTTGGAAAAAGACAAAGAAGAGATTGTGCAGTAAAGTTTGGTGGTTAAACTGACAATTATTTTATGCTAAATTGTTCAAACCAAATTTGGATATTCCCCACATTTGCCAGACAGTTGCCAAACTTTACACTTTATTTTGTTCCATGTGAATATTTTGAAATCATAAGTGGTAGACTTGAAGTAGCCATAATGCAGAGAGGTTATTTTTAATGCATTATACCAAGACTATATATGAACACCATACTGAAGAAGCCAGAGCATAGTATCATCTAACAATTGATGGAACTGCGTTTACTTAGTCCTTATCTTTTTCCAAAACCTGGAAGACCAAAGGATAATGGATGGTGTGGACCTGCAAAGTGTTCCCAACCAGGGAGAAAAAACTGAGAAGTGGACAGTAGATTACAATAAAGTGTCATAAATGTTATGACAGGGTGCTATGTAGCGCAGATCCTGGGGAAAATGAGAGAAGGGAAATTTCTTAGGGGAGATGACAGTTGCATTTGAAAAACCCAAGAGTAATGAGTAAAGAAAAATAGAAAAAAATATGTTTTATACAGTAGAAACAGCAAAGAGACAGTCAAAGGAAGGATGTTAAACAGTGAATTTCACTTTTATGTTTATCTATAAAGCAACAATTAAAAATAATAAAGGAAGATCAGTAGAGTAGAGGAAAGGGGGAAAGGGAGAGGAGGAAAGGAAAGAGGAAGTACCAGGGACTGAAAGAAGCAAATTATATTCCATGCCTGCATGATTATGTCACCATGAACCTCACTATTATGTGTAAATATAATTTACTAATGAAAACATTTGAAAAAGAATTTCCTGGGCTACTATTTGGCATTGCCAGGAATTTTCAGAAGAGCTCTGTTCTCAACTATGTTCTGTCATTGTCCTTAAAGAATATTCACAATTATTTAACAAACAACGTGAAAACTACAGAACACTGAAAATAGAAACTGAAGACGACCTTAGAAAATGGAAAGATATACTATGCTCTTGGACAGGCAAAAGTATACTGTCAAAATGGCCATAGTGCCAAAAGTACTATTCAGAATGCAATTCCTCTTAAAATTCCAATGATATTCTTTATAACTATAGAAAAAATAGTCATGAAATTCATTTGGAAAAATAAGAGGCCCGGAATAGTCAAAGCAATCATCAGTGAGAAAAGCGAAACAGGAGGCATCACAATATAGTAACAAAAACAGCGTGGTATTGGCATCAAAACAGGCATGAAGAACAATGGAATAGAGTAGAGGACACAGAGACAAACCCACATAAATGCAGTTATCCCACGCTAGATAAAGGTGCCCAAAACATACATTGGAGAAAAGATAGCCTCTTCAAGAAATGGTGCTGGGAAAACTGGAAATTCATATGTAGCAGAATGAAATTGAACCCTTCTCACTCATCCTGCACAAAACTCAACTCAACGTGGATCAAACACCTAGGTATTAGACCAGAAACCCTGTACCTACTAGAAGAAAATGTAGACCCAACTCTCCATCATGTCAGCTTAGGAACTGACTTCATCACCAAGACTCTTAAAGCACAAGACGTAAAATCAAGAATCAATAAATGGGATGGTATCAAACTAAAAAGTTTCTTCTCAGCAAATGAAATAATCATGAACAAGAAGAGAGAGCCTACAGAATGGGAGAAAATCTTTGCCACCCACACCTCAGATAAAGCATTTATTTCCAGGATGTAAAAAGAACTCCAAAAGCTTAATACCAAAAAACAAAAACAAAAAGCCTAATCAATAAATGGGCAAAGGAACTAAACAGACAATTCTCAAAAGAAGAAATATGAATGGCCAATAAATATATGAAAGAAATGTTCAACATCTCTAGCAATTAGAGAAATGCAAATTAAAATTACACTGACATTTCATCTTACTCCAGTCAAAATAGCAATAATCAAGAATGCAAGGAACAATAAATGTTGGCAAGGATGTGGGGAAAAGGGTATACTCATACCTCATTGGTCAGATAAAAACCACTCTGGAAAGCAGTATGGAGATTCCTCAAAAAACTAGAAATGGAACCATCATTTGACCCCATATCCCACTCCTTAGTATATATCCAAAGGAGTTAAAATCAGCATACTACAGTGATGCAGCCACATTAGTATTTATAGCAGCACAATTCACAATAGCTAAGCCATGGAACCAACCTAGATGCCCATCAACAGATGAATGGATAAAGTAATTGTGGTAAATATGCACAATGGAATATTACTCCACCATAAAAAAGAATGAAATTGTGGCATTTACTGTAAGTGGATGGAACTGGAGAATACCATGTTAAGTGAAATAAGCCAGTCCCAAAAAACCAAAGGCTAAATGTTCTCTCTGACATGTGGATGCTAAGCCACAATAAGGTGGCGGGGGGTGAGTGGAAGAACAGAAATTCAGTGGATTAGACAAAGAGGAATGAAGGAAAGGGAGGGGGGATAGGAATAGGAAAGAAAGTGGAATGAACCTGACATAACTTTCCTGTGTACATATAAGAATATACCACACTGAATCTTAACGTTGTGTTCATCCATAATACTGGGATCCTAATTAGAAAAAGATATACTCCATACTTTTTTGTATAAATATATCAAAATAGATTTTTACTTTCATGTATAACTAAAAGGAACAAATAAAATTAATAAAAAAAATTCAAGACTGTTGGATCTAACAATGGTACTGGTTTCCTAGACTGCTCACAAGACACACAAAGTCTTCTGTGTTATGGTCCTTGCTTATTTCTCTAGTAACAACCCTTTCCATCTTTCTCCAACAATACCATGCTTGTTGCTTCTTCCCTAACACAGTGTAGCTCCTTTCTCCAAAGTCTTCACAGATGGCATTCTCCTCTGACAGATGCAGCACATCAACCTGGCTGCCACCCAACTCCTTTTCCTTCCATCTCTGATGCTCTCCTCTCATGTTTCAGTTGCAAAAAGAACAGCCTGAATTCATTTATTCCATAAGAATCTATCAAGCATCTCCAAGTACTTAGAAGCATATACCTAGGAGCCTGAAGCCTCGTGATTGAATACTGTCTTCAGGAGTTATTAGTTGCATGAACTTGGGCAATTTACTTAACCTCTAAATATGCTTGAGGTTTCTCATCTGTAAATTGGGGATAATCATAATACATATCTGATAGGGACTGAACAGAAGTAAAATGAAATGATACTTTTTAAAAAAATCTGTAGAGCCAGGTACAGTGGCACATGCCTATAATCTTAGCTACTTGAGAGCTACTGGACAGGAGGATTGCAAGTTCAAGGCCAGCTAGGTCAACTCAGCAAGACCCTCTCTCAAAATAAAACATTTATTTATTTATTTATTTGTGGTATCAGGGATTGAACCCAGGGATGCTTAACCACTGAGCCACATTCCTGGCTCTTTTAAATTTTTTATTTGGAGACAGAGTCTCACTAAGTTGCTTAGGGTCTTGCTAAGTTGCTGAGGCTGGTTTTGAACATGCCATCTTCTTGCCTCAGCCTCTCAATTTGCTGGGATTACAGGTGTGCACCACCATGCACACAGAAAATAAAAAATAAAAAAAACTATGAATTTAGCTGCACAGTAGAGTTCTTGCCCAGTGTGTTGGAGACCCTGGGCTTGACTCTCAGAACCATATACACAGGCACACGCACATTTACAACATCTTACCATTTTAATAACTCAGAACATTTAGTAACATTGTGATGGTAATCATCACAATGGTTAGCTATTATTATGAACCAAACTATAAGCTTAGATAGCAAAGACGGAAAAATGTATAACACAGAGCTCCTGTCATGAAGGATTTCATAATCTCCTGAAAAGCAGGCATGTAACCAGATATTAATACAAGAGTATGGTTTCTTCCGTGAGATGTTCAAGGTGATGCTTGACTTTCTGAAGAAAGAGCAGTTTCCTACATTTTGTAGAATTATCGATATGGATATTCAAATCTGTCTGAAATCTTTTGGAAGACCACCAGGTATTATTCACAGTCTGTGTAAGTTTAGACTTCAAGTGTCAGCATAAATCAGAAGAACCTAATATAAAATGATTATTGTACCAGGCACGGTGGTGAACACCTGTACTCTCAGTGGCTCAGGAGGCTGAGGCAGGAGTATCGCAATTTCAAAGCAAGTGTCAGCAATTCAGTGAGATCCTGTCTCAAAAACAAAAAAATATAAAGTTCTGGGGATGTGGATAAGTGGTTTTGGTGCTCCTGGTACCAAAAAAAAAAAAAAAAAAAAAAAAAAAAAGAACTGGTTTCCTCTTATCAGTAGCAGTTCCAAAGGTGGTACTATGATCAAGTTCTGGACAATGAATCACAAAGGAAAGCCTATGCAAGAGTTCTGATAAAAAACAAACAAACAAACAAAACACAACCTCCCTATATAAGTAAAGACGCAAGAAGAAGCCTGATGTAATGCTACAATTTTGTAATCCCAGTGGTCCAGACACTGGACCAGCAGGAGGATCATAAATTTGAAGTCAGCCTCAGCAAGTTAGTGAAGTCCTAAGCAACTTAGAGAGATCCTATCTCTAAATTAAAAATAAAAAAAGTGTTGGGGGTGTGATTCAGTGGTTAAGCATTCCTGGGTTCAATCCCTCAATTCCTGCTACCAAAAAAAAGATTATTGCGACTAAGCACTAGATTTAATTAAATTAAATTCAGTGAAAAAGCACACTTGGAATCATAGACTGCCAAGGGAAAAGGAACCACACAAGGCCATCTAGTTCTATGCCTCTGTTTCACTGCTGTGGGAACTATGATCCCCTCAATCCCTGGACTAGGACCACGCAGTATGTAGTTCCTGAAACAGCATAGAAGGTAGATCTAAATTTTTCTGAGTCTTAATTTAGCTCCTTTCTCTGATGGCATAACCATCCCATTGGTTTTGTTCTTTTATAACAGTGATTTGTTTCAAAACCTGAACAAACTTCTACTAACCCAAACAAAGTTAAATTAAGCATGACTTTTCAATCTCTTGCTTTTCAACTGACTTTCTGGTGTACCCTTCCTTCTGGGTTGGGTATACCCTATGCATCCTCCAGAACCCGGAATACACCTCCTGTTCTCTGAATAGCCAGCTCTGAGGGCACTCCTCCAAAACCACTCCTTCCTTTTCCATTGTTACTCAGCTGAATTTTCTGAACCTCTATTTATGGCATTTATTGTTGCCTGTACTTGTATTAGTCAGCTATTTCACTGCTGTGACTGAAAGATCTGACCAGAACAACTATAGAGGAGGAAAATTTTATTTAAGGGCTCCCAGTTTCAGAGGGCTCACTCCATGGACAGTCCATGGACAGACTTGAGGTGAGGCAGGACATAATGGCAGAAAAGGGCGGCAGAGGGAAACAGCTCACATGATGATCAGGAAGCAGAGAGAAAGACTCCACTTGCCAGATACAAAATATATAGCCCAAAGCCACACCCCCAGTGTCCCTCTCCTCCAGTCACACCCTACCAGCCTTCATTTACCACTCAGTTAATCCCTACCAGGGAATTAATTCACTGCCTGGGTTAAGACTCTCACACCCCAATCATTTCTCCTCTGAACCTTCTTGCATTGTCTCACATGTGAGCTTTTGGGGACACCTCACATCCAAACCATATCAGTACTGTTTCATGTTTCTTTAATTAGTTAACTAATTATTTGTAGGACAGAGGATTGAATCCAGGGACACTGTCCCATTAAGCTACATCCTAAACCCTGTTTATTTTTTTATTTTAACACTGATTCTTGATAAATTGCTGAGGCTGGCCTTGAACTTGCCATCCTCTGGCCTCAACTTCTGGAATTGCAGGAATTATAGGCATATGCTACAATGCCTGGCTTATGTCATGCTGTTTTGGATTGCTTCATATATATAAGTGTTTTCAAGTGAAAACATTGATCATAAAGCCTTTGCAAGTAGCTTAACACCATATTACTAGGTATATAAGATATTCAAGCACAATGAATGGAACTGACCTAAATTTAAGTCTTCCTCTAAGTTCTAGGTCATTTGAAGAAAAAAATGTAACTTTCTCATTTTTCTATGTGTTTTGGAAGTAGTGTTTAAGGTCTTGCTTTATGCTATTAGTAAAAAGTTGAGCTTTTGTGTCATTTTTTAGCAAATTAAAAGACTAAAATCCTTGAGCAATTAACAACCCCATAGTTGATTCATTCATTAATCATTCACTCAACAAATTGAGCAAAAACACTTGAAGACAGATCCCAGTGAAGACCAGCAGAAGTTGTAGAGGTTGAAGTCCTAAGTAAAGTGGTTATTCAACTGGATTTAGGATGCTCTCTGCTCCCCAGTTCTTGCCTTCAACCTATGTGTGTGTGTGACTCTGAATCACTTCTCTTCTTATAAGGATACTAGCAATATTGGATTATCCTCCCTTTTCCTTACTCTGATATGAGTCCATCTTAACTTACATCTTAATTGTACCTGCAGATTATTTCTAAATACGGTTGTATTCTTAGAAACTAGGGTTAGAATTTTGCCATATATTTTAGGGGGACACAATTCAAGACACAACACCTACTTTTTAACATTGCTCTTGCTCTTTCTCCATTTGCTAAAAATTTAATTTTTCTTCTGGTGTCATTTTATTTCATCATGAAGAACTTTAAGCATCTTTTGAAAAGCTAGTGTATTGATAAGGTATTATTTTAATTTTACATCATCCAAAAATGTTTTTGTTTTTCTCTCATTCTTAAAAGATAATTTCACTGTGTTATGGTTTGGATGTGAGGTGTCCCCCAAAAGCTCACGTGTGAGAAGTGCAAGATGATTCAGAGGAGAAATGATTGGATTGTGAGAGTCTTAGCTAATCAGAAAATTAATCCCTGACGGAATTAACACAGTGATAATTGGAGGAAGGTACTGTGTGACTGGAGGGAGGGGTTCATTGGGGGCATGGCTATGGGGTAAATATTTTGTATCTGGAGAGTAGAGTCTCTTTCTGCTTCCTGACACCATGATCTGAACTTCTTCCATCCATCACCTTCTCCCACCATGATGCTCAGCCTCACCTTGAGCCCAGAGGAATGGAGCCAGCCCTCTATTGACTAAGACCTCTGAAACCACGAGCCCTCAAATAAACTTTTCCTCCTCTACAATTGTCCTGGTTGTATCTTTTAGTCATGGCAGCATGAAAAGCTGACAAAAACACACTGGTTGTATAAATAAGAGTTGCAATATAAAAAATGTTCTACTGTCTTAAGGCCTCATGGTTTATAATGAGAAATTCAGGGACATTTGAACATTTTATTTTTCTCTAGCTGCTTTTAAGATTTCTTTTTCTTTTTCTTTCTTTCTTTTTTTTTAGGTAGCTTGATTCTTATGTGTTTAGGTGTGATTTTCATTGAGCTCATTCCATTTAGGGTTGCTGAGTCTCTTGAATCTTTACATTTATGATCTTAAACATATCTAGAACAATTTCAGTAATATTTTTTCAACTTCTTTCCCTGCCTTAATCGTTTTTTTCCTTCTGTGTGCAACTACAACTATTGTAATATTAGACCTTTTGATATAACCCTGCCGATTCCTTAGTCTCTGTCCATTCTCTTACTCTTTTGTGTGTGTATGGGGGAAGTTCTTCAGACTGGATAATTTATATTTACCTATCTTTAATTTCAACTTTTCCCTCTAACATTTTCACACTGTCATTGGGTTCATATATGATATTTTTAAAAATTCATTATTTTTAGTTCTAAAATTTCTATCTGTTTTTAAATTTCCAGTTCTCTGCAGCATTCCTGTCTTTTCGTTAATTTCAAGTGAGTTTTCTATTACCTCTTTGGACATAGATATAATAGCTCTTTGTCTTATAGCTTCAAAATGATCTGAATCATCTCAAGGTTGATATTTTCTCTTAAGAATCTGTCACATTTCCATATTGTTTTCTGTATGCCAATGGTAGCAAATATAAACTTGTGATTTATATCGTGTAGAGTCCACAACTTGTTATAATCTCTGGAAAATGTTGAATTTGTTTTGTTTTGTTTTGTTTTATCAGGCACTAAACCTGATATGGATAGAAATAATTTCTTCTCAGTGACTAGGAGCCATTACAGTAACTGGTGAGAGACCATGGTGCTCATTTTAACAGCTGCAGTGCTGCCCAGAGAATTTTGGTACTACAAGTATCTCCAATTGGGCAATGACACCAAAAGGAGTCCATTAGAGACAGCTATTGGGATGCCTGTTGAAAAAAACAACATTTGAAGAGAAAGGACTTCTTGATAAGTGAGCATAAATAATACTCTGGGAACTGTGATGGGGTAGTGGAACTTTTCAGGGAACCAAAGTACCTATAGGTGCACCTGATGGCAATGGACAGTGTGATCTAATTTGCAGTTGTTACCATGATTCACTGAAATAAATAATCTGATGGCACCTGCTAAAACTTGAATTATGCCAGGGTTTAATCATTAGATAATTATCTAATTACCATTAGATAATTTTCTTATTTTAATGATTTTAATTCTCTTTCCTCCTTTTAAAGAGTTGGTAATATCACTATCATGGTTCTCACTTCAAATTATCTTAGTGCAGTCTTTATTTTTATTTTTTTATTTTTTTATTTAGTACATTCTTATTTCAGGTGGCTGAAATGAGAGCACATCTATTTTACCAAGTCAGACTCAGCTGTTTTGATATACTTTATAGATCTATACATCTTTCCTAGGAATTACATAATTGCATAATTCTAGAAAATATTTGACTCTTCTGAGAGGATAAAAATAAGAAGAGACCCTAGAGATCATCTCATTTAATCTCTAACTTAATGTAAGCATTACTGAGATTGTATTTGATATCCACTTACCACTGACAGATATAAACCAAGGCTCTCCTTTCCTAATGAAGCATCTTAAGAACTCTCAATTGGGCTAAGATGTACCTCCTCTGACTTTCTTCAAGACTTCCCAGGTATCATGTACATCATTTAATGATCATTCTCTTTTATAATATTATCATTATGTGCATTTTTATCCTATTTGCTTACTTTGGAATAAATTCCATACTAATTTTTTTTCCTTTCATGTTTAGGATAGTGCTTGACAAATAGAAGGAACTCAATAAATGACTATTGATTTTAAGACTACAGGTTTGTATATGATTACTACCAAGTGAGTTGTCAAATGGAAGAAGGCAAGAATCCATGGAAGACCTTTTAAATTTAACACGTGAATGAGGTAATTTTATCTTCCTTCTTTCTTCTAGTGTAACCAATAGTTAATTTTTATTTCTTGCACTACCGTAGCAGTTATTGTGTCCTATGAAAAATTGGATTGATATCAATGATTAATGATCAGGATCAATATTTTCTATTTTCATGCAAGATTCAATGAGGTCTGAGGGCACATAAGTCTTTAACTATTAATATAGATGTCATCCACATTTCTTAATTCATTTTAAGAGACCAAGGAAAGTAAAGAGAAAGTTTAAAGATAAAGAATGCACAATGGCTTACTTTCATGGGAAGTTTATTCAAGTGAGAGGAAATTTTCTTGGTATTGTTTTAGTCAGCTTTTTCACTGCTGTGACTAAAAGATCTGACTAGAACAATTTTAGGGGAAAAGGTATATTCAGGGGCACATGGTTTCAGAGGTTTCAGTCCCTGGACGGCAGGCTCCATTCCTCAGGGCTCAAGTGAGGCAGAACATCATGGCAGAAGGGTGTGGCAGAGGGAACCAGCTCACATGATGATCACAAATCAGAGAGAGAGAGAGAGAGAGACTACACTCTCCAGATACAAAATATATACCCATAGCCATGCCTGCTGTGAGCTTCCTTCAGCCACACCCCACCTGCCTCCAGTTACCACTCAGTTAATCCCATCAGGAATTAATTTGCTGATTAGATTAAGACTCCCAGCCCAATCTTTCTCCTCTGAACCTTCTTGCATTGTCTCACATGTGAGCTTTTGGGGGACACCTCACATCCATACCACAACAGGTATCTTCTTTATTATATTCTGTGAAGAAAAACCTGCATCTAGAAATAAAGGTAAAAGGATACTGAAATTCCTAAATGGACATAGCTCTCAATGGAGCAAATGAGTACCGATGGTCTGCACAACTATTGGGAAAGAAATGAATCATGTGCCTTGTTTTGGAGGAGTTTTCTAAGTTATCTGAAGAAACAAAGAAGCATGAAAGAACTTGAAAAATGTGAAAGGCTACAGAAGTCAGGTGTCAGTGGTGTGGTATGAACCAAAAGTTTCTAATGAATTTATTAAGAGAAAAAAAATCCATGACTTCTACTGTCCTGAGAGAGGCAAAATTCCCAAGGAGTTTTCCACAGTAAGCATGCTTTGCCGTATTTGCCATGACCAGCATATAGCTGGCCTCTGCTCTGCCTGGCCCATGGGAAAGGACAGAGATTGCCATGTACTCAGGGTTCCAGTAGGTTCTGTGCAGCCTTAATCCATTGCAGAGTGTACTTCCTCTTGGGTCGGATTCAGCATCAAGCCCTGGAAAGAAGCATTCATTTAGGACTAAACTCTATTGGAGGGAGCACTGATCTATTATGGCCCCTCTGTCGTTGGTACTTCTAAAAGGGTTTCTGGGAAGAAGGAGCAGAGTCAGCAAACAGAGAAGTTCACTTCACTGCAAAAAGGGTGGGCTTATTTGAGAACTTTCTGTGTCTTTTTACTTAGACCCAAGTTTGTGCCTTCTAGCCTGCTTCGATTCTGGTTCTTGGATATCCGAATGGTACTCATTCCTAAATGCAGGGTTAACCTGCATTTGCATATTCAATATGCACTTGCTGTCTTCCCTTTACGCCCTTCTCAGCTCTCTTCACCCTGCTCAACTAAATCATCACATTACTCTAGTTCCTCCTCTCTCCTGACTTAATGAGGGACATTACATTGCACTCATGGTATAAAAAAAAAAAAAAAAAAACGTGATTAGCATATACTGTAGCAGATGTGGCGGGGAGAAAACTAGTTCTAAGGCTGTCTGAAGACATTGGAAGTCTCCCAAAGAATTATTTATTAAATTCTGCTGCTCATGCTCATGAAGCTAAGAACGAGATTATTACTGATGTATTCATTCAAGATAAAAAAAAAAAATACCAGAGAAAACAGCGGAGATCATTTGGTTAGAGAGAAAAATGAAGGCAGAAAAGAAAGGATTTTAAGACGTAATTCTGAAATGAGCTTATGGATAATCTAAAGAACATCTGGGTGGCTGACAGTTAAGAGTTAAACTCTTTATACAATTGTCAGGTGAAAAAACATAGAAGATAAAAATGACTTTTTAAGTCGCTTCCATGCTGTGGGCAAGAGGATCAATGTGGCCACAGGAGGAAACAGTAGTTGGTTTCTGGGTAAATAACACAGGTGCTGGGGGTGTTAAAGAATGCTGTTTCTAACATTACAGAGAAATCTTACTTCATGAATAGTGAGGATGAACAGAATGTTTAGGTGTTTAAAAGACAGTCTGGTTTTGGTCAGTTTGGCTCAGGGTTCTTTTAGCTGAATGACAGAACATATTTGAAAGTCATATTTTGATTATAAAAAGTTTTGCATTTTTCTGTACTTTCCCTTTCCATTGTTTAATTTACCTTTATGTGGGAAAGGGGAAAACCATTTATTTAGGGTTTTTAAAATTTGTATTGTCATAATGAATGTTCGGATGAGGTGCAGTGCAAATTATTGGCTCAAATGATATTTTCGAGACTATTTGTGATTTTTAGTAAGTAGAAAAGCGATCTATCATCTTTTTTTATACTGGTATTTCTGAAATTTAACATTCAAGGATAATTATCCCAGTGGTCAGGAGAATAGTTTAAACAACATCTCCAATTTTTGTCAGCAAATTCTCTCTGTAATACAACTTTGAACTCTTCTTCTGATGGAATTATGTGTATTTTTGAACTGCTTTTCCTATTCTCCTTTATATTCTGCTTATCTCAATTATATTAGTGTTCAGATGTCCACTGAAGGTTATTTCACATGATCTACTTGGAAGGGGATAAAAAGTTGATGTTTATGCTTTTAGGTATGTAAGACCCTGTGTGACTGTCATCTAGAAAACCTTGTTTCACTTAATTGACAGTCTAATCACCTTTCCTTATCTCTCCCTACCATGTATTTATGACATGAAATTCCATAAGACACAACTTGTCCACTTCTGTTTTTTTTTGGGGGGGGGGTGGTGCTGGGGATTGAACCCAGAGCCTTCAGCATATGAGACAAGCACTCTACTAACTGAGCTATATCCCCAACCCCCCAAAAAAATACTGTTTTCTTTGAGTATCCACTCCATCTCCTGCCTAAAAACACTGAAATGCTCAATTAGGGTTTCAAAAGGCTGAAATGAAGGAGTTGTCCTACTGTTCTTTATCTGGAACATTTGGACAAGAGTCTTCTTCCAAGCTTATCCTCAGATAATTGGCATAATTCAGTGTTGGTCACTGTAGGTCCCAGGTTCTTGTTTCTAGCTGCAAACCGTGGGCCACTCCCATCTTTTAGCCTCTGTCCAAATTCCGTATCATGTGACCTCCTTAGTCACAGCCAGCAACATCCCCTCAAATTCTTCTTGTGCTTCTAATCTCTCTGACTTCTGCTATCAACCTGAGAAGACTGCTTTTCAAAGGATTTGTGTGATGGAATTTGATCTACCCAAATGAACTTATTGTAAGAGCCACTATGCCATGTACAATGCCACCATCACAGAAGAGAAAATCTATCCTAATCACCAGTTCTAGAGGTTAAAGCATAGAAATTTGGGATTATGTTTAGAATCCTGCCCACCACAAAAATATCACCATATAAATTCCCACCAACATAAAGGAAGATTTAAATTCAAGGTTCAAAGGGTCACAATGTCCTGAATGTTAGAAATTGAGATATAGCCTAAAAATATTACTGGACTTGCAAAAAAAATTGAATTCTCTCTGTCCACATATGAAAGAAAGATCAGCTTGTCCAAAAAGCATAAACATTCAAACTGGCTCAGACTTCTCATGACATAAATGCTCAAAAACAGTTTAGTATTGCCTGCGGAGTTCTCAGGGAAAGAAAGTATAAACAAACAAAGCTATATTTTTGTTTGTTTATACACACAAAATTTATACAAACTATACTAAAAAACCCTATTATTTAAGCATAAAAGCCACAGATAAACACTTTAAAACATTCCAAAAAAACAAGTAACAGTTTCAGTTAAACTTCCTTGAATATATGATTAGTCCAGAGACTTCGGCTAGTCAAGTAATAGAGATCTTCTAAAACAGGTCTTGCATTTGCATGTTAACTCCCACAACTAATAACATCCTCCAAATATCAATGGCTTAGCGTAGAAAAGATTATTTATTGCTCATACCACTGTTTACATTGGGACAAGGATATCAACTCTTTCTTATGGTAGCACTGCCTAACAAGTAAAAAAAGAGGGGAGTGGATCTTGTACCCTTTAATTCTTAGGCCAGAAAGTGGTATGAATTTCATTCATCAAAAACTAATCTGAGGAGCCCATCCTAGTCCAATGAGTCTCTGAAAGATACAATCTTCCTGTGCACCCAGGAAGACCAAATTAAATTAATGACCCATCTAGTATTAGCAATAGATTCCTGAATTTTCCCTTCTTGCCCATTTGTTCCACTCTTTCTCCCTGACAAAGAATACCTAAGGAGGATAATCCCAGATCTCATCTAATCACTGCATCCAGGGGGATGCACAGTCTTCTCATTAGGTTCAATATGGCTTCTTGTGGTCTAAGTAAAAGTAAATAGTAGATGATAAGTAAATAAAATAAGTAAGTGCTAAACAAATAAAACAAGGAACAAATAAAATATAAAAACAACAAAATAAGTAAAAACAAAGCTAAAAAATGCCCTCATCCCCCCACTGTGCATATATGGTGATGGCTTGGACCCATCATGGCCAATGTGAAAATGCAGCATATTGAAAAAATTCTTTTCCCAAGTATGGAATCATAACGTAAAATTTGTCCAACAATTGTTCCCCTGGTTCCTTATAAGAATAATTGGTATGGAAATCCTTAACAGTGAGTTTCATGATATTGGTTCCTACCCTAGTAGAATAACAGCTACAATAATAGGAAAAACAAATGGCAGACCCTCAAACACCTGACATACTAAGTGAAAATACTATTGTCTAAGTGCAGTTGCATATAAAGGCTCAACTAAGGCACTAACTTAGAGACCATATCCTGCAGATTTGAAGGAAGTCTTTTAAGAATGTAGTATATACTTTGAAATAAGAGCCATTATATACTGTTTTTCTGACTAATTCTCAGAATGTGATAAGCGGTTCTGATCTCAGCCACTTGAGATTCTATTGTCAAACATTCAATATTCTATAGCAAGAGCGCCCTTCAACCTTCAAGCTCTCAGTCTGACAAAACCTTAGGGCACCAGCTTGACCATGACACCTTGTGATTTTGGGTGCTATCCCTTCAAGGTATGGCATATATATTGGTTATTATATGGCTATTGTATGGTAGTATATCTCTGATAGTTAGAATACATGATCCTGAGATCATAAAGGTGAAAGAAAGGGTAGATCTTTTTATCCAGTGGTCTTCATGATTTCTTCATGGAGTAGAGATCCTGGTTCCTGAGAGGATTTCTCTACAAGGGACAAAGCAACGATCTGAGCAAATCTTAAGCTACAGCTGCTCTGTGGTCATTTTTGGACCTCATGCCAGTAGACCAACAAGTAGAGAAGGGACCCTGATTATGAGGAAGAGAGAGAGTTGCCTCTAAAAATGGCAGCAGAGTGAAGAACGTCTGGAATGCAGGAGATCCCTGAGGCATCTCTTGCTGCTTCCATATTTGGTTAAAAACATAAATGTAACCATTTGCAGCAGCCATAACCTGACAAGGACTTGGCAGTGAGGGACTCAGACGACTCAAGCATGGGAGTCAGGGCTACTCCATCAGGCCGGCAACCAAGGCCAGAGAAAGTGCCTGCAGAAGAAGGAATATGGGAGTCATGGGGAGGGATTGACTGTGACAACCTGGGTTGCAGTTTAATACACCACTCCTTCTGGATTTTGCTTTGCTTGTTTCATTTTGTTTTTGTTTTAGAAACTTGTGCTGAGCTAACATTTAAACAAGCCCATAAGGGGATGGACTGAGTGGATAAGTTTGTGCCTCATTCCTGGCCCTTTGGGATCTTTTTGGTGTGCTCCTGCTTATTTCCAGTCACTTCTCTACCTGAAAGCTTTCTAGACTTTCTCCAGAGCTGAAAAGGATGTTCTGCTTGTGTGCAGCAGGCTGAGAGTGCTCAGTGCTCCCCAATGCCTGGGCACAGCTCTCACCAATGATAGGAAGGTGACTTTATGGTACAGATTAGGGTTCTTCAGAGAAGCAGAACTCTGTGTGTGTGTGTGTGTGTGTGTGTGTGAGAGAGAGAGAGAGAGAGAGAGAGAGAGAGAGAGAGAAAGAGAGAGAGAGAGAGACTTTAGAAATTGGTTCCTATGATTTTAGGGACTGGTAAATATGAATTTACAAGGTAGGACAGCAATTGGCAGTTCAGTTGATGCTGCGCTGCAGTCAGTTCTGAATTCAGAAAGGCAGTCCTGGGAACTCAGACAGAATTTCTATACTGCAGTCTTGAGGCAGAATTCCATTTTGGGTGGACTTTCAGGCTTTGTATTTAAGACCTTCAACTGATTGGATGAGGCCCATCCACATTATGGAGAGTAATCTACTTGAAAGTCTACTGACTACATATATTCATTACACCTAAGAAAAACCTTCACAGAAACACTTAGAACACTGTTTTATAAACAGCTGAACTCCATAGTGCAGCCAAGTTGTCAATTAAAATAAGCCATCACTCCAGGTTTGTGTTTTACACTACTTCATGGGATTTTCCCATGGAAGACTTTATTGGCTTTATTGATTTTCTTCTCTTCCTTTTATCAACAATCCTCTCCAACATTAGTATTTCCTGCACCTTTGAAGGAAACCAGGTGCAAATGAACATTCAGAAAATTCTTATTAAAGTTTGAAATATTTATAGGAGTCAAACTTTCTGTAATAGATTAGATAAACAATTAAATAATTTCTGGCTGGGCGCAGTGGCGCACACCTATAATCCAAGCGACTTGGGAGGCTGAGTCAGGAGGATCGGGAGTTCAAAGACAGCCTCAGCAACTTAGCGAGGCCCTAAGCAACTCAGTGAGACCCTGTCTCTAAACAAAATACAAAATAGGGCTGGGGATGTGGCTCAGTGGCCGAGTGTCCCTGAGTTCAAACCCTGGTTCCAATAATAATAATAATAATTATTATTATTATTATTATTATTATTTCTGGCTCTTTCCCACAAAGTATCATAGGTTTCAAATATTATTATGAATGTCATTGAATAGCAATTGCAGAGGCCTTCAGGCGTGGAGAAAAAGGGAGGCTCCCTTATTCAGGGGAGGTGGAGAGGGGAACATGGAGAGCCACACATCTGATGCACCCAGAGGTCCACATATTCCCTCTCAGGAGCCTGAGGAGGAAGTTTAGAAACTTGGCAGAAACTTTGATGTGGTTTTTGAAGGAGCCCAGGCAGCAAATTGGCGCCGGCACAGTGGCACTCCCAGCAATTCCTTGGCATGGCAGGCTGCTGCTGACAGGGCTGCCTCAGGCTGTGTTGAGGCTGTCTTGAGACAAACAAAACCTTTATTTGTCTTGCTACCCTGGGGAGGGAAGGCAGGCTGGGGAAGCACCTCCTCATTTTAATTTCTTTTGTTTTGCTTTGAAACTAGAGGACTCTGGGTGGGATCCAGAAAGGGATGGGAAAGGAATATGGGGTATGGTTTAGTCAGCTCTTACATTGCTGTGACTAAAATGCCCAGCAAGAACAACTTATAGGAGGAAAAGGTTATTTCAAAGGTCTTAGTCTATACATGGCCAATTCAATGGCTCTGGACCTAAGGTGAGGCAGCACATCATGGGGAAAGGCCCAGTGGTGGAAAGCTGGTCAGGTCATGGTAGGGTCAGGAAGCAGAGGAAGAGAGAGAGGAAGTGCACTTTTCCAGGGCACTCCTTTGGTGACCAACCTCCTCCAGTCATGCCCCACCTACCTAGAGTTACTAACCAGTCATTCAAACTAGGATGGACTGATTAGGGTACTGCTCTCTTGACCCAACCATTTCACCTCTAAATGTTCCTATTAACAGGAGCTTTTGGAACATACCTCATTTCCAATCCATAAAAATATAAACCAACTGACCTGTTTGAAAGTCATTTTTATTATTTTGGATGCCTAAGTACATGAATACACTTAGAGAACTCAGGTTTTAGAAAAATCAAGGTCAACAAAAGTTAAGTCTTTTTTTTTCATGTTCCAATTTGTTAATCCACATCCAGAGAATTTAAATTTTATCAACTCTGGAATCATCTTAACTTATTCATTTATGTGTGTGTATGTGTAGACAAATAACTGACATTTATTTAATTCTAATTAAACACCACACATTGTACTAAATGCCTTATAACTGTTGACTCAGTTAAGTCTTCCAGTACTCCTATGGCACATACACCATTTATACTCATTTTAAAGAAGAGAAAACTGAAATTGAGAGAGACTAACTGTTCTTGTGTAAAGCTTACATACCCCATATTGGAATAGCCAGATTTGAACTCAAGTTGGTCTCCTCCTAAGCTCCAGACTCATCAGAACATTTTGCATACATGAATGAGGTCCTCTCATTCTAGAGCTGGTCTCATTCTAGAGCTCATTATAGAGCTGGTCCTCTATTGGCTGAAGAGAAATAATAATTCATCCAACATGGCAGGGCATAACTTGGCAACAGCTCAGTTCTTATGGTCAAGGGCTTTTCTTTGAGAGTAAATTTAATGTTGCCCTCATAAAAATCTGTATTATCCTCTGACAGTTATTTGCAGTAAATCTATTAGCCAAAATCTTAAGAGTGTTTCAATCCAAAGCCCTCTTTTCAATACACAATAGCATAAATTTTCAGTGGCATCTTTTTAGTTGATATTTTGCATGTGTCTGAAGATTTTATTCATGTGCAATTACTCTGGTACAGGGAGTAATTCAGAAAGGGAAAAGGGGGACCTGAACAACTTTTTCCAGATAATCAGTAGTGAGTTCTTCATTATTAGCCACCACTCTTTGGTGTGAGCCCTAAACCAGACTACATCTGTTATTTTTAATTTTGCATTATCCATGATCCCTCTTGTCTCATTATCTGGGCACCTGTGAATTACCATAGACTGATACATTTGAATGTTATAGAAATATTTCTAAATTTTAGACAGGCTCACATCTACTTAACCACTGAGGAAACCCTTGGTTATAATAATGGAAGAAAATCAAAAGAATGAACAGTAGATTCAGTAAAAGATACTGGCATGCAAATTATCATTCTATCTCTTGAATGTTCTGTGTGTCTATGGCTAAGATGAATAATACCGAGCCAGCGTTCGGAAGCTTGGAGTGCCTCATGGCCTTGGGCTCTGTCCCTCACCCCCATAGCCCAGAAACTGCAGGTCAGTGCTTGGCTCCAGTGCGGTTTGTGCCATATTTGTTTTGGTATCTCTGAGACAGAGACTGCAGTGGATGTGGGAGTGGATGTCAGGTTATTAACGATTTTGTTTCAGCTACATCAAAAGATGTTTTCTAAGTGCTAATAGCTGCCAACCATTTACTCTGGGTATAATTAGAATAAGAGCTTTTTTAAAAAAAAAAAAAAGAAAAAGAAAATAACTAAGAATACCATTCCTTTGTGCTCTGTGGCCAGGGGAGTCAGGGAAATTGTTTTGGCCAGAAATAACCAGACAAGAAATGATGAGCAAAATAATCACCGGCTGGAGCATAAAGGGTTTTGGCTTGATTCTACCTTAAACTAGTGCAGTGTGAATCATCAGAAATGCAAGGAATCCCAGCACACTTCCAACCATTCATAAAACTGCTTATACCTAACTGATTCCATTTTCAAAAAACTCTTTATTTTGAAGTAATTTCCAACTTGCGGAATAGTTCGAAGAATAATACGAAGTTCTTCTGTATACCATTTCTCAGGTTCAAGGAAAACTTAGAATAATATTATGAGGTTCTTCTGTATACCCTTTCTCAGGTTCAAATTGTCAATGTTTTCGCATCCTTGATAATTCTGTCTCCACCCTCCACTCACTGTTATGTGTGCATGCACATGTATGTGTTTGTGCAAGTGTATGTATGTGTATTTCTTTTCTGAGCCATTGGAATTATGAATATCATGCTCCTTTATCCTCAAAATTTTCAGGGCATATTTCCTAGGAATGAGGATATTCACTTATATACCCATAGCATATATAATATAATATAATATAATATAATATAATGTAATATAATATTGTAATATAATAATGTAATAATGTAATCTAAAGACCTTACTAAATATAATATATGTAATCTATATATTATAATAATGTCATCTAAAGACCTTACTAAAATTTTTTTGCCATATATGTGTGTATATATAGAGAGATCTTGGAATCCAATCCCACAGTGTACTTCACACCTTTATCTTTTATGATGTTGGTTTTTGGAATAGTACATGCAATTTATTTCACACTGTCCCTCTGTTTTCATTTGTCTGTTGCTTCAGGTTAGATTCAGGTTGGTTCAGGTCATGTGTTTTGGGCAGGAATGACACATAGATTATATTGTTTCTTTCCAAGAGCCTCACACCAGCATGTCCTATTTCTACCAG
Source organism: Glaucomys volans (assembly GCA_020662805.1). Lineage (NCBI taxonomy): Eukaryota > Metazoa > Chordata > Mammalia > Rodentia > Sciuridae > Glaucomys > Glaucomys volans. The sequence continues at coordinate 934,740 of JAJEJO010000175.1, read as the reverse complement.
GTTTCTCTACTGCCAGTTCATTGTTTTTCCTCTTTATAAACAACAATCATGACTTTTTATAACAACAAAAGGTGTTCTCCATCAAAGGCCACTTCTGGAATAGGTTGGATGCTGTAGAAACACAGAATAAAGCTACTTGAGCTGAGGACTGAGGAGAAGAAATGAGTTTTTACTTTGGACTCTGATAGGAATAATGGGGAGCACTATCTTTTTTTTTCTACTAGTGATAATATAACTTAGCATTGGCTTTTTTACTGGGAGAAAACTTGTTAGAATTTAAGTTGCTAAAAGAAAGCTGGCTTGCTTTTCTGTTTAGGTAAAGCAGAGACTACTGATTTTATTATAGTTGGGAAGCCAGTCAGGAGCAATTGATGTAAAAACCAAAGAGCTGGTAGTAAGACTTCTGACTTCTGCTGTATTCATTTTACTGGAATTGATATATTAAAATGTAGCAGGGTGTACATATCTATTATTTTATCTTTTGATTCCATTACAAGAACATCTTCAATATAGAATCATCCCTAGAAATTCCTGAAAGGAATCTTTATAGAATCCCTGCAAAGCAATAGAAAATTCAAGAAACAATGGAAATTAGGACATAGATTCCAAAATTCATTGGAATAATGCTCATTTTGGCATCTTGGGTAGCATCATAAGTGAATAGCTCCTGATAAACTAACAAAACACCAAATATTGCATATCATTGATCCTGGTAAAAACAAAAAAGAAAAAGTTTCATGAAAAGACTCAGTCCATCAGGATCTGCAGGCCCTATGGAGACTCTATTGCATTAAACTGCTCTAATGGCTCTATTGTAGGATGCCAGATGCTCTGAGTTATAAATTATGATTATATGCTCAAATTCGTCATTTTTGTCTTCCATCTTGGGGAAAAAAGTTACTATTTTCAGGAATAGTTATATTCAATGGGCATGGCATCTATACATTCCCATTTTCTTGGACAATAATTTATAGTTTCCCTATAATCATGTCTTGCTAATAGTGGCACTGCTTGAGAGGTTGCTTTGCAGTGGTAAAAAGTGTCTTTGCCCCACAGTTTTTTGCCTTATTTTACTACATTTTAGAGAAAAATATTATAATTATGTAAGGAACTATAACACAAAATGCTTACAGCCAAACGATTAAAAATAGTAGATATCTTTGTGATCTAAGAGGGACAGGAAGCACGTATCAATTTTGTATAGGTGTTCAAGTTTGTGTGTGTGTGTGTGTGTGATGAGATAGAGGGGAAGAGGAGAAAGGAGGAAAGAGGGGAGGTAGAGAGACATATTTTGGATAATTTTTTATTTTATACTTGTCTTCCAGTTGAACGGTTAAGATCAGGTTTGTCTTTCTTCTACATGTTTGATAAATATTAGTCAGTGTTGTAATGACCCTTAAGAAAAATTGTGGTATAAATAAGGAAGTAGCATATAGTAAATTAAAATATATGAAGTCACAATCTACTCATAGTTGCCAAGTACTGTGGTATTTTGCAATGGTGGAAGCATCCAGAGCAAGGGGCATCTACTCTTGGGAGTATGGGATTGTTCACTAAACTCCATTCAAGCTTCAGGCACAGATCAACATCATCAGAGTTCAATGCCTGGGTCGATGCAGTGTAGCATCCAGTGACAGCAATAATTACTAAGCACTTGCACTGATGTGAAATGAAAGCAGAATCTATTTTATTTAGCATAAGCAATTTTAGAATATTCACTTTTAGATTTAGTTACTTTGCAAAATGAATAAAAATTGAAGAGTGGCAATCTTATTCAGTTTGCATTAAATATTAAAATTTTGTGCTGTATTCTAATTTGTGAATTTCATTTATTTCTCCCTAATGTGATATTCAAATTGCATTACCTTCCCATCACTGATAGCATATTCTTGATGGATTGATTTTTTAAAAATTGCTATCCCTTCCAAATAGCCCCCTTAATGTTTTGCAGGCATTTCAATGAATCTTTGGTTTTGATAACAATCTATTTTAAATGAAATCGCATTATGTTAGGTGTTTACTCAAATATTAAAGAAGTCTTTATCACAAAATTAGAAATTAAAGATAAATAACCTTTCTCTTGAGAGGCAGATTAGAAAGATTACTACTGAAAAAAAAAAAAAATGACGACTACTGAAAAGTACCCAGAGACATTTGAGTTCTCTTTATTCTCTTACCATTGCTTAGTGAATCTCAACATTTTGGGGCTTCAAAAACAGTTGTATGTATACGATTCAGCAATTCCACTAATAGGCATATATTCACAGGGAAATCAGTTGAAGAAATATCTGCATCCCCATGTTCATTGCAGTACTATCACAATAGCCAAGAACGAAAACAATGTAGGTATCCATTGATTGATGACTACAAAAAAAAAAAAAGATTGGTATATATATATATACAATGGAATATTATTCATTCATAAAAACAAACATAATCTTGTATTTGCCACAATGCTGATGAGACTGGAAGACATTTTGTTAAGCAAAATTACTCAGGCACAGGAAAATGCACAGAGCATGTTCCCATGCCTATGTGGAAGCTAAAAAAGTTGATCTTGCAAAAGTGTAGAGCAGAGCAATGGTTACCACAGGTCAGAAAGTGTGTGTGGGAGGGAGACAGCTAATGGGTACAGGGATGCAATTAGACAGGGGGAATAACTTTTAATGTTCTATGGCACAGTGTAGTAACTATGGTTGACAACAATGAGTTAATTGTATACCTCTACATAGCTAGTAAAGATGATTTTGAATGCTATCACATAGAAATGATAAATATATGAAGTATGATATAGATAGTTATGCCAATCCCCTGATATGATTATTACACATTGTATACATGCATTGAAGTATGACACTATTCTGTAGGTATATAATATTGTTATGTCAATTAAAAATTATAGATATATATTAAAATATATACATGTAAAACATACTATCATAAGTAACTTCTCTTGAGAAAAACAGCATTTCTCCACAGATGTATTTGACATTCTTATTTCCTCCACCTTCACCTCATGATGGGAATAGCTAAGTTCCCAAGGAGCATGTGAAAATCCCAGGCAGTCCTATGTAAAATCTCTGAAATTGTCTCTGAAAAATTAAATCACTCAATGATTATCTTTGATATATCCTTTATGGTAAAGGTTTGAATGTTATTAAAGAAATACCTTTAAATACAAAGAGCAGTCTGTTCTTACCTCCAACTATAGTTCTCCATATTCTTATCAATACTGATTCCTGTGCTTGGTCATCTCTGTCTTTTCATTTCTTGAAAGCAACTGATGGATTGGATAGGGCTGATTCCCTGGTTTGTAGCTTAGGTGACTTGATAGAACCTTAAATTAGAGAGTAAATACAGAATAGGCATGTTTAAAGTAAATGAGAATGCATGGACTTGGGACTTTGTTGAATTTGAAGTTTTGATAGGATTGAGGAGGATATGCTCAGCAGACAGTTGCACACATCCATTTCTGGTGATTTAGTTCAAGAATTGTCTCCTCTGGAAAACTTTCTATTATCACCCAAGATTGCTTGGTTATTCCTTCATTATGCACCCACAATATTTTAATAGCTTCTCTATTATGCTCTTATCACACTATATTTCCTTTTCTGCTTATTTTTCTGACTCCACTGTGAGCTGCAAAGTTCTTGAATGTGGAGATTGTGTCCTGTTCATTTTTCAAATCTAAGAAACCAACATAATGCCTAACATACAGTAAGAACAAATATGTTTGGCAAGTGAATCAATAATGAATGTTTCTCTTTAATGTTTTATTTTTATAGTCTGTAGATGTAAAAAGGCTATTGCTATATTATTCCAGTGTCAGGTAAGAGATTCAAAGCAGCTGACATAGATAAGAATGATCAGAATCTCTGTCACCCTAAACATTTTTTTTTTTACCTAAAACACATTAGTCTCAAGTAAGAAAGCTGCTTTCACATTAGCACTCATTTGCATAGAGTACTACTTGTGTTATCAAGGCCACTTGCAGCTAGCAAAAGTCATTTATGCCATTTGCAGCTTATGTTCACAGGGAATTTTGAATCTTTGTAATCCATGTGGCTGCAGCAGCTTTTTCTGTTTAGAAATCTAAACTATGAGAAAGCAAGAGGAGGAATAATGTGGCTCAAAACTAACATTAACCAATGGATAAAAGGAGAAGTGATCTTGGCTTTTTGGCAGATGAAAAAAAGTTGAAGGCAGAAAAGTAAAAAGTCAAAGAGTTTATCCTGGGGGTAGATACACACACACACACACACACACATACACGCACACAAGCATGTATGTGCCTATAATTTATATTCTAATTGTTTATATTTTAATATATATTTTCTCTATATATAAATTTGTATGTATTGATATTGTGTGTGTGTGTGTGTGTGTGTGTGTGTGTGTGTGTGTGTATTCAGAAAAAACCATGGAGAAGGCAGACACAATAAATCTAGCACTCTGGGGAGAGGAAAGGCTCCAACAGAAAACAGTGCACCATTCAAAAGGAAATTTCATTGAGAATCTCTTTACAGTGGGTTTTTTCCAAAGGTATGAAAGTCAAGTTTTCACAAGGAAAAATATAGCATATTGCAGACAGCTGTTAACATTTCAAAATTTCTAGACCTGAAGGAATAAGAGGGAAAAGTTCATTGCCTGAACCTGGAAGAAAGGGACATGGCCCCCATAAATGGGCGTAGCCAGTTTAGGACAACTTTGAAGGATGAGAGTAAAAGGAATAAATACATCCCCTCATTCTGCCTCTCCTTCTCTTCCCCAGTCTTGGAATGCATTCAATCAGAAGTCAGGAGCCACAGGTACTTAAATGATATGGTCTGTCCAGGTCATTCTTCCTGGCTGAGAGCAGGGGAGAAAGCGGGGTGCAGATCTGGAAGGGCAAAAGGAAGACAGTCATTGCAGGAGATAAAGGGGAAAGATTATCATTTCCAAAAGATGGTCAGCTTCCTAAAAATTCACATTTCACTTTCTATTCTAACACTTCTCTACAACATAGATCTTTCTTGGTAGAGATTCATCTCTCCAAATTGTGAAAAGAAATTCAATGCACTAAATCTTTAAGTCTTTGGAATAGATAGTCTCACTTTCCATATTTGGAGTTGAGCAGTCCTCATTTTTTTCACCCCTGTTGCTAATGAATTACTCAAGATCTTTTATGATGTGTGCTAACCTGCAGCCATAGGACGGGCCAAGAATGTGATGGAGCTGACACTGAATATGCCTCAATTCGGAGCATCATGAGAGGCATAAATGTAAGCAATTCACAGTCACAGTCCTCCAGGAGCCACAGTCGTGCAGAATTGGCAGTTGTTCCTCAATTCTGTGGGATCGGTAGGACTGTTTCAGTGGAGCTGTTGGCTCTGATAAAGACATCATCAAGGAAATGCATAAACCATTCCCCTGTGGACGCACATTAGGTTGGTTGACATGGGAAAGATTTACTAATTTGCTGATTGCTCTTGGACATTAGCCAGTTGCCAGACATAACTCAACTGCTATGTTTTTCTTTCAGATTTCACCTGAAGGATTTACAAAAATCTACTTGTCTCTTTCTACCTACCCAACCTCACTATCCCAAACACAATCATCTGCAAATTTGAGAGAACATAGCTCCATAGGAATGTTCTGAAGGTAAATGCTTTCACATAATTGATGTCCTCAGTAGAGTGTCTAAGAGGTAGTTATTTTTTTTCTTATCAATTTAAAATTCTAGTGTCATTATTAGCTGAATGCTAGTTGCCTTGTTATGCCATTAGTAATTTCATAGTTTTACCCTTCTGCCATTGCTCATCTATGACTCCCTCAGTCTGCACACACCAGTATAGATTCAGAAATTAAAGACAGTGTGTGAACTGCTGCTGATGCTTTCAGCCAAGAAGGGAGGAGTGTCATAGGTCTGAATCTACTTTTCAGGGACCCAAAGGTTCAATAATGACTATTTGTAGAGTCAGAGGGTAAGTGCAAATAGATAAAAGACACTGGAACTACTTCTACTCATGACATTGCTAAGCCTTGAGTGCAGGGTAGAGAGGAACTTGCATAAGTGACAGTCCTATCCAGTGTGTACTCAGTTTGATTCATAAGAATGGAACATAGTTTGGGATCGAGTGCAAAACCCTTCAGACACTATTGTTCTGGAGCTGGAAATAAAACTGAAACAATTTGGTTTCTCATACCATTGTGAGGTTCTGGAACTTGCTAGAAAGTGGAATGAGGCAAAATCAAGGTCTAGAATCAGGCTCTGAGGATCAGAATGCATGTTTCTCCAATAACCATTTGTCTTACGTCTTCTTTAGTCATGGCAGATATCACTGATGGAATCTTCTGGGATGGTGGGGGAATTATGGCCTTGCAATTCTCACAGGAATCTTGAACATGACGAGCTGCTGTACTGTCCTCCTTTGGTATCCCAAAAGACTGGGTCCAGAACTGCTCTTGGACACCAAGATCCATGCATGGTAAAGTCTCATATAAAATGGTGTAGTGCTTATAACCTACTCACGTCCTCCCATATATTTTAAATCATCTCCAGATAACTTGCAATACCTAATACAGTGTCAATGATATGTAAATAGTTGTTATCCTGTGGTTTTAAGGAATAATGACAAGAAAAACATTTGCATACATTCCTACAGACACAACTTTCAGAAAATATTTTCACTCTATAGTTGGTTAAATCTGCAGATGTGGAACCTATAGATATGGAGGGCCAACTCCATTTTGTGGCCACCCTTTCCCTTGTGCTAACAACTGGGGCTAGTGTCTATGTCTATGACCCACTGGTAACTTGAACTTAAGCAACATTTTGGAGTATTTTATCTTGTAATTGTTGCCTGCCATTTCAAAAACAAACAAAAAATAATCTATGGGAAGAGCTTCTCAGTATGAAAACTAATTGTTCCCTCCCCACAATGATGCCCCAGTTCCTCTGTGTCCTAGTAGAGTTTTTGGATTCTTGCCTGGTGTCTGAGATGCTGAAAAGAACAATTGAGGGATTAACAGGTATAATTTCTATTTAGAAATGATGTTCTAATTTCTTTAAATTTATCTGAGATCCACAGGTAGCTAAAGTGATGAATATTGATAAAAAACGGATTAATTTTGTTTTAGATGTGTATATACATGGATAAAAGTAATATTGATTCTTCTCAAGATAACAATGGAAAAAATTGTCCTTACATTGAGTTAAATTAACATTTGAAAGGTAAAATTTCATTTGCTATTGCAAAGCACTCATGAAGAAAAAGTTTATTAGCTCTTCATTGAGATCTTAAAGGGTGGCCAGTTTTATGTTTATGTTTATATATATGTATACATATATATGCAAATATTAGCTGCAAATATTTACAATGGTATTTTCTACACTGGATTTATAGAAAACTTTTATGCATGATGCATTCCTGTTTTTATTTAAACATATGTATAGAAAATATTTACATGTATTTATTTCAATTTTTCCAAACTGGTGAAAAGTTTTCAGTGGTAACAATAGGAAACAAGTGATTCTATCAAAATACTACCCACCCTTTACCTACTTTGGGCTTCAATTTTGAAAATAGCTCATGATTTTGACAATTTACCTAAGAACTTCCATTTGAAAGTTTACTTTCAAACTTAGAAGGATAATTTTTAAGTATGTGTTACTGAGAAATCAAGATGGTGGGTATGAAATTTGGAAGAATGAAATTTCTCAAACAGCTTCTTTATTGTCTGGGCAGCAAAATTGCCATCATCTGCTAGAGCTGCCAAAGCTTCGAAATCTTTTCCTTTTTGACTTTGGTTTTCTATGCTGATGTTCAGGAAAGTGAAATTACTTATTTATGTTCACAGAGTTTGATAGTGATTCTGGCAAGAATTGGTGTAAGATCGCCTAAGTTCCAGTTCACTATTTCCACCTATGACCTCTGAGGAGCTCTAGATCTTGAGTGGTATTTGTAGGAGAAAAGTACCTTAAAATATTGGGAATCAGAATAAATGGATGAAATTTTTCAGAATTTTGGAGATTTGATTAAATACTTTGGTGATGATTGAGAGCATAGGTCTGTTACTATAACTAAGGACTTAAGAGAAAGAGATAGATTGCAATCAGTCTGAAGAGATTTGCTTTTTTTTTTTTTATGGAAGTGGTGCCTTTGTGGCTAGGTTTCATTCTCTTGAAGGAAAAAACAACAACAACAACAACAACTATTTTATACCAGTTGGCATCTTTCTAAGCAGCCAGAAGAGTTCTGTACACGTTGTAGGAAGTCAACAAATATTTGATTGATGAGTCATAGAAAACTAAAAAGCGAAGAACTAATGTCAGTGTGCTGTGCCCAGTAAACAATTCATAGCCTCCTACAATCTCTTTAGGAGGGTCTTGTCTATCTGAAGCTAAACAGTATTGCCATATATACAGGTATGCTCCTGTGTTTGTGTGTGTTTGTGTGTGTGTGTGTGTGTGTGAACACCTATTAAGGTTTACAATCTGCTACTTATTGGATATTATTTATTTTATTGAATCCTTATTATGCTCCTATGAGCTAAATTCTAATACAAAACTCAAAGTAACATCCATGAAACAAAGAACAATGTGAATGGCTATTTCCCACACAAGGAAACACATAGTTGTCAAATATGCCAACATGGTCAGATCCTGCCAATAATAGAAAATTAAAGAGAAGCTCTCCACTAATAAGCCTGATGCTAGTTGCCCAGTTTTTACAATGATCCAAAACGTTCCAAATGATGGAACTTTATTGAACTTTTATTGAATATAAAACCAACAAAACCATCCATTTTAATACTGACAAATAAAATGATATGTATTTCTTGTATACAGCATGATGTTTTGAAATATGTATATATTGTGGAATGTTTGGAAATATAGACAATATAGAATGACTAAATCAAACTAATTAGCATATACATTACCTCTCTTGCTTATTTTTTGTGGTAAAGAGCGCCTACAATCAACTTATTTGTCTGGGGATGCAGCTCAGTGGTAGAAGGCTTGCTTAGGAGGTTGAAGGTCCTGGGTTTAATTTCCAGTACTGGAAAACAAACAAACAAACAAACAAACAAACAAACAAAAAACTACTTTCTTAGCATTTTCAAGAAACACAATATATTGTTATTAATCATAGTCACCGTGTTGCACTATAGATTTTTTGAACCTACTTCTCCTAACTGAAATTTTGTACTCTTTGAATGGTGCCCCTGCATTACCCCTTCCCCATCAATATTGCCCTAGCCCCCACTAACCAGATTCAGCTCTTTACTTCTATGAGATTAGTATTTTAGTTAACAAAGTTAAGCAATAAGTTCACATATATACTAGTTGATGCAAATTTGGGGGCAAATTACTAAAAGAAATATGAATGATAGTTTTTTAAGATCTTGAAATGAGTTAAGTACACTGAGAAGTTTATGGCTCTTGATTAGAACCAGTACGACTGGTATCATAAGCATCTTGGCAATAACAAATAAAGAGAAAAGAAACCTAGACACCAAGGTGAGTAGTTGATCTTTAAAAATATGAGTAGGGTAAATAGCAGAGAACTTCAATTACAATGAAAATATTTATGTCCAAACATGTACCACAGAAAAAATGTTTATTTAGTAAATGTGTTTTTCACTAAATGATCTCTCATATAACTGCACTGAGCAAAATATGTGCAATTTTCTTTTAATGACATCAAAATGGGACCTAGCCATCTGTCTTGTAGTGTTTCCTATCACTCATTTTTGGAGTGAATGAAGAATAATTTAAATGCCCTATATGGTAATATTTAAGCTGTGAAAAGCAGAACCTTTATATTTGGTGTGTTCTTAATAGGATGACTCCTTGTTCACAACTCCTTGTTTACATGTCTCCTGTCTTAAGGTGCATGGGGGATCCTGCTGATGGTCTTTTCCTCCATTCCCATCCATGTCGTGTTTTGTTAAGCACTACAAAAAGGTTCTTATTGAGAGTACTGAGAAAACACTTCTTTCTGTCACAAAAGAATCACAGCATTCTTTCTATTCTGCCTGAAATTCATTCATTGCCTTATGGACCAGAGCCCTAGGGACTTAGCAGGCCTGGTGCTAAACAGCCTTTGTGCAAGCAGTGTTACCCAGCAAGCTGGCATCTGCTCTGGGAGCTCGTAAGAAGAGCCAGGAGTCAGAGAGCAAATGGGCTTTTCAGTTATTTCAACAGTAGGACAAGTACCAAAAGAAGAAGTACCATCCCCTTAGGATAAAATGTTAAATGGCCAGCCCCACAATAGTCATAGCACACAGTAGGTTCTCAGCAAATATATGCTGCATTGAATTTGCTGCCAAAGAAGAAAAATGGTTGTAAAATTTAAAGGCTAATTAAACAAGTTCCCTTTTGAAATATAATCTGTTACCAGTCTTTATACCAGTTCATAATGCACTTAGCAGAATCCAAGATTACTATTTTAAATATAACAAAATTATATTCATTTCTTTATATAAAATAAGCTTTGCAAATATAAGAGTGTGTCCATCAGCAGCCATACTAATGTGGATTTTATTAACTTAATGCCATGATTTCATTTTAACTTTGACCTCCACAACTAGTAATTAAGTACTTGGTGCTTTTCTCGATCTCTCTAGACTGGATTTTCTTCAATATTGTAAAGCCCCTGTGAACTTCGTAATGACTCATCGTCAATAGGGTCCATACAGCAACTTCTTTAATTGCCTCCACATCTCCCTCTCTCCCCAAAAGTGGAATTCATAAATGCAGGTGTGGGAACATAATTAAGGACATAATGTTTTCCATCTCTTCTTAACAACTGCTTTACTTCATTCACATTTCAGTTTGTAAAGCTCTACTCTCAATGGAGCAACCCACAGGAGAACTTCACAGATGCTAAAAACACATACAGACTATAAATTAATTGTTGCCACTTGAGAGAATTGAAGAAAAAGGGAAGAACTTGCACACTCCAACGATGTATTAGATATCTAGTGACATGGCTTTACATTTAAAATCATCTTAGTGTACCAACATAGATACCAATTGCCAGTTAGTACAAAACTGATTCTTTTTGATATAGTCAAATGACAAATAAGAGTTTACTGTGTTTGGGGGTCTTATATAAAAAATTGTACCATATAACCCATGGTTTGGGGAAGAATAAATAGTGAATTTTATCCATAATGACTGAAATATCATCCTGTAATTTAGGTAATAAAAATGTTAACAACAGATACCATATCTATGTATTATGTATCAATTTATAAAGTGTTCAGTCATGCACTGCATGAGGACATTTTGATCAATGACAGTCTGTGAATGTGACAGTGATACCATAAGTTTATATTGCCTAGTGACGTCATAGCCATCTTAGATTGTGTAAGTACATTCTGTGAAGTTCACACAGCAAGGATACTGCCTAGCAATGCATTTCTCAGAATGTATCCACATTTTTAAAGCCATGCAGGACACTTTATTTCCTTTATTACGCACTACAACACTGTAAAGTGAGGATCATTGTGGTCCTTGTCTAAAGTTTTCATAAGGTTGGTCTAATGCCTACCTTTCTCTTAACGAGTCATGAGGTCCTAAATTAACTCTTTTATTTATTTATTGGTTCATACAATGAATACTATTTTAGGTGCTATAATCTATATCATTTGAGACCAAACTATTAATGGGTTTTGATGTCACATAATCTCTCAACAATGCTCAATGATGACTCCCTTCAGTGACCTACTTTTCTGACATTGTAATAGCAAAAGTGGATTGGGGATTCTATAAGAACCTTTTAACATGGTTTTGAATATCAGGTGAGGTTGAATTATCAAGAGCCTGTTACTCTAATAAATTCATGTAAGTCAATATGTGACCTTACGCTCCTGAGTGGGAAGCATGACCATGAGGGAAGTGTGGTTATGCTTGGATCTGGGCGAGTTTGCTCATCTTGTCATAAAGCTAAGGTTATTTCTTTGTTACAATACGGGCACTTTCTTTGTTCACCATGTGGCATAAAAACTCATAATCAGAGAACACTATCAAAATTGTCTGCCTGCTTTTCATCTTTAGACATTCAACCAAAAACCTGCAGGGAGCCCTAGACAAGTGCCCTGTCCTTGCCCCTTGCCGTCCTATCTGCCAGGACACCACGTGTAAGGCACCCTGTGAGATTTGCTGGGCATGTCTGAAAAAAATGTTTTCAGCACTACTTCTAAATGAAGGAAAAATAAATGGCTTCAATCTCAAGAACTGTCAATCCAGCATATATACACACTCAAATTAACCAGGCAACCAAGAAGATATTTAAAAATATCTTGAAGAGTTCAGTGTTTATTCTCTGAGCATGTTTTTCAAATTAGAAATTAACATTTAAGAGAAAACAAACAGAGGGTTGTGGCAAACCGGGGCTAAAAAAACCCGCATTAGCACATGGTCATGTGGATTCTTTTCTCAGGAAAAGCATTCCAGATTCCACAGATATTCAGTGGAAAAACAAAAACAGAATTCCCATCCATTTCCAAGTATGGCAAAATCAGCAGAGAACTTGTGTATGTTTCTCCTCTGTTCCTTCAAAGCACAATTGTTACCTTAATCAAGTTCTTTTGGTGAGCAGATCTTAGGACTATGATTAGAGATGACTTGGGAGTGAGGAACAGCACCACCATTACCAGCTCTTTATCTTGAGCCTCAGTTTCCTAACCTCCAGAGTGGGATAAGGAATAGCACTTTTTCTGCTTTCACAAGGGATTTTTGTGTGTAAAAGATAAATGAGATAGTGCATGAGAGTCTGTAAGATGTTAAAAAATGTCAGGGAAATTTATCATTCTTAATTTTGTTTCTCCAAGTACATTCTCAGGTTGTTACTGCTTTAAAAAAAATCATCACTGGTATTAAATGCAGGCAATAGCCAATTAGGACTGATACACCTGTCCATGAGGGAAAATGCCATGACTCAAGGTATTTGCTGCTATCTGTGGTGTAAATATTCTCACCATGGCTGATTTTTAAGCTACCTATCCACAAAATCTCTGTATATTCCACAAATGCCTCTCCAAAGCTGGTGGTGATCTGGATCAACCACAGCACTGGGATATCAAAGAATATTACCTGGACAAGAGGAGACTCTGGAGAGAAAAAATATTTTTTTGGTTTCAACCTCCCTTTACTGTGCTTTGCAGTTATTTTGGATTCTTTCTCTGTCCCCCAAACCTCTTTTTCTAATCTCCAATATCTACTAAATCACTATGACTGCCTCCGGCTGTTATGAAAATTGAAACTGGCTGAGTATTTATTTGTTTTGTGACAAATACTCAAATACTATAATATAAATATCAAATACTGTGACAGTTACCCTAACAATATGAAAAATCTCATTTCATAAACCACACTAGAGATTAAATAAAACAACTTTTAAAAATATGATAAAAAGATACACTGGAGAAGAATGATCACACACATTATCTTTTATCTCCAATAGCTGGAGAGAGTGGGAAGCCATTGCAGTGGTATTCATCACCAGAAGTCCTGTGTTCATATCTCAGCACTGCTGTTTAATATGTGATCATGGGCGGTCTACTCCTTAAATCCAGTTTGCAGAGTAGTGGTAGGACTTGCAGAGTAACTTATCCATTATGACTGAGATTCCACAAAGAGGCATGAAGAGAGGAAACATTTTAATTCCCCATGTGCAAAGTGGTACCCCAGTTTCATTACACTGTTCGTTGTGACTCTAAGGAGACATGTGATCTGTATCAACTCTCCACACTGACATCCTTTGCAAACACTTGTGCACCAGGTGCCCTAGGATTTATAGCAGATGACATTGTAGGCAAATGGCATTTTATATTCTTAAATAGGTCGTCAGCTCTGAATCTTTATCTGATGCGTTTCCCTAGTAAGCTGCCTGAGTTAATCTCTGCCACTTATTCTGCAAATTACTAAATCAAGCTGAATGTGATTTTTCTCTTCTATAAATTGGAAGAATTTTCTACTCCTTCACCATCATGCAGGATGGCTAAAAGAGAAGCTGCCTCCTTTAAGTCCCTCTCCCACAGATTTTCTTCTCTGGACCTAAATGTAGGTCCATTTAAGCTTTGAGTGTTCCAGTGTAAAAGGGAGTCACCTCCAGGACCTGTGCTTCCCCATAAATGATCCCAGAGGTGGAAGAGAAAAGAAAGACACTCCAGGAGAAGAATCATGAACAGAGGGTGACTTCTCCCCTAAGACCTGCAGGGACATCCTCTGCTTGGTTTCTCAAGGATGGTAGTGTGCTCTTTCAACTGATTCCTCTAGGCCTGATTTTACCAAATGGAAGGAAAGAGGGAAAAGAACAAAGGGAGAGATCATGAAAAAGATTTTTCTTTCTAGTTCTACTTATAATTCTCTAATCATCCCACTAAAAACTCTACTCTTCACATTAGTGCCCCATGATGAGAAACTCAGGATTCTGAGTGGTATCTGGTCATGACCATTTCTCCCAAAGAAAGGAGAGATACAGGTGGGGGATATTTGGAAGGGAGGGGAAGAGAGTGACCAGTAATCACAACTATTTCTGTTTGTTCAAATTAAAGACGAAAAGAAATACAAATTTGCCATAATCCCTTTCCCTTATGAAGACCACAATGTGGAACAAATACCTGTGATATTTTTATGTCATCTAAAATAATGATACTTACCTGAATTTGAATGCCGGAAGAAGTTGCCTGATAAACTAAGAGTAAAGGCAAGATTTAAAATTTCTTAAATAATTAATATGATCTCCAATATCCAGGAGTAGCCAAATGAACTTCAGTAGCCACTTCATCATACAAATAATGCAGAGGATGGATATCTGGGTGTCAATATGATGTAATTTGTAAGATTTCATGAGAGGAAAGAAAAAGAAGAGATTATTAGAATGAAAGACTTCTTTATATTTGTATATTACTTGCATATGTAATGTAGCCATACATGCAAAAAAATAGATTTTTTTTCACTCAAATATATTTATATTTGAAAGAAATTAACAATATCTTATAGATTATAGCAAGATTGGGTGGGTGAGATAAGACATCATAACTGATTAAATGACATCATGGAAAGATTGAGGTTTTTAAATTATAGTACAAAGATGCCAAAAGAAAAAGAAGCTCATCTTGCTCTGGAAGTCCCATTCTCTGCTAGGGGAGTGGGAGGGAGCATAACCTCAAGCTTGTCTTTCAGGTTAACTCATTCTCATTGCATTAATATTTGACTGACTGAAATGTCAAACTCACTATTTCAGTTGTTTGTCAGTTCTTGAAAAAGTTTCTCTTTATATCTCCTTTTCAAGAGGGTGTCTGGGGATCAGGATCTCAGACCATTCAGGCTACTATGACAAAAATACTATAAACCAAATGGGCTTATACACAATAGAAATGTACTTCTTGCAATTCCAGAGACCCATGAGTCCAGACCAAGTTGTCAGCAGACTCCTTGATGTGTCTGATGAGGCCAATGCTCTGGTTCATAGTTGGATATCTTGCTGTGACTTCATGTACTGGGAGAAAGGAATTCTGATTTTTTTGACTCCTTATCAAGATACTCATCTCATTCATTGAGGGCTCTACCCTCATGACCTGATCACCTTACAAAAGTTCTATCAGTACCATCACATTTGGGATGAGGTTCAACATATGAATTTCGAGGAGACATAAACATTCAATTTATAACCCACAGTGATGCTATTGTCAGCTCAATAACAGGAAGCTCTCTAAAAAGTAAATATGTTGTAACCACAGGCAGGGGCTTCCTCAAATAGTACAGTCATCTTAGGAAGTGTTCTGTCAAAAGTGGCAGGACTGTCCTGAGGCTATAGACCTAATTCCTGTGTTGGATGGGAGCTGGCCTACTATATCAAGCCTAGCCACTTTTTTTTTTTTTTGGTACTGGGGTCTGAACTCAGGGGTGCTTTACCACTGAGCTCCAGCTTCAAGCTTTTTCTATTCTAAGACAGCGTCTTGCTAAGTTGTCAAGACTGACCTTGAACTTGCAGTCCTCCTGCCTCAGCCACCCAAGTAGCTGGGATTACATGTAGGCACCACCACACCTGACTGCACCAAGCCTGGCTTTTGATGTAAAGATTAGATGTCTTGACAGGGACAGGGAAGCAGCATCATTAACAACTGAAAACCTAGTAGTGAATGTCATATTCTACCTGCTAGCTTGTCAAATACATCTGTGCCTATACATCAAGGCAATTCTTGAAAAGTAAGTCTCTCTCTGTCATCAAGTAAGAGTTAATATGGATTTTTCCTACTGCCATTGCCAATTTATTGCACAGAGCAGAGCTGAAGTTGGGGATTGAGGGGATGTTAGGTAAAAACAGAGGGGGAAAAGAGAGAGAGAGAGAGAGAGAGAGAGAGAGAGAGAGAGAGAAACAGAGAGGAGCTGCTGCCTTTGTGCTTCTCAGCACAGAGAAAAAGCAGACCAGGCCAGTTAGAAGCAGGGGAGAGGTGAACCTGGGGACAAAGAACAGATGGACTCTGATGAGGGTACAGAGAAACAGATTTGCAAGAAACACAAATGGAATGAAGTAAATAGTGAAGAGACAGTAGGGGAAGAAGAGAGAGAAAAGCAATGAAAACCAACAAAGGAATTACATAAAACCAGAGGGAAATCCTGGAACACAGAAAGAGAAAATGAGAAGCAAAGGAGGAACACACCCAGTTTACTAGGTAACATTTTGGTTTCCCTCATGGGTCTTATTTCTTGAGGAAGGAGCAGACCAAGAAGAGTCATGGGCTGGTCCAAATGTCACAGTAGGTTATGCAGGAGGGACTGGGTCTCCGGAGGGCCTGCCCTGATCTCTGTAGGGTCCTGCCACTCTCTCTGCTTTCTTAGCAAGAGAGGAACCAAGAACATTAACTCAGACAAAATATTTTTAATACAATCCAAACTTTTTCTCAGCAATGATTTCTTAATCTTTGATCATTCTTCCAGGTCAGAAGGCACAAGCTTCATGATGACAGCCACTGGGTTGCACACATGTTCTATCTAATAGAAGACAAAATAAAAAGTTCAGTGTTTATTGCTCTGCTTACAATAATGAGCTACCTGCTTTATTTGACAGAGATCAATTCTTCTTTAAAAAGAAATGAAGGTAAACATAATTTTCTGCAGTTGGTGATTTTCACTGATCTTTCTTTAGGCCAGGCAGGTATAAGACTAGTCTTATTGAGCATCACTTCTAACCTAGGAGTTAGATAAAAAACCAGAAAGAACAGCTGTGACTGGCAGCAGGAAGTGAGAAATCTGATGGGATATTACCCTAGCCCAAGTAGTAATTTTTTAAAACACTGAGACTTCTCTGTTGTCTTTTTTGTCTTCATAATTCATTAATGGCATTGTGTTTAGCATCTTGTCTTGAGCCCCTTTGTTCCTTAATACTCATATTTCATAAATGTCAGATTCTGTGACACATGGACCTGTGATAAAAACTCATCAAAGTCCTTGTTGCACTGTATTTATATGCACTGAACTGTTGTCATCTGTTACTGTGTAAATGATTTCTCTTCATATCTCACGCCACCCTCCCATTATCACTTATTTCTGGCTCAATATCTACTAATCTTATTTTTTTTTTAATTTGAGGAAAACAATCTTAACAGCATTTAAGCAAAATATATTAGCAAATCTTAAGGAATTGTAAGATGCATTTAGAATTATATTTGTGTTCAAGTTCAATATCACTGACAACTTTCAGATGTTCAAATAAGATGGATAAAGGTTTCTGAGTTTAAGGCTTAAAAAAAAAAAAAAAAACTTCATCCTGGGAGCAAAAGAACGTATTTGTGCTAGTTGCTCACAAAATACCTTGGCCGTCAGTTTTGGACTAAATATGAACCTTGGGGGTTGAAATTCATTTACTCCTGGCAAAATGTGACTTCCTGCTTCTAAGAATAAAGGCTTGAAAAGACTTATTAAAGGAAGGCTCCAAAAGGACTTCTTAAACTTCAAACAGGTCTTACAAAACAGTGTTCTGATGAGTTAAGTGCACATGAATTAGAAGCATATGTATTAAATTTCCCTTAAAATACACATGAGTTTAAAAATTAAGGGCGGAGGGGAAAGACTGTTGGCAAAAATCTATTTTAGGTTTGGCTAAATTCAAACCATTTGAAAAGTAATTCTAAGGCATGGGACAAAAGACAGATTAAAATTCTTAAACACTTTTGGGAATCAAGTATGTTTTAATTTTTTTAATGATTTAAGCTTACTTGAATAAGAAATGCTGGATTTATTTAAATTTTTCCTAAAATGAAGGGAAAACTGCCTGTGAGCAAGATCCATTTTTTGAAAACTCCAAATCTTTGGGAAAAAGTTGGAAGCTCTTGACAATCTTAAATCAAGGCCAGACTGTCAGGGGAGGAAAATAAGACTGGCTTCAAGAGAATTGTGACTTTGGTCCTGTCTTGCTGCTCATGAGCCATCAGAAAAAGTTAGAAATGTTTCCCTGTCCTTGTTTCTCTGTTTCTTACATGAGTGATGTTATTTGTTCCTTCTCCTCCAAACACACACACAGACACACAAACACACACACACACACATGCACACACACACAAAGAGGATTCACCATAGAATCACTGTCAACAGTGCACAGAGAAAAATTCAGTCTTGAATGTTCTACAGGCACAATGCCATGGTCTTCATTCAAATGGAATAATGAAACATGGATGGTTTCACAGTGATTGATTTATTGGATATGGACCTAGGAAAACTGGATCAGGATTAAAATTTTAGTAAATCCTTTTCCTATGAAAAGTGAGAGACTGATTTCTGTAATTCCTACCTACATCCTGTCTTTGACATGTTCCTTTTTAATAGAGACCCAATAAGATCTTGGTATCTAAAAGCATTCAATACTCAAAAAGAACGGTCATGTCTATCAACAGCCCTGATCATCCCAAAGCATTACAATGTGATTATTACAACAAGGACAACCCCTAAAAGTGGCATAGACCTGTGAAAGTCATTTTAATGAATGCTACAGTTCAGAATGCCTGAGATTCTGAAACTATCATTTCTGTCCTGTTTTGTTTTGTTTTATTTTGGTTGGGTGATAGGCAAGAATTTGAACAAAGACAAGCCACAAATAAGGTTAGGAAAAGTAAGTATAATGTTAAAGTTATACTTATTGTTAGTTCAATAAGTATTTATTAAACACCTTTGTTATACCAGGCATTATACCATATATCTGGTTCAAAAGACAAATAGAAAATTGTCTTGCATTTTAAGGAACCCAAAACCTAGAGTGGAAGCAAACTTATGCTCTGCTTGCCTTATTGTAGTCACATTATGTACATCCTGGTACCTAAGCACTCATTGAGCTTTGACCTAACACTAATTGTAGTGACTAACCCATGTCCTGGATTCCAATACCACACCCATTATTATTACTGCATCTATGACCTTGGGCAATTTATAAAACCTCTTTAAGTTTCAGTACCATGTGTATAAAATGAGGACAGCATTATTTTCTCTGCAGGTTTAATGTGTATTAGTGTTGTCTCTAGAACTTAACACAGAACCCTGACTTCTTTTGTGACCATTGTGACTATAATGTGGGAGAACAGAAGGGACAGGTTGGGAGTGTGTTCTACAGTGGAGGGAGGTGATGAAATAAAATCTTTCAAACTAAGCCTTTGTGTTTGTGTTTCCTCTGCCACAAGCCACTTCCAATGTAATGGCTTAAAATGATGAATATTTAGTACGTATTGTACATCTGTGCATTGACTGTGTGGTTCTTTTAGACTGGGCTAAATTAGGTAGGTATGGATGACCTAGCATAAGCTCTCTCTTATGTCTGGAGCCTTAGTTGAGATGCCCAGGGCAACTGAGAGAGCTGGAATGGTCATATCCTCTTTCAAGGGGTCTTTCTTCATCCAACAGTCTAGCTTGGACTTATTCACGAGAGATGTTCCAGCAGCAAGAAAGGGCAAGTTCCAATGAACAATCCCTAATCAAGCTTTCCTTTGGGTCACACTTGCAACTGATCCACTGCTTAAAGCAACCCATAGCTGAGACCAGATTCAAGTAAAGATGGATTTTATTATTAATGGAAGAAATAACAAAGGAATATGCATACAGGAAGGTATGCATAAATTGTGGACCATTACAGTAGCAATCTACCAGGGCCTTTAAAATGTTCTTAAATGTTTGTGAGCATAAGAATCACCAGGGCAGTTGATATGTCTGACTGATCTCATTTAAGTATTGGTAAAAATAATAAGGTCCCAGGTAAAGTTATTAGCATTTTGTTTGTGAAACCAGTGTTACACAGAGTGAAAATATAAACTCCAAATTAAGAACATAGCTTGAGTTGAGTAGGGCACCTCCCTGGTGCTTTCTTTAAACTGCTTATAAAAGCACATAGAGTTTGTGTCCAAAGTTGCGAACTTGTGTGGAGCAAGGAGCCCACTGGGTCTGCAGAGTCCCACACAGTTCTGAGGCACTTGTGTCCTCCTCCCTGTGCCCTGGGGAACTTAATTCTAAAGCAGCAGAATCTGTCGTTGTCAAGCCTAACAACCTTAAATTTTGTCATTCCACTGTGCAGTAGGACTGCGGGTATGTAGATGAGACCAGTTTGTGGGCATGAGCAATTGTGTCTCTGCGGCAATCCAGTGCCAAGATGCAACCCATCAGCGTAAGCCAAGAAAAGGTCTTCCAAAAGAGATTGTTAAAAAATGAAAATTCTTGGGTAAAACTGGCCCATTTCCCAAATCATTTTAATGCAAGTGCTTCAAATTATTCTGTACACACTTGGAGAAATCCTGTCTAAAAGGGGAAGCAGGAGACCTCTAGGTGAGAAGGAAAGGACAATATCCCATATGGAAGGATGAGGATTGAGTGTTAACAAATACAGTGATAAAGATAGGAGTAACATGGCCTCAAGGACATGGAAGGAGGGAAGCAAGATGGATAAGAAAAGATAAAGGTGAAAAGTGGACTGCAAGGAAGTTGAGGAAAGAGTCTTCATGGTGTGGATTGATTTTTGGAAGGGAAACCAGGCAGACAGTCTGTCCATGGTTATTGATACTTGTGGTTGAAATAAAACTCGAGGCTACAAAATTGATATGGCAAATAGGAACAGCTGTAAATACGTGGTTTATGATCGGACAGCTTTCCCATATTAATTCAGTAGCAAGAGCTTGCCGTGCTCTTGTGAGTTAGGATTTCAGCTGCCCAATGTCTCCTGGAAGTTGTACATGGAAGGCCTTCTACTTATTCATGTGTCTAAGCCCCAGGGTCTAATAAATGCTCTCAATCACTAAGAAACCATTCGTGTTTTGTTGTGACTTGGACTGGAATAGATCAATAGCCCCCTAACATGTTCATTATGTTTAATATTTTATGCATATATAAGATGATTGATCTTCTAAACTGTTGGGATGTGATTACTCATCTTAAGTTCTGCTCATGGCCTGCTTGTTTGCAAAAGGGCTTTGTTATTAGGAAACAATAATGAAGTACTCCAGGTTTATTTTCAGCCATAAAGATAAGATTCATTTTATTCTCAAGAGTTTTGAAGATGCTGAAGGTAGTAAATATCCCTGCTGGTCTATAATAAATGAATTTCTATGCCTAAGATTTTATAATATGATAATGTCAGTAATGTTCTAATCCTAAGTGTTCACTTGTGGGTCTCTAAAAGACATAAACTAAATAAAGAAAGAAATTAAATTTGAATTAAAACTGTTTGGTGTAACCATTTTTTATTCCACAGAGTTAGATAATATATCTGATTAGAGTAAACCTGTGATATCCCTGTTTAATTCAGAAATTAACACTCCCCTACCTCTAATCCTTGTGTTGAATCCTTAAGATTGAAGAATTCTTGACTATATAATTGGGATAAAATACAAGGGTTAGAGGTAGAGGGGTGCTAATTTCTGAATTAAACATTTTGGAAGGTGTTTAAATAACATGCTCAAAGTTGAGTTTATTATCTCTTCTAAATTAGATTTATTTCCTCATGTCCCTAATTATGCTGCTTCCTAATTTCCCTAGTCATCCTTTTTGCTGAAGATGAAGATTTCATTAACATCTTCCTCCTCACCTTGTTCCCTAATAGATTCCAAGCCCTGTGGTTTCCATCTCCCAATGACTTCAGCATTTACCATTTGCTTTTAATTCTGCTGTCACTAGTCCACTTACAGTCTGTATTTTCTCTCCTTGACATCATTGCAATTTAATAAATTCTCTTAGTTGTTCCTTTCACATTCTGTTTTGCATCTAATCCATTCTGCATATCGATTCATACATTTATTTGGTAAAATTTACTGCATGTTAGAGCTGTTATGAACACAGCAGATACAGCTGGGAACAAATGAGACATAAATCTCTGCCTTCTTGGAGCTTACATTCTACTAGAGGAGGCAGAAAATGAAGAAGATAAATACCTAATACATATGGACTGCTACGACAATAAGTACTAATGTGAATAATAAAGAGTGAAAGAGAAGATGAGATGTTAGGTGGCAGGACTTAAGTTTGAGAAAGAGTAAATGGAGAAAACCCCACTAGGAGGTGAGTTCTGAGAAAAACAAGAATGAAACAGGGAGCTAATTGTAATGCAGTTTGAGTAACTTAGTTACTATACCATATACATCCCCCCAACTCATTGGCTTAATTTTAAAACATGTGTGTTTATTGTTCATATTATAGTTCAATGCAAGAAGACTCACAGCTTTCTAAATATGATGGCCCTCACTTCAAACTTAAGCCACAAGTTTGAGTTTCTGACTGGCTTCCTAAATATTCAGGGGTTCCAAGTATCCTCTCAGGTTTAATAATTCACAAGAACAACTCACAGAATTCAGAAAAACACTTTATTTATTATTGAAGTTTTATTGAAGCAAAGGATAAAAGTATGAACTGGTCAAAGGGAGAGATTTACATGGCAAGGTCTGGGAGGGTTCTAGCACAACAATATGGGACAATACAGAGTCCAACCAGGGCCACGCTACAGTGTCTATAGTTCTTCTTGGGATTTCATTACATAGGCATGACTGATTGAACCATTGACCATGTTCCTCAATCTTCGTGCCTCCTTCCCTCCCCTTCCTGCAGGTAAGGTTGATATCACATGGCTCAAAGCATCACATGGCTGCTATTTCTAGCCTGACCATCCCCATCTTGATTCATCTCATTAGCATGAACTGTCTGCAGTCCCACGACTAAAAACCAAGACATTCTGATCACCCAGGAAAAAACAAGGGTTTAGAAGCTACCTCCCAGGTACTGCAGACAAAACTAAGTGGAGTTTGTTATTACCAGGTTCCTTCTATAGTGTACGTCCTGCCAGCAACATGTAACTTCCAGTGTTTCCATGGAAGAAAGAGAGGAAGGGGATCATGAAAGAGAGGGGATAGGCCCAGAAGTGGCACACATCTCTCTGGTCACATCCTGTTTATGGGGGTCACATAGCTGTACCGAGATGCAAAGAAGGTTGGGAAGAGTTGTCCTTAGCTAATGGTAGCCTTCCACATATGTCCATGGAGGGGGAGATAGAATCTGGTACCAAGTCAGTTGTCTCTGTCATGCTTGTCATGTGGCAGTCATTATTTCTTCAATAATTGTTTCTGTTTTCCTTCTCCAAAATCAGGGACTGCCATTATATAAATATCAATTCAATTGCTGCTATCCCACAGCTCACTGATGTCCTGCTTTTGTCTTAAAATTCCTTTCTCTGTTTAATGCTGCTATGTTATTTTCAAGTTCATTATTTTTTTCTTCTGAAATATCTAATATGCTTTCAGTCTCAACCAATGGACTTTATCTCACAAATGAAAGCTTTCATTTTCAGAAGTTTAACATGAACCTTTTAAAGTATCTTCCATATCTCTACTTACTGTATTCAGTCTTTGCTGCAGCTTTTGGAAGATATGCAATATAGTTTTGATAAGACTTTTAAGGTCCTAGTCTGTTAATGCTTTTTATCTATACCAGTTCTAGATTAGTTTTGATTAATTGAGTTTTTTCTTCATCATGGGCCATATTCTCTTGTTTCACATCTGGAGATCTTTGATTGAATGCCTGATACGGTGAATTTTATTCTGTTGTGTGTACTATTATGCATTCCCATAAATATTCTTGAGCTTTGTTTTTGGATGCAGTTAAGATACTTTTAATTCTTATTCTCACAGGTCTTTCTTTTAAGATTTGTCATGAACCATTATAGGTGTATTTTTCTAGGGTTAATTAGTCCCCCATCACTGATGTAAGGCCATTCTGAATACTCTGTTCACTGTCCCAGAAGTTGTTCACTATAGTTATTGGGTACACCATTGTTTCTAGCCCTGTGTGAGCTGTAGGTACTGTTTTTTCTCATTCTTTCAGGAGGTCCTTCCCCCTCTATGGACTTTTGACTAATATGCATGTGCTGATCAGTCTTCTGTGGTATTCCCAAAAGGGAACCTTTACAGATCTTCAGGATTCTGTGTGGAGACCCCTTCTCTTTAGTCTCTGCTCTGTGAACATTAGCCTCTTTGGTTTCTCGGAAAGAAACCAAAGGAAGCTCAGGAAGTCTGCCAAACTCTATACTGGTTGCCATTTTCTGTGCATGTCCTGGAAATTCTTGCAAGGTATGTGTGTCTTCTGTCATCTTCTGGGACAATTAAGGAATTTGACTGTTTGCTTTCCTGTCTCTCATGGATTATTCTCCTTTGTTGTATGATGTTCAATAACTTTAAGATGGTGGTTTCCTTTTTTTTTTTGTCCTTTCAAACAAATTATTTCAGATGGGAGGGTAAATCTATTTCCTATTAGTCCATCTTCACTAGAAGTGGAAGTGAGAAGTATGGTGCTTTTTATTTTGCTTATTCATTTTTAAAAACTAGTATACTAAGGCAGTGTGTTAGCTTTCCATTTCTATAGAAAATAATTGACACAATCAACTAAGGAGAATGAGTTTATTTTGACTTCTACTTTTAGAAGTGGCAGTCCTTGATCAGGTGGACTCATTGCTTTTAGGCCTCTGGTAGGGGTACTGGGTGATAATGGCAGAGAGTAGGTAGTGGAGTCAAGCAGCTTATCTCATACCCAGGAACTGGAAAAGGAAGAGGATATGGACCCACTGTCCCCTTTGAGGGCATGTCTCCAATGACCTAAAGACCTCCCATTAGGTGCCATCTTTTAGAATTTCACCATCTCCCAATAGCACCAAGCTGAGGACTAAACCTTTAGCACATGGGCCTTTAGGGAATGCTCAAAATACAAACCATAGCAGGCAGTCATTTTAATAAAATGTTTCTTGAGGATATGGGTACTTATATCTAAGAGAAATAGAGAATCATGAAGTTTCCTAGTGGGGTGAAAAATTATCTGTACTCCAAAGAAATTAATTTGGAGACAACTAATCACTCAGTTATGTTTTATCTCATTGGAGTATATCACTAAATTAATTTCTAAATCTATTTCAAATTTTATTTTTTAACATTAAATTGAATTTTTATTTGCTAGAATCACAGTTATTCCATATGTATGCTCTACCCTATGTTTTTCATCTGTGCACATTTTTTTATTTTGACAGTTCATTAATTTAAAAGTATGACAATATATGGCTTTAATGGTTTTTCTTTGAATAATCCTTTCAGATGTTGACATGCAATACTATTTCACTGAGCAAGAATCAAACAAGTAAACAAACAAAAAGCAGTCTCATCTTTGCCTCGAAGCAACCATCATCTTTCCTGTGGAAGGACTTGTAGCAGCCGCTGGCAAGAGGTGGACTCCCTGAGTGTTTATGTAAGCAGACTGCTTTGATGAAGGCCACGAACTTCTGTGTTCAGAGACTCAGTGAGAATTAGAGAACACAGTCATTTGTGGGTCTCACCCAACTTCAAGGTGCTTTTTAGCCACAGTCTGGGGATTGTGACTTCAGCAACATTATTAAAAGAAAGTCATTGTTTTTTTTTCATTTGCCATCTGTAAAGCTCTCCAGGCTTTCTAACAAACAGGCCATATCAGGGAGAGAGAGAGAGGAAAAAGAAGGGTTCACAGAAATTCTGGCAAAGACTATTAATATACAGAGAATCTGAACAGTAATAAGTTAGCCTGGGATCAAACTTCACTGGGGGAAAAAAAACATGGGGACTGGGATAAGCCAAAAAAAAAGGAAAAAAGAATTGGCCCACAGCCCAGGCTAACAGTTTAGAAACTGAAGTGGAGCTTACTCTCTAATCCCCAGTCTTCAGACTCCCTTAAGCCCACTCCAAAAGAAAAAGAGGGGATACAGATGCCCAGAGAGCATCCTCTTTCCAGTGGGGGGCAAGAGTAAACCCACATGGCTTTCTTCAAGGAGCATGGTTTCTATAGAGTCTATCATGCCATGAACCTTGAGGTTACTAACGAGGTTTTCTTCACCTCACCAAGGGGTTCGTTTCTCACATTTTTGTTTTTGACTATTTACTACCACACCGCACAAGTGTTTGAGATCGTTTCCTTCTCAATCTCTGCCTCATTTCCATTCAACTCTCTACAGTTTGCCTTCCCCCAATGCATACGATTATCACCTCTCCATTCTAATTAGCTTCCAAGCTGCCTATACTGTCACCCCCACTTTTATGATATTGGCTCCATATATTTTGATCTCTTAATTGGCTTTTGATGCTTCCCATTTTGCAAACTGTTGCCAAGCATTTTTTTTTTTGTTGTTGTTGCTTTTTTATGTTTCCAGGATTGC